>JAWRVZ010000017.1:5005000-5595000 GCA_037043235.1 Rhodeus uyekii | reverse complement strand
TTGCCATGCTGCATGTTTTTGATTCACTTGTTGCAGAATTGGTCTTCACTAGTCACGCTGTATGTTTTTGATTCATTTCAAGGAATCGACTCATGAGAGTCATTTGTTGCAGGAATTGGTCTTCACTGGTAACGCTGTATGTTTTTGATTCATTTCAAAGAATCGACTCATGAGAGTCATTTGTTGCAGGAATTGGTCTTCACTGGTAACGCTGTATGTTTTTGAATCATTTCAAAGAATCGACTCATGAGAGTCATTTGTTGCAGAACTTGCAGGAATTGGTCTTCACTGGTCACGCTGTATGTTTTTGATTCATTTCAAGGAATCGACTCATGAGAGTCATTTGTTGCAGGAATTGGTCTTCACTGGTAACGCTGTATGTTTTTGATTCATTTCAAAGAACCATCTTAATACATTTGGCAGATGCTTTTTTTCCAAAGAAACTTACACTGCCTTCAAAGTACACATTGACATTCTAATCCTTGCTTGCTTTCCTTGAGAATTGAACCCATGACCATGGCATTGCAAGCACCACACTCTACTGTTTGAGCTACAGGAAAGCTTATGAGTCATTCCTTGCAGGAATTGGTGTACACTGGCCATGCTGTATGCTTTTGATTCATTACAAAGAACCATCTCAAGATTCATTCGCTTTAGGATCCGTTTACACTGGTCGCATTTTATGCTTGGATTCACTAAAAAGAGTCAGTTCATAAAAATCATTGCGGATGGCAGTGATTGTGTTGCATGTTTGTTTTTACATGCAGCTTGTATCTCAGTAAAGATTTCTTCCCTTTTTCGGAATACGTGTTTTGCTATTGTATCACATTCAATACAGATAGAAAACGTCTCGGGTTACGTATGTAACCCTGGTTCCCTGAGGGGAACGAGACGCTGTGTCGAAGCACTAGGGGAAATAGCCTTGCGTGAGTCACGTGAAGATCTATGCAACCAATGAGAAACGAACGCGTGTGAATGCGTCACTGCCGGCCGCAGCCGGTGACGTCATGAGGCAGAGCATAAAGCGCGTCTGAAACCGGGGCGCGTCAGCCATGAATGCCTGAAGCGGGCCCGGAGGCGCCAGGAGCTGAGGCCAAGACACAGCGTCTCGTTCCCCTCAGGGAACCAGGGTTACATACGTAACCCGAGACGTTCCCTTTCTGGGAACTCGAGCTGTGTCGAAGCACTAGGGGAACGCTATGCCAACGCCACCTCAGCGACGTCAGCATCCGGGTGTGTCCCAGCTCACTGAGAGAGCACCCTGGTTCCCGGGGCGGCATCGAGGTCTAGCTGGTAGAACCTCATGAATGTGTGCGGTGAGGACCAGCCGGCCGCAGCACAAACATCAGACAAGGCGACTCCGGAGAGGAGAGCCTTGGATGCTGCCATGCTCCTAGTGGAGTGGGCTCAGACCCTCAAAGGAGAAGCATGTCCGGCCGACTCGTAAGCTAGACAGATAGCCTCGACTATCCACCTGCTTGGTGTTTGCTTAGAAGCTGGAGCCCCCTTAGGGGTCCTAAAGCCAACGCAAACGAACAGTTGGTCCAACCTACGCCAAGTGGCAGTCTTTGACGTAAGCGTCCAGTGCTCGCACTGGACAGACCTTGTTCTTGCTCCTGCTCATGATCATCAAATGGGGGAGGGCAGAAGGCCTGCAGCATGATAGACCGAGCCACCTCAGTGGGAACCTTGGGGATATAGCCTGGCCTCGGGTGGAGAAATGCCTTTCCCATCCCGGGCGCAAACTGAAGACATGAAGGGGCCACTAAGAGGGCCTGAAGATCCCCGACCCTCTTGAGCGAGGCGATTGCCAGCAAAAGAAGGGTCTAAAGAGAGAGGTACTTAATAGAGATTCCTCTAAAGGTTCAAGGGGCGGCTGGGACAGGCCTAGGAGTACCACGGACAAGTCCCAAGCCGGCACCCTGGTCTGTGCCGCAGGTCTCAGCCTTAGTGTACCACGGAGGAAACGAGTGACTAGGGGGTCCCTGCCCAAGGGTACCCCACCCAGAGGTACGTGGCAAGCCGCTATAGCAGCCACGTAGACCTTCAAGGTGGAGGGGGACAGCCCTGCCACAAATCTTTCTTGCAGGAACTCCAGTACTTTGCCAACTTGACAGGTTACTGGGTTCACCTGCCTTTCACTACACCAAGAAGTGAAGAGCTTCCACTTCAGGGCGTAGAGTCTCCTCGTGGAGGGAGCTCTGGACTGAAGGATGGTCTCAACAACCTCGGCTGAGAGACCGGCCTCTATGAGCTGGGCCCCCTCAGGGGCCAGACCCACAGTTTCCCAGAACTCCCGGGAGCAGAGTGATGGGAGGAAAAAGCGTACAGGCGTAGCCTCGGCCACGCCTGTACCATAACAACCCGCCCCAGAGGCCCTGGATGTTAAACGAAAGCCACAGAGGGCAGAGAAATTCTTACGGAGGCAAACAGGAGACCTGTGCCTGCCGTATCTGTCCCAAATCTGCTCCAAATAAGGGGACCAAGGGTTCCAGCCCTCGGGGAGAACCCCTGGTTTTCAGCCACCACTGCAGGGGTCTCGCACACAGTCGGCCCCATGGAATAATCGCTGGAGCCGCTGCATGGACCCTAACACCTCAGAGTGTCTCACGTGAGTGGCTGCCCCTCGATACTCTTGACGGCTGAACGAAGGCTTGAATGCGCTCGGGGAAGAGCCGAGCCAACATAGCCACTGAGTCCCAAAGACTCCCAAGAAAGTGGTTCTCTACGTGGGAGAAATAACACTCTTCTTGGTGTTCAGCGTAAGAGTGTCACTCGTCGCTTAACAGCTCAACGAACGGCCTGGATGCTCTCGGGGAGGAACCGAGCAGACATGGCCACTGAGTCCCAAATGACTCCCAAGAAAGTGGTTCTCTGAGTGGGAGAAAGTACACTCTTCTTGGTGTTCCGCCGTAAGCATCGACGAGAACCAGGAGTTCTTCCGCATGCTCAGGGTGCGTGGGCATCGCCCCGTGACCTTGATTGCGAAGCGGGTACCCCTCAGGGAGAACCCCTGGTCTTAGTCCTAACCCCAGCTCCTCTGTGTGCGGGCACAACACCTCGATGTTGTGCTGCCCGTGCAAGTACAGATGAGCTTAGAGCAGCCGGACCAAACACGGAAGCACTGATACTGGTACGCCTTCCCCCCTGAAGGCGAACCACAGGAACTTCCTGTTGTGGAAGGATGGGAATGAGGGATTTATATGTCTCTGATGTCGATCGTGCCGGACCCGTTATAGGACCTAATCTGTACTACGATCCGCCTGAGCGTCGCATCTCTTCGCATCAATTTAAGAGACAAAAATCCAGAATGAGCCGCAACCTTCCATCCTCCCTTCGGAACTATGAAGTAACAGCTGAAAAGCCCGGACTTGCTGTTCACGAGGGGTCCATACCCGATGGCCCCTTTCGCCAGCAGAGTGTCTACTTCTTGTTCCATGACCAGAGCCTGCTGAGGGCCTACAGCAGACTGTAGGACCCCCGAGAACCGGGGTGGTGAGACCCCGAACTGAATGGTGTACCCTAAGGTGACCGTGCGCAGGACCCACTGAGAGATACCGGGTAGCCGTGACCACGCATCCCGGAACTCTACTAGGGGAACCAGCCTCCCGGGGCTGGCCTCTGGTGCTGATAGCATGTCCACCACTGGGCCGGGATTTCCGGATTCCCGGGTGGAGTGCTCTAGGACCCTCCTCGGAGGGGGTGGTTTTCCCATGGCGGGCTGACTGGTCAGCTGCTCCAGGGATACACCACCTTGTTGCGGCTTGGCGTCAGGGCCGCTTGCTCTTAGCCTTCTTAGCGCTCAGGACAACCCTCAGATCGCCCCTCTTGCCAGAGGCTTGAGCCTGTCGACCCGACCCCCCGGGATTAACCGGAGGAAGACGGGTGGCGACACTTCGTTTTTGAGCGGCCCTGTGTGAAGAGCTTTGAGACCTCCCTTGACTGGCGGTCTCACGTGGAGGGCGGCGGGGAATAACTTTACTGAACGACACCTGCTGTCGTGCAGCCTCCTGAAACTTGTCGACAACGCTTTTTACGGCGTCGCCGAGCAAGCCCGAAGGGGACAGAGGAGCGTCCAGCAAAACAAATTTGTCCTATCTTTCATAGCTGACAAATTGAGCCAAAAAGGTGTCTCTCCGTAGCCACCAGAGCTGCCATGAAGCGGCCGACAGAGTAGGCCATCTCCCTAGTGGCCCAAAGAGACAGATCCACGGTCCGGCGCAGCTCTGCCACTGCCTCCGGACCGATACCGCCGCCCTCGTTGAGGTCCCCAAGCAACTCCGCCTGATATGCCTGCAGCAGTGTCGTGCCGTGCAGACACGCTGTGGCATGACTCGATGCGGAGTATGCTTTCCCCACCAAAGACGATGTGACGCGCATCGGCTTGGAGGGGAGCGCCAGAATTTTAATGGAGGACGCGGACTGAGGGACGAGGTAACTCGCCCTCATCCACTTTCTTCAACCCTCCATATCAATGATCTTGAGCCCCACTAGATTATTATACATCGTAATATTACGTGTATAAATTTTCTCGGAGGCTGGCCTTCCCCAAGATCTAGATACCTCGGCATGTAAATCAAGTATGAAAGGCATTGCTCGGCGCGGGGAAATGACGCGAGTCAGAAGATAACGCTCGTCTAACATACTTAGGACGAGCCCTTCTGGTCTCTGCTGGCCAATCAAGCCCCAGACGAGAGACCGCTCGCGCCACAACCTCAACAAGCTCCTCAAACGCCGGCGAGGAGAGTGGCGAATCCTCCTCGACCGAGTCAACACTAGCTAAATCGATCTCACTCTCTGAACTTGATAGAGCTAGTGTTGGAGTCACAGCACGGGCATCTCACTCAGAGTGCTCGTGACTGGGACCCGCTTGATCTCGTGAAGGCTGAGGTAAGGACGGACCCACCCCAGCAGCCTCAGCGAGATCCATTTGTGATCCCCAGGACCGAGAGCGCCACAAAGCCTCGGCTACTGCAGGTCCCGAATCGCGGGGAACACTAGCCTAGGCGGCCTCGTTACAGACCGCCAGGCGGGAGCGGAGATCATGCAATGAAAAAGTTCATCCCACCGGGGCTCCGAACCCCGGTCTACCGCATGATAGGCAAACACACTATCCACTGTACCACAGTGAGCATGCAGATAGAACCTCTCGCAGTCCTTACAACCGGCACTCTCAAGTGCCGACCGTGCATGCTCCACTCCCAAACAGATTACACACATAACATGTGTATCCCTGCCCGTTATGAAACGTGGGCAAGGATAAACACACGGTGTGAACCTCTGTTCATTCGCCACATTTTCACAAACCGCCGTTAAAGGGATAGTCCAATAATTAAACATTTTATTTAGTCATCATTTACAACCTCATGTCGTTCCAAACTAAACTGCATTGCTTTCCCGAAACTGTATGGTTATCAATATTCTTTAGAAAATCTTCTTTTGTGTTCCACAAAAAGAAGAAAGTTATACAAGTTTGGAGTTATATAAGGGTATATATAAATGATTATAAGGGTGAATAAATGATGACACACTTTTAGTGTACTATTTCTTTAGGTGAATTAATACAGCATAACGCAGGGATATCTACAGGAAGGATTAAGCGCTGTATTAAGTTTTAAATGCACTGAGATTTTAAGAATCTAATATCATTTCTTGACATGAACAGCTATATTATTTGTTGTTGTTTTTTGTGTGTGTTTTTACAATCGCTAAGACCCATTTCCCAGTACTTGGATCCTATTTTAAAACTCTTCACACAGATCTGTTTACCAACAGCAGTACATTTCATATTCAAAATACACTAAAACTAGCAAAACACTTACGTCTCAAAACAACTCATTCTCATTCTTTACTTTGTCCCTCATAAAACAATGACCTAAAAAACAACTGGAAGCATTACACTATGATTTCTTCTGTAACAATTCTTTACAAATAAGAATGACAGTTCTCTGCCATTTAGAATTCACTATCAAATGATATATGTTATTAAAGCATTACATTATACCTAATGTTTTCCCTTTGGTATAGATGGTAATGCAATTGAAAGACACCTGTGTAGGGTCACATGGTTGTTTCTAATTTGCTTCATTACATATTAGCAGATAAATGTTGAATTCACATACAATTCTGAATTTCTTTGTAAATGTACTTTATAATTTGTAATTTGTCACCTTCAGTGACAGCAGCACTCAAGTTTTCATAAAACAGCTACTAATTTGGAATGTATTTCAATATGGTATTACTCTAGAAATGTTGCAAATAGCTGTCTTATTCGGTTTTGTGTTTTGGTGTTTTGGCTTTTTGGACTTAAGTTAGCTTTTTTGTAGCTCAATCAATAGAGCATTGGTGCTTACAACACCAAGGTCAGGGGAAAGCAAGAACTGATTCAATGCGTTCCTTGAATGCAATATAAGTCGCTTTGGATAAAAGTGTGTGCCAAATGCATAAAATGTAAATTAAGAGGTT
Source organism: Rhodeus uyekii (assembly GCA_037043235.1). NCBI lineage: Eukaryota > Metazoa > Chordata > Actinopteri > Cypriniformes > Acheilognathidae > Rhodeus > Rhodeus uyekii. Next base: position 5,588,535 of record JAWRVZ010000017.1, on the reverse strand, counting down.
TTAAAAAGAGTATGTAAGCGTGTCAAATTGGCCAGTTTGTTATACAGAGTTTTGGTGGTGTTTGTGTTAAAAGATGTCGTCATTTAAATGCATTTTGTGTCAGCAAGAAAAATGATCCACACTTTAGCCCACATAGACTGCTGTTGTGATCACTGTGTGAAGAGTTTTCTGAAAGTACTAAAAAATGGATCTTAGCAACAAAACAAAACAAAAACTGTAAATAAATATTTTATTCCATCCTACTCTTTCCCATTTTCACAAAATCATGATAACACTCCTGAACATGAGTATTATGCTTTTTAAAATGTGCAAGCATTATAGGCTACTAGCTGCCAGAACTCATTCTCATGTTGCTTTATTCCTTCAGTAAACCCATGAGAACATCCCTTGCAGCGAGCATACAGACATACTCGCACACACTGCAAAACATCACAGAACTGACCACCCGCAGTTTCACCATGTCAATTAAACACACAAATTCATTTAGTCGCCCCTCCTTCCCTGCTGGATGTGATGTGTTGCATTAATTAAAGTGGCAGACGTCGGCCTAATTGGAGCTTGGATGAACGTTGATGTCTCTGTGTGTGTATGTGTGTGTGTGTGTGCAGGATTATTTTTCATATGTGAGGACCAAATGTCCCCACAAGGATAGTAAAACCTCACCTAAAAAATCACCTACATCCAGGTTACTGGATTGATAAATTTTTTTTAAACAAACATTAAAATGTACAAATGTAGAAAGTTTTCTGGTTTAGGTGTAGGGTTTGGGTTATGTGACAGAATATACAGTTTGTACAGTATAAAAACAATTACGACTGTGTGTGTGTGTGTGTGTGTGTGTGTGTGTGTGTGTGTGTGTGTGTGTGTGTGTGTGTGTGTGTGTGTGTGTGTGTGTGTGTGTGTGTGTGTGTGTGTGTGTGTGTGTGTGTGTGTGTGTGTGATAAAAAGAGAGGTTGTATCATAATATATGTATAGTCTTTAAATACATGTATTCTTCATATTTAAATATATATTATTGCTAAACTACTGTTGTTCTATTGTTGACGTCTGGTATTTCATAAGTCATATTGTGTGTAAGTGTATGTGGTTGACATCTGGAGTTCCCTCATGTACTGCAGGGGTCTGCCAAGCAATGGCTTTTTAATAGACACATGTGTGCAAACACACACACACATGCATATCCACATGCACACACTGTGCCTCCCCTGGATAGAGATGTTTATCTAAGACGTGCCAGCAGTGTCCAATCCCCCACCTACTCTGATGCATCTGTCAATGTTCAGCAACTTCCATCTGTGCTCTGTGTGTGCTTGTGTGCATGTGTGTGTGTGCACTGAGAGAATGATGTTCATGGGAAAGAAAGAAAGAAAGAAAGAAAGAAAGAAAGAAAGAAAGAAAGAAAGAAAGAAAGAAAGAAAGAAAGAAAGAAAGAAAGAAAGAAAGAAAGAAAGAAAGAAAGAAAGAAAGAAAGGGCTTGAATACGTGGTTTAAATGATTTTTTTTGTTCTGTCACTGTTGGTATACAGAATGTCTCATGAGTTACAAAATGTCCTGCATGAAATTAACGAAAAATACTTTAAGCTAAGTTTAGCATGAGTTTAGAGTATATTTTTAGTTCTCAAAAACAAAGCGCACACATTGACTTACTTTCATCTCTCTTCCGCTTGCTTGCATCGGTGGGTGAACTAATTCCCAGAATTCCACTGATAGAGTAGGAGGAGCCTGCAGCATCGCTGGTTACTGCAGATACCTGGGTCACTGCCACGGTAGAGGCTAAAAAGTTATAGAGAGGTTATGATGACCACAAATGTCACAATTTTTGCTCGTTGCGCTGACAGGACATTCACATTGGAAAGAATATGCTGTCCATGATAAAGGATAATCTTTCAAATATCTAGTTTTAAATGCACATAAACATTTAAATTATTTACTCATTATTTTCATTATACTAACAAACTTTTTTATCAACTAATTAATAGCATTTTACAACCCAAACTAATCTTATTTATTATATATTTTAAAAAAAATCAAATTAACTGACATTTGAAGGGATTTATTAAACTGCAGATGTCCTCTCTATATCTTCTATTTTTTTGTTGCACACATGATTTTTATTTGTCAGACAAAGGTTTTTCAAATATTAAAAACATGCATTTTTAGGTGATCTATTCTTTAAATAAAGCTTTCTTTTCAAGAATATTCAGTCAAACTTTAGATTAGGGTCCAATTTTCACTATTATCTATATATAAACTATGACTTCTTGCTCAATAAACACCTAATTACTGCTTTTTAATAGTTAGGAAGTGGTTGTTAAGTTTGGGAAGGATTAAGTAATGGAGAATATGGTCATGCAGAATAACTCATTAATATGTGCAATATTTTTTTGACCAGGTTTCCCTGGAAGAAGAGATTATGATATCTCAATGGGATTTTTCCTGGGTAAATAAAGGATAAATGAAATGAAATATAAGTATATAACTAATCATTGAGAACATTGAGGACCCTAAACTAAAGGGTTACCAAAGTTTTTTTTTTTCTGCATTATGATATCAGGACAGTTGTACCTTCCCAAAATTTTTACTTTATGCCCCAAAAATATATCCAGATTTTAAAATTTGGATTAAAAAAAATGAATATTTCCAGAAGAAAATGAGCACCATGTTATCAACCCTTATTCATAAACAACTTAGAATTTGTAAAATGAACTATTATCAATTTAATATTTTGTATTGAATTTACAACTGTTGTAACCTGCAATATCGTCCACTTCAGTCATAGGTTGGACAATGCATGGAATGAGAAAATGTGTAGCTGTGCAAATATCTCTGGACAGAATTGGGTTTTATGCAATCCTAGCCACTGCGTGGTTAAAGCTCATTGCAGCCCAATGATTTGTTGATGTGTAGTATGTTTTTGACTTTTTGTTTTTCCTCTTGTGTTTCTTGGCCCAGCATTTCACCAAAACATACTGTCACTCTATTCTGGCAACGTGCTGCCGCCCAAGGATAAGATGCTAACAAGCTAACAGCTTTTCGACATGTCTGGCTGTCTGTGAGGTCTTGGCAGTAGGGGACGAGGCCACAAAGTCTTCTCTCTGTCAACCCTTCATTCTCTCTCTCTCTCGCTCCTCTTTATCACACTTCCTGTCAGCTGACGTACAGCCTGAGTGACAGTACAGTGGCCCCAAGGGGACACTAAGGTATAGAGATGAGGCTAATCCCACATCCCAACAGACTGTGCTAAAATGAAGAAGGTGAGAAAAAAGAAAAACAAATCGCTCTGAGAAAAGATAAACGCCTTTGCTCGCACGCCACTCTCGTTTGCTAACCAGGTGGAAAATGTAATGAATGCATATCCATCCATTTTTTACTCCTGATTTATCGTTTCAATTATCTGATTCTCTCATTCTTTCGCGCTTTTTTCCCTCTCACGTCAAGGAATGGAAACCCGAAGCGAGTGCTTTATATTCAAAATCCCTAAATTTCAATTTTCCGCCTGAGTATGAGAACTATTTATCATCATAATCTGAAGGAGACAGAGAACTGGCGAGCGTTGTGCGTGTGAAATTAATTTAGATTAAGCAGAGGTGTGCGATTATGAAGATTACTGACAGTGAGACAAACACAGTTCAATACTTTATTAACTGCCGACGGGAGTTTTCCTCTTAAACTGGTCTTTTTTTGGGGGGGCGGCAGTCATAAATTGAGTGTCAGAAACCTGTTCTAGATTCAAGGATGTGATGAAACGTTAAAGACTGAGGAGATCCGATGTAAATTATCTAAATCAAAATCTCAAATCTGAGTCCTCCCTCAATGTCTACGGTGAATACGACACTGTCTAGACAGGTTTATAGGGTAACTGGTATGTTGAAATCATCAGGAAGTCAGTGAAATGAAATAGAGAGTAAAATAATTCTTCTCCTGAGATCAACCATGTCTCAAACTGCGCTCATATTTGTCAAGCTAAATCAGCTAATTAATTTAACTTATTTTTACCATCCAAATTCATTATAATGCTTTCTAACTGCAAACTATTGTTCAGATGTTTTTAATTCCTAACTCTTCTGATCATCAAGGCTACATTTATTTGATAAAAAAATACAGAAATATTGCGAAATATTATTACAATTACAAATAACTCTAATATTTTTAAATGTAATTTGTTTCTTTGATGACAAAGCTGAATTTTCAGCATCATTACTCAGTGTCACATGATCCTTCAGAAATCATTCTAGTATGCTGATTTATTTATCAAGTTTCTTGCTCTGCTGAAAACTTTTGTGCTGCTTAAGTTTCTTTTCTGTCTTTTTTTTTGCAAAAATTGTGATAATTATTTTCATGCTTCTTTTATAACATCACATATGTATTTACTGTCACTTTTTATCAGTTTAATGTGTTCTTGCTGAATAAAAGTGTTAAAAACTGACTTCACTGACTTTTAAATGGTAGTGTATGTACTTTTTTCAGAAGTAAAATTTCTATAAAAAATGTTAATCAAAATATATTTCAGTCCTACCAAGAACTAAAGTTCTGCATTGTGAGGAATTTAAAATATGACAAAAGTAGATGTGAAGTTGACTCTTACCTAAGTTATGGGCGGAGACAGCTCCTGATTGGCCAGGTGGTTGCTGGACTTTAGTGCGAATGATCCTGCGGCAAAGAAAGAGCAAACAGAAATGAGACATTATGGTGCGTTTAAGGTTTACCACGCAAGGCGTAATGTGTAGAGGTGTATGGGGACTGTATATGCTTTAATATAAGTATGAAAGCATGTGAAATATGTGTGTGTGAAGTGGCTCATGCAGGCTGACATGGCAGCAGAGTCTCACACTTCCTGCATGGCTGCTCAAGCAAAGCACCTTTCCCCTCTCCTCTTCGTCCAACCCTCCCCCTCCCCCACCTCTCTTTCTCTCTCTTTCTCTCTCTCTCTCTCTCTGTCTTTCCGAGAAAGCTTGTCATTGTACACATGCTGTTGAACCACTGAGCTGTACACTGCTCATGAATATGTGTTGCTTTTTTACTCCACTGACTCATTCCTGTTGTTTTCTTCTATCCCCCTCTCCATTCTCTGTATCTCTTCTCCATGCATTGCTCGCTCCCTTTTCTATACGGATAAACTTTTTAAAATGTAATGGTTTGTAGACATATACATTGGGGTTGGTAAGAAATTATTAAATGTTTTTGAAAGAAGTCTTTCGAGGCAGTTTTTATTTGATTAAAAACGCAGTATATTTTCTAGTAGAATATATTTTAAAATCTCATTTGTTTCCATCATGGCAAAGTAGAATTTTCAGCATCGTTTTTCCAGTCCTGTCACAAGATCCCTCAAAAATAATTTTAATATGCTAAATTGGTGCTCTGGAAACATTTCTTATTATTATCCATGTTGAAAACAGTTGTGCTGCTTAATATTTTTGTGAAAACTGATTTTTTTTTATGTAAAGTATATACAATCTTTGAATGTAAAGTTCAGAAGAATAGAATTTATTTCAAATATAAATATTGAAATATACAGAAATATAAATGGATTTACTGTCAATTTTGTTCAATTGAATGCATCCTTGCTCAATAAAAGTATTAATTTGACTTAGTTTTATACAGTAAAACAAACACGATTTATGCATGTTAGGAAAGTGAAGCAAAGGCAAAAACACATTTGGAAAAACACACTTCAAATCTCAAAAAAGCTTTATCTTAAGTTGTACTCCCTGACATTTTAAGAAAATCAAAGTTAATTTAATTACTGATGAAGAAATTAAAATTAACACTCAAGTACATAGACATTTTTGTGTCGAGTTTAATGGATCATGTGAAAATATTTTAGCAGTGCACACACACCTGTTGATTGAGCTGACACTGGGCACGCTGTCATTGTCACACACTCTCTCTGCCAGCAGTCTGTCTCGAATTTCCCAGGCAAACATGGTGGGGTTTTGGCGTTTGTAATCCGCGATTTTGTCGACGACTTTGGGTGTAGCAACCTTTGGTTTGGAGCCTCCGATCACCCCTGGTCTGATGCTGCCTGTCTCATAGTATCTGTGGAAAAGAGAGAGAGAGAGAGCTGTGTTTCACCATCAGGCAAGATAAACAGAGAGTTAGAACATATATTATAGGTCTGTAATTCCTATCGGTCAACACTAGTAACACAAACCTGCAATAAATGATCAAACCTTTTAGCCGATTACAAAGAAGAAGAAGAAGAAGCCATATCCAGTTATCCTAAAACACATCCTGTTCTAAATTCTGATTGGATGAAATATTTTAAAGCCATGCAGATAAATGTGTTCACACATTCTGTATTAATGCATCTCTTTTAAGTGTAAAGAACCTATATTTGAGGAAAATACGGTGGAATAATCCAGTTTAAATTAGTAATATTAATATTATTATTGTATATTTTAATATGAACTAATTAATATCAATTATTTTTTAGAGTTGGATAATTTGGTGAATAATTGATTTGAAATAGAAATATTTTGTAACATAAATGTTCAATCCTTGCTCGATAAAAGTAATAATTTCTTCTTTTTTTTACTATAATGTACATTATTGATTAATAATTAATAATATTAAATGCATTTAATGTGTTTAATGCATAAATGTACGTGTATTAACAAATCGGATTATTAATATTTTAATACATTCTTTTGATCTTAAGATTTGTAACATTAATACGTTTTATTGAACATTGGTGTCTCATATATTGCTCTTGCTAGTGTTTTTTTTTTTAAATCATCAAGCCAAGCTATGCGTTACAGTGATTTTACAGAGGTTAAAGGGCTTTTAGGAGCTCTGCATCATCTTGCATGGCTAGATTTAGTTCAGGCCCAACACACAAACATAAACCATACAGCACAGCCATGAAACGTACACCAAAATGAGCGTGCAGAAAATTCCCTCATTACAAGGGAGCAGAGTTAGTCATACGCCTTATTTACTCAAACCTCACTTGCAGCCCACATATTAGTGTGTTTTCTGCCTGAGCAGTAAGAGGGAGGGAAGATATTACCACACACACACACACAGAGAGAGAGAGAGAGAGAGTGCTGCAGTAACGGTTGAGTGAGTTGGACCGGGGCTGGGGGGAAGAGGGTTGAGGCAAAGGAGAACAATGCGAAACACATTTTTTTGATATAGCTAAAGGCTCTAGCACTAATCCACACCTTTATCCATTCAAATTCTGTCCTCCCCCTTAACCCCTTCCTCCCTCTCCTTCTCTCTTTCCTCCTCTCTCTCTCCCTTTCTCTGTCCTTCCAGCATCCCTCCCTCCTCGGGAGACGTATGGTGCCAGTGTCATTTTGATGCAAATGTAAAATGTGATGAATCTTTTCTTTTTTGTCCCAGAAAGACAGAAAGAAAAGCCGGCGCTTTGACTTTAGCTTTGGTGCGAGATTTCAGAATTTTTGAATTTCAACATGTCTTCTTTGAAAGGAAGCGCTGAGTCAGCCTCAAGTTGAACCAACGGCAGAGGGAATATCAGGCGTACGTCCAGCATTCATCAGTGTATGGATATTTTAGAAATTGATATTTATTATGGATTAAGTATAAATTGACTTGATGAAAGAATGAAAGGAAGGTTGAAAAGCATTTAAAGGCAAGACTCCAAACAGATACTGGCCCCACTGTTTGAATGCAATCGAGGACATTAAGCTGGTTTCCCAGGCAAAGATTAAGCTCTGGATAAAATAGCACAAGCAATAGAGATTCTCCATTCAAAATCCTTTTCCGTCTGGGACTAGGCAAACTCTGTGTGTGGGAACTAATCCATGCGGTCTGAATTTTATTTGCCAATACATTGTTATAAGAAATAATCACATAATATCTCTAGAAACTGTCATTTTATCCCTGTACAGACACAAGAGAGCTCTAGCATGTTGCAACAGTTGCAAGACTCATTCCCTCTATTATAATATTGTACAGCTCAAATCCTAATCTATATGTTTCCAGTTCGAGAAGCAAGTTGCATAAACCGCTACATACTGTTTTTAAGTGTCGTATGCTCATAAATACAGTAAAACAGTAATATTGTAAATGCTAATACATTATTTTCTATTTAATCTATCTTTCTGATGCTCAACAACCATTTCTTATTATTATCAATGTTGAAAACAGTTGTGCTGCTTAATTTTTTTCTAGAAAGCGTGATATGTTTTATTTCAGGCTTGTTTGAGGAATAGGCGATTTTATTTGAAATATAAATATTTTGTATCATTATAAATGTCACATTTGATCAATTTAATGCTTTCTTGCTGAATAAGCTAATTAAATTATTTCGAAACAAATCGTACTGACCTCAAACTTTTTAATGGTAGGGTATTTGTCAATGTCGATAAAACAGTATGAAGATATGGGACCGACAGAAATACACAAATACTGTGACAATAAAAGAATATCTAGGAAAATATGTTAGTACCATGGTATTTTTGGTACTATTTACCTTGTGATACGAGATACGTGTGAAACCAATGCTTCTGTTTCACCTTTTATTATGATAAGCAGAACTCACCTGCCCAGTATCTTGCTTACGCAGCCGTGGCTGACCCGGAGCTGGCGAGAGATGTCACATGGACGTACACCCTGATGGGCCAACTCCACTATCCTCTGCCTCACAACGTCAGGCAAGGGCCGCCCATTTACAAACACCCCACCCAGCTGATTCACCCCTCCATGCCCTGCGGACACAAACAGCAATAAAAGGACACTGAGCAAATCATATCATCCTTAAATACAGAAGCTGTCACGCAGCAGGCAAAAGGTGTTGCTGTCCTACCCTGGATTGCACGCGCGTGTCTTTGACCTTAAGGTTACGATTATGCAGTCTCTTCCTTTCCTCTTTATCATAAATGCCCCTTTTGGTCACCTAGAGAATTGCACATGACCTCCTCACTCAAGTTTGGTTTTGTATATTGTCTATAATCTTCCTTGTGAGTTTTTTTTGCACAGTGGGTGGTGGGTTGGACCTCCATGGTGGGTTTAGACGAGTTTTGGATACCAATTTAATTTCACTCTTGTACTGTATATATATTCATTAGAATTCAGTGTCTTATCATCATTTCAGTGCAGAATTCTATGTGGTAATCCAGTCAATCTGTCATATTAACATACTGATTGCTTCAGAAGGGGAACACACAAACACACATTTACACACACAAAGGAACTGGTGGATCTGTTAATCCGAGCTACAGGGTAATGGATCTTAAATACATCCGGGCAGGCAATATCAAAAAGACCTAACTGGCCTTGTATCCTCATAACGAAATATATAAGTTTAGCTAACAGAAAATTAAAAACCAGCTACATGTCATTTCATTCTCTCAAGGCACTGGGATGCTTTTTTATTAAGTTCCTTTACTGAGGGATTTGACCTATCAGGCTTCTGGGAGATCTGTTTTCTTCAATGCATTTCATTTTCAGTTTCACCACCTCTTTTTCTTTTTCCTTTTTCCCTGCTTGTTTGCTGCAGACTCATTTTGTTTTTAATCTTTCTTCTGTGTCTAATAACAGTTTATTACTTAAAAACTTAAGTGGCGAAGTCATAGATCCAAATAGCTTGAATGATTGTGCATTAAGATTTAGGCATGCAGACTTTATTAAGATCAAATGTATCCATTTTTTATTATTCACATCTGTGTCCTCCCACAAAACAAAAACATGCAGTGAAATACGTCAAACAAACATGTTTGAAAGTTAAGTATAAAGTGCTTAAGTTTTTAGAAATACATAATTTTTTTAGATCCATTTATGTTGAATTTCGAATACTTAAGTTAGAAAGGTTACAGTTACTTAGGCTGTAGTTCTAACCATACATATTATGAATATATGCATGGAGCAAGGAAGTGTGTATGAGAGAGTAAGTGTGTTTGTTTGAATATAAGTGCGTGGTATAGAGAGAAAAGAAGGCTGCAGGATTAAACCAAACAAGCTATTCAGATGTGATCTGACCAAGACTTTTCTCCGTTTCTTCTGCAAATACTGCCGGCTTATAAATCGAAGTGTTCCTAGAGCTTTGATTGATTTCGAGGCAGGTTCCGTTTAGAAAGAGAGAGAGCGGCTGAAAGACATTCATGCTCCCCCATCCAGAAAATAAACCCGATTAGAGACGCTGCTCCATTACGATCCGCTATCGGCCGCTCCGATTAAACCAAACGCCAGCAAAGCGACGTGACATCAGGCGTGCTTTAACAAACAGATTCGAGAAAGAAGAAGAAGAAAAGAAACAAGTAAGGGACTACCTTCGATCATGCAGGGTGAATGCATTGTTTTCGAAAACGAATGCAACGTTTGGAAATTAAATGACAGATATTTAAATTAAGAAAAAAAGGAGTTTGATTTATCTTGTATGCTAGAAAATTAAAATAAAAACGTGTAAACATATGAGGTAAATAAGTCGTTCAGGTTTGCTGGATTAAAAAAGTTTTAAGGAGATCCGTTTTTAATATATTTTTAATTCTTCATTTGTTTATAAACTTCTTTTGTTTATTATCCTTTTGTCATTTAGTTTACTCAAATTAATCACGTAGCTTATCATAACCTATTAGTAATGAATGCTTCACCAATAATGCCTGATTATTATTATTATTATTATTATTTAACCTTTTGTATTTTCTAGTAATAAAACATTTTTGCCTAATTTACGTAAAATTGTAAAATAACACGAAAAATTGTTTTTAACAATCGACACCAAACAATCAAAGAAACAACATGACACTTCAGAAATATCAGCCAAAAAAAATACATAAAGAAAATTACAGGAAAAAAAAACTCTACATAAACTTCAGTGCTTCAATCCTAAATAATTCTGTTTTTTTTTTCGATAGACAATGAATATTTTTGAATTCGTATTTAAATAATATCAGATGAAACACAATTAGAAATCTTTTGCGATATTAATAGGCCAGCTATATTACGCATTCATGCTCGTGTCAATGTAGCATACAACTTTAACCAATGCGTTCGACCAACCGGTGGACTAATAACTTTAATATAATTTACTGCACCATTGGAAGTTTTAAATATAGACCTATTGTGACTTACATTGTACGAAAGTTCATACTTTTTATGATCATTTAAAACCTGCAAAGTCTTATTAATATTCAAGAGAAAGATAAGTAGCCTATGAGTTCAAAACATCCCAAAGTCCCCCCCCCCCCATCTCTCTCTCTCTCTTTCTCTCCCTCTCTTTCTCTCTCTCTCTCTCTCTCTCTCTCCCTGCAACGTCAGTGGAGTTTCTTTCCTAAAACTCTGGCAGGTTCGTGGCACAGTCCATTGCACCGTTTGACATTTTCAGTGTAATCGTTTTACCCCGCGGATTGTGTAGCGATATTGTGGCGGAGAGGAAACGTGATTCGTTCTAGCTTCAGAAATGTGTATACATCTAATCCACCGTTTCATTCACCGTGCCAATAGATGTCATTTCACATAGATGTGCGTGTGCGGGTGCGGGTGCGGGTGCGAGCGGGTGGGTGGGTGCGCGCATATTTGAGTTTTGCGGTTTTATTCATCGATGAGAGACGACTGAGAGAGAAAGAAAGAACGTGCGAGAGAAAGAGAGGAGCAGGAGGAGAGAGAGAAAGAGATCACAATTGCATTTCAGAATGCATAATATATGATTGGCAGCTTGGTTTTAGGTAACAAAGACATTTCAATTTTCAGCTTTTAAACATTTTTGTTTTTCTCAACAAATTGAGGATACAAGCTGATTTTTCCATAAATAATTAATGCATATTTACAATAGCCTAATTATGTAAAAAAAAAAAAAAATATATATATATATATATATATATATATATATATATATATATATATATAGATCAAGTATGTCTTGCGCAGTGAAAATGCTAATTCGAAATGAAAATGTGTAGAAGCTAGTCAACTAGTCGAAGCAACACGAACAACAAAAAGAGAGAGAAGGGAAAGAGAAAGGGGCGCTTAACGCGGGTATCACGGGGGACCACCGGTGTCCGCCATGTCACGAATGAGTGACCACACAGTGAGCAACTTCAGCTTTCGTTTTTAACCTCACTAGTGGCCTGTTTTCCCTCAAGCAATGTATTAAAAGCGTACGGAGCCATATATTCCTCAGCTGCGGTTCAAGTTCAGTTTGTGTCCGCTGGCTGCTGGCCTTGGCCGCGATCTCTTCCCCCTCTCTTTCCCCCAGGGATTGTCAAGCAGGCTAAAGCTCTAACAAAGCAACCCAGCTCTTAATAAAGGGAAGAATGCCACAAACAATCAGCCCAAACAGCAAAAACCTCACCTTCATATAACACATTCTCTTTTAGTTGCCTTTAAAAAAAAGTTTACAAGCTATGATGCACATTTAAAGCGCAATGGTTCGATCTGGTTAGATTTAATCCTAGTTGCCTATATACTGTCATTCCATTTCTAAGAAAAGAAAGGATGTGTTCAGAGCTTTAAGTGACATAAAACATTTGCGACCTGTTAAAGTAAGACTGCCGGACACTTACGATGCATCGCTGCGAACGGGTCGTGTTTGCAGTGGATTTCCATCGGGTTGCAGGACGGGCCCTCCGTGAAAAAAAAACAGCAAAAAAGTATTTAATGTCCTGTTCTTTTCTTTTAAAGGTTTGTGCGTACACGCAGTCAGTCTGTTCCGCTCGGAAAGGTTTCTTTTAAACGCAGTTTCGGCTGTCCGGAAGTCCAAAGAAACTTTGGTTGGAAAATAAACAATTGACCCTGAAGACCTAAGGCCTGAGGTCAAGAGTAAAAGCAGTTTTTGCGATTTTCGAGTGGGGGATGACAAAAGATAAATCATAAATAATCATTTATCGGTTCCGTCGTTGATTAGCCTACAGAAATAAGAACAACCCTGCCGGGTCACACAACCGCGTCTGCGGCCCAACCTCCAGAGCGAACTAACTCAGACATCTGGAGGGATTCATCAAAATGGGATTTCGCGAAAAATGCTGGCGATATGAACCAGTTTTAATATTAGTCCGAGCGGTCTTCTTAAGCTTGAGATAAAAATGTACAAGTCTCGTTTCCAAGCTCTATCTTGACATCCTCGCTCCACTGACCGTGACCCGTGAACTGTGACCGAGGTTCGCGCCGTCAGAGCGCGTCTCTACCAGGGATCTGCAAAATCCTGGTGAGCTTTCTGAGAACCCCAAACATTTACTTCATGTTCAACGTATCTTCACATAACCGCGATTTCCTTGCATCTTGATCGTCGAAAGGCTCAAATCGCGCTCTCATACTCTCTTAAAATAATAATAATAATAATGCAGATAACTCCGACAGTACGAAGATCCCCAGACAAAAGACACCCGACCGTGGACACGTGAAATTAAAAAGTACATTGCATGAACTCCGAATCAAAATGTTTTCCAAAGTTAAACGGAAAACGACAAATAGCCATTGAACTTAGCGGGGGAAAATGTCCAAGAAATGTAGCAGCTTTATCAAGTTTTGTCGCGCGTAAAGATCCAAGGAAAGTCTCAGATGACTGATACTGGAGTATCTACTTGTGTCTTTCTCGTCGCGGGTGGTGTCCGCCGTACGGTGCTCTTCCAGCGCGAGTCCTCCGGCGATGTGAAGCAGTGGTCGAGCCTCGGTCCTCACCGCGCAAACACTGCGAGAGCGCACGGCGCGTTTCAGAACCTGCTCTCGTGTGGACAGCGCCAAAGCTACAGCTCTGAATCTACTACCGAGCCCGAGCGAGACTGTCAATCAAGATAAGTCTACCTATCCGGGCACTGCACCTCTGCCGTCACAATCGCCCTGAGTCGCGCTCAGATAAAGACGACACCGATTGGCTAGCGCTGAGCCAATATGAAAGTGACGTCCTGTCCCAATTGTGCGCTGACAAATAGGGAGTCTTGAATCGAAGTTGGTTCTCGGCTTCGCTGATCCAGTGTCTAATTTCAATTAAGAAAGGTGATAAAATTGCCATTTTAAAATATCCGTTTGCATGTTTTACAGTCATTCAATTAATAAATGGTTAATAACTGGGTATTGCGTCAGAGTATGTTTTTAATTATGAGCAAGCTTTGTAAAAATCGCTTATGACAATTTACACACCGCAGCATTTTACTAAACTGCATGTGCATATAAAATATAATGATAACATAAAATAAAGGAACATATTTTCTCAATCAGCTTTGCACATTATTAGAAATTATAATCGATGTCCCACTTGCTCGTGCAATCATGAGTGTTGTTTAGCATCTTCGACAAGAAAGTTTTAATGTTGTTAATTTAATAAATGACTTTAAAAGTGTAATAACTCTGCATTCATAATGGAATCTATTCGTTTTTATTTATGAGGTTTCTTTGTGCTTCCAAAAACATTCTTACTACATGTTTGACGGACACGTGCGCTGTTCCACACAGACTTCTGCTTTATTTTCATGCTAAATAAAAAAAATTCATAACCAACCATAAAAACGTGATATTAAGTCATGTTAAGTTTAGTTGGTGTTTTGTTTTGAAATAAAGGTGATTATAATTGTTGTGGTGATTGGTGTGATACCAACAAGAATCAAACTGTCACTAATAATAATTATAAACGTACTATTAGTGGTTAATATCAGGGAACATTAATGTGGCATTTATTTCTTCATTAATTCATCCATTTTTGGATTAATTTCATTATTAGAACACACGGAGAATGAAAAATTAAAGAAATCATACTTGAATTTAACTGATTCAATTAGCCAGCTGAATTAACTTGGGGAGTATTATTTTTCAACAACTATTGTATATATATATATATATATATATATATATATATATATATATATATATATATATATATATATATATATATACAATAGTTGTTGAAAAATAATAAAAAAATATATATATAAAAATAATATATATATAATTACCGGTGGATATAGTTATTTATTTATGTCCTTCATTCATTTATGTTAAAAAAAAAGTACATCGCTAAATTGCAAACCAAAAATATTATGCATTTTTACATCATGTTTCTCATTGTGTTACATTCGGGTGTTTATTTGCCTGAATATTCAAAGCAACACGCAAACCTTAGCGCTGCTAAAATTCCACGTTTGAGTTTTGTTTGAGACTATTTTGGGGCACATTTCCGTGCATGTTTAAACTTGGAAATCAAACATACAGTTATATTACATGTATTTGTGTGAGTGGTTAGCGTGATGTAACCTTTAAGTCGCTTGAATCCGGTGGGTTATGCTCAAAACGCATGTGCTCAATACATATTCTTCTCGTTCTGTGAGGAAAAGAGATTCCTCAGTGGTGCGCCACGAGGGGGCGAACCTTTGGTCTCTAGCGAAGAAGCATCAGCGCGCACACACACACACAGAGAGAGAGAGAGAGAGAGAGAGAGAGAGAGAGAGAGAGAGAGAGAGAGAGAGAGAGAGAGCAAATGCATACACACACTCATACACTTGTGAAATCACAGTAACTAGACGTTTTCCAATGTTAAAAATGCAACAGTGCTATTTGTGTTCCATTTGTTTTTCATAAGATGTTTAAATATTTGTGTAATTAAGTTATTATAACATTTTTGTCGAATCTTTCCATGAATGCAATGCCTTTTAGGCTTTCAGTGGACACGCATTTCTATCTCAGTTTGTGTGTGTGTCTGTAGTTTTGTTTTGTTCCTGAGAAACGAACGCAGTCCACAAATAAATATGAATTATATAATAACGCAATGATGATTTAGAGAGTTAAGCTATTTAAATCTTTCGAATACATTATTTGAATTATTTTAGGCTATCTTCTTTTTTTTTTTTGTCGACATTTCCCCGTGTGTGGCCCATGTGATTAAAAACTCTCCTTCTGTCTTTCTTGAGGAAATAATTGCGTATAATAGTTGCCCAAAAGCAATTTTCTGCATATTAATTAGCAAATTAAATATAAAAACAAGTAAAAACTAAAACACAGCTAATCACGTGTAGCCAACAGTTTGCTTTGGGCACTGTCTTGGAAATTTCGATAAAAGTTGCATTATGATTCAAACCATCTTTTGTTAAATCCATTGTTGGGATTTTATTTTAAAGCTTTGAGAAATTCCGGAGACAGTAATGATTTAGGAGTCGGGCTATTCATGAAATCACTTAAGAAAACAAATGGCAACGTAACAAATAGTAACACATTCACAAACATGTTCTATAAAACGAATTGTTCAGAAGTCGGTGGGTACAAATCTGAATATTTAAGAATAATAATTCTGAATAGTTGAGAGTAGAATCAGATTCAAAGGCAATGACGAGGTTCCCAGTCACTCCGAGTTGGCTGTCCGTGTTCATGTTTATATTCTGTTTCATTTAGTTTAGTTTACTGTTAAATAAATTCTATAAGTTATTTCCCAGGTGCAATCACAAAACATCAGGTGGATGACAACGCATATGCCAGCTAGGCTTGCTTTTCGAGGACTGCAAGAACCGTCTACGTTCAAGCTTGGCTTAAGCTTAGTTTAAGCTTTAAAGATATATATTTTGACACGTAAATGCCCAATTGAAGTAGTCCTACAGTGAAAAACGAATGCTCATGATGTCGCATAATAAAATTAGAGTTAGTTGGAAAAGCTGGTTAGTTGAAAAGCTGGGCGTAGCCATTTTGTCGCAGGTGAGATGAACCACCTCAGCTGGTTAAAACGGCTTTAGTTGACACAACTATCTATCATTATGTTATAAATTCCCTTCATGTGTAGTTTTATGCTCACACATTCTACATGTTAACTACATGTTTACTACTTACATTTGTGTAGCTGTTACATCTCAAGTTGAGCCGAGTAACCGGAAACAACACCGACAGAATTAACATAAATCTCATTTAATTGGTTGTTCTAAATATGACACTCGAGCTATAGAGACTTTATGAAAACAGAAATATTTGTTATTGAATCCAAGGACTAAACAGTCATAATGTATGCTTCTGGATCCTGGATGAAAACAGGAACTCACGAGCCTCAAAGTTTTCCCAATTGCTTTCAAAAACCTCAACTTGTTCGGTTCTCATTCATTTTCGCGTAGGCCTGTAGTTCTGTTTTTAAGATCGGTTTTTAATTTTTGATTTATGTTCTTTGGACTGTAATAGGCCCAAACCCAAAACACTTCAAGCTAAAAACAACAACAACAACAAACATGTTGCTGTCAAAATCACAGAGTCAGCAAAGGCGTGGCCAAAATGTACGCTTATAAAATGTTTAGGCCTACAACGGGATTTTTGTTGTTTTTGATTATTTATGTTAAAAGTGTCAAAAGAGGGACCACCAACATTCATCTCGATAAGGATGTAAGGATATAAGGATCAATCCTAAATTATTTTTTTACAACAGACATCTGTATCCCATTTACCAAGTGCACAAATCCTGTATTTGTAAAAGTTTTATAAAAGAGAGAACTAGTCGACTACTTTGAACAAACAATGGAGAAACAGACAAGGCCCTACCCGACCGTCCGATGCGCAGAGATGGACCCTTTTGGTCCAAGTCCATGCCGTGGCTAGAGGTTGGACAGAGGGATGAACGGGGGGTGGGGGTGAGAACAAAAAAAGTTCCCTCTCCTATATCCTCTGTTGCTGTTCTGTCTGCTCTTTTTTTCTTTTTCTTTTTTGTAACAGTGGTTTTGACGAATGGTACTTTGAAATAATGTGACTCTTCCGCTCCCTGTTGCGCCGTTGCAATTGTTCACTGGAGTGAGACTAAACGTTTTAGGTGGAAAAGAGACTCTGAAGGAAGCGTGAAACGATTATGGGGCAAAGTCAAGAAAGAGCCGCGCGCTCATGCCCTCTTTCTTCCTCTTTCTTCCTCTCTTTCTTTCTTTCTCTCTCTCTCTCTCTCTCTCTCTCACTCACACACACACACACACACACACACATAAAACCGCTCCCTCTCTTGAGACAGTAGGCCTATATCTGATACTTTTCAAACATAACTTTCTCTCTCTCTCTCTCTCTCTCTCTCTCTCTCTCTCTCTCTCTCTCTCTCTCTCTCTCTTTCTCACTCTCTCTGGTGTTGACAAGTTTAAGTGCGTCAGGGGATTTGGGGTTCAAGAGATAAGTGAAATACATGATCTTTAGTTCAATAATAGCTAATAATAATAAACTAATCACTGAACTAATTTCAGGTGGTAAGAAAGATAATACACAGAAAAAAAAATTCTTTCAGTTAATAAAAACATTTTTTTTGTACTGTATTGATTTATTGATTTATTTATTTTTAAATCCAGTGTAGCCTATTCATTAAGATGAATATATATATATATATATATATATATATATATATATATATATATATATATATATATATATATATATATATATATATATATGAATGAAAATAAATGTTTTTATGACATTTTATATTCTACTAATTTGAATATACATTCATGAAGGGTCTATAAAGCATTAACAATGCATGTCTAAAAATGCTTTATTGTAGTCTGAGTGACCTGAGTGACCCGAGTAACCAATTTAGCTGCCAAAATAACAAAACTAAGTTTCAATTGGTGAGGCTTTTTGGCTGCATTGATTTGAATTTTTTGTTTTAAAGCATCATTTGGTACCCTGCCTTAACTGAACCTAACCTAAGCATCATTTGGTCAACCCAGCAAGACTTCTGCAGAATATTTTAGCTTTTTTTCGTGTCTCCAACAACGCACGTGAACGCACGCGCTGGAAGCCTCCAGGCGATGTTTTGAGGTCTTGAGGTTCATGGGCGACACAGACACAATTGAGCGAGGAACAATGCGATGGACGCGCCGCTCGGCACTCTCTGACCTCTTCTCAGAAAACAACAAATGTAGCTCATTTAATCGCGCCCCATAAAGCCATGTCCCATTGATAGAGAGCTAAAGGCAGAATAATGAATGAAGCTTTAGACCTTATTAATTTAATACTGAGTGGCCCGTGGCTTGTTTCAGATAATTTCGGCCCAGAGGTCAATTATTTAATTACAATATTTTTTCGCGCATGACGGAAAGCCTGTATTCATTTTGCAGTAACGAAATAAAAGAATTCTAGGTTGGGTTTGGGTTTTGAGGACGAAGCCCGTGCGGTCCGTGAGTTCGGTTGTGTGTGTGTGTGTGTGTGTGTGTGTGTGTGTGTGTGTGTGTGTGAGGTGCAGGTGGCTGTTGTCACGGTGACCTGAGGCGAAGTAACCGCATCGCTACACACGACTCTCCGCTCGAAGATCAAAGGCCAAGCTTGTCCTACATAAACTTACATCAACGTCCACTCTTTCTTCCCCTTCCTCCCTTCATATCGCCTCCTTTAACACATGCGTGAAGGGACCACATCAGAACTTCCTTTTTTTCATTCCTCCGTGGAATTAACAACAGAATTTGCTTCCTCAGTTTTGTTTCCAAGATGACCAAACCACAGGCATAATTCATAGTTCTGTGATTTTTACTCTAATGAATTTATTAGTATAAAGACAATGCGCTGACTCCTATTTTACAACAGTCATGAAAAACAAAACATATATTCCTATATTACCTATATTGCTACCATATAAACTGTATGCAATTTTACAATCCTGTATAATGTATAATTACAGCATTATCATCATCATCATTATTATGAAATGTTACAATAGCCTAATGATAATTATTAACAAAAAGAATAATATAATATCTCTATACTACAGTTATTGTTCCCTATATAGGGCTAAAAGAAAGGAGAGAAAGGTCAGAAAGACTCTCAAAAGTCTTATAGCATATTTTTTGCCAGTTTGCTGTCCAATAAAATTTACTATGGCTGTATTCTAGATATATTTTAGAGGCGAAGCTATCATTTCCAACAATTTCCAAGTAGCTAAATTGCTCTGTAACCATAAACATTTCAAATAAGCTTTTAAATATATTTAGGTTTATGCAAGTGTAAAGAAATGTGAGTAACACATTTATAGACAGAAAAAAATCAGAAATTTCTAAAAGGGACTGTTTATATTTCGATTGGTAACACTGCAGCTCCCTTGCAGTTCACGTGATAGGATTGCAAAATGTGGTGTTTCAGGCTCCTTCTTAATTTAATTAATAAAGTAGGCTGATTAAAGCACGGAGAGTTTTTGGAAGGGGGGGAATTTTGGTTGTTGCCCTGCTGGAAGCGGAAATAATCGCTTTTGACCGAGACGCGAGAGTCAGAGCGGACAATTAAAATAAAAAGTAAACAAATACACAGAGAAAATCAACAACATTCATGACGCCTCTATTTTAATTCCACTCATTTGCTCTGTGAAGGATGTTATAGCAGTCCAATGATCGACTGCTTTCCCCCGCAGTGTTTACACGTATAAGCTCCCATAAAACAATCTACATAATCATAACCACTCCATCATCAGTAAACATTAAAAAATAAAAAACAGAAGAAATTCTGACCCACAATGTGTATACAGAAGCACACTTTACGTGTTTCTTAATATCACCCCCTTTAAAAAACAGTTTCCACAAATAACATGGAAGGAAAAAGGGAACACTGTCATCAAATAAAACAAACAAACAATGTAAATATAATATTTAGAGGAATATTTTGTTAACTGTTTATGCTTGGTTCCACCTAGCAACAATTTCACCAGACTAGTTTTGCTAAGTAATTACTTTACATATTAGGCATACTTCATTATTTTACATATCTTATCTATATCTACCAAAAACCTGAATTGGAATTTGCTTGGTTATAATATAATAGCTACCTCATAAAGATAAGCTTTTGTTTCAGTGCTGTCAAATCTGTGCAACCATATTTTTACACCTATGCTTAAATCAAAACTGTTAACATGAACTGCATTTTTTAGTTAGTTTGCAATGCATAGAACATAGCGTACTCTTTTCTTTTCCTTAAAAAAGAGATATTATTATTATTATTATTATTATTAATAAACATGAATAGCCTATGTGTTAATAATAACTTTGATTGTCAGCAAGACAAGACAAAATCTGTTTTTTTTTTTCTTTAAAGTTTTTCTTGGCAACATGACAGGTTGGGTGTTCTGCCAAAAGCTGTATCAAATGGGAAATTATCTAATTGAGTGGTTTATCATAATGATGTATTTGAAGTATTAACCTGGTTACTGTGGAAAATGTCTGAAGAATGTGAACAACAAGCCTCAAAATAGTGCCAGTTCTAGACCTGTCAACACTTGGCACAACACCAGACCACACAAAGAGGACATGGGTTTCTTCACTCAATGTTTTGTTCCAGATCATGTGACGTGTAGCGACATGCTGGGGTCAAACTGTGCCTTGATATTCTAAGTGGACCCTCAAAAAGAAAAACAATCAAACAGCGACAATGACATCACCCCGTATAGTAAATTGTCGGCTCTATACAAACAAAAGACAGAGGAAACCTAATTTGGAGAAAAAAACAACAACAAACAAACATGATATTTTACGTTTATTATCATCCCATTATTTAGTGTACTCTCTGGTATACTTTGTGTAATGTTTTTTTGTTCTCTCTCAATAGTATATGGTTGTTTTTATTAGGTATTCCTCAGATATCTTACTTATAGCTTGATTCATACACAACAATAAAGCTATTATGTTTGTATATAGCACCCAGATAGACTTATAACTTTCAATGCCATGATAATTGTATGCTCAAATATTGATCATAGCACAGTATGGGGCAATGTTACACTTGAATAACAGACTGAAGGTGCAGACTGTGGAGACATCAGCAATATAAATGCAGGGTTAGGTGAAGGTGGCCATTTGGCATCATTTCCCAAATGAAAATCTTTCTCATGCAGAACAGCCATGTGGAATCAGATATTGGAATGGGAAAGCCTGCATCCTCGCTTGTGACTCCATCTTCAACACCCGACTGGTTTGAATTTGTGCAGATTAACTGACGAACAAGCGCTTCCCTTTTCCTTTTAAAACAATAATAGTAATAACGATCAACAAATACGTCCAATATGGCAATTTCTGTAGAGCAGCCAGGCATTCCGGTCTACAGCTGCAATCCCTATTTCTACAGCTTTCACCCGAAATATGGTATATGTGGTGGGCTTTTGGCATCATTTAGGAAATGTAACCTTTTGAAAGAAAACAATCCACTGCTTTGATGGCCTTTTCTGACACTGACACGCATGGAGACGTCTTCAGAATCAGATGGCATTCACACTGTGATTCCCACATCAGTCGCAAGCTCTCGTCATGTCGTATAGGCTCTGGGGATGATAAAGGTAGGCTGTGATTTCCCAAAAAAGAAAGATAGATAGAAAGAAAGAAAGACAGAAAGAAAGAAAAAACAAAATGGATAATGTGATTTATGTTTAGATATGTTTGTGACATATGCTGCCTGTTAAGATATGTAAATTCTGAAGCTTAGAAGAGGCCAAACATAGCAACTGATAAAAAAACAGTTTGCATGTTACTTCTATTCCAGCAAAAAAGATAACAAGTTCACATCTCAAGTAAAAAGCCAACATCTTGAAATGCCAGCTTGTCTTGAATAACTCTTTGCCACAAATAAAATTGTCTTAAATATGCATATAGGCCTACATGTTAACAATAAAATAAAAATGACCAAATACCCAAAACATATAGGTCTGCATACAGATATAGCCCATAAACATACATACTTGTATTTATTTATTTCTGGAGTTGTGAGGCAATGTTATTATTTATTATATTTGGTGTGTGCTGGGTTTTTAGTTAAGCTATTATTTTCTGACTGTTGTTCAATAAAAATGGCAAAACAAACCTTTATTATTATTACTATATTGTTGTTATCTATCTATCTATATCCATATATATATACATATATATATATATATATATATATATATATATATATATATATATATATATATATATATATATATTACGTTGATATAATTATGATTATCATTAGCATTAACAGCAATATCCATAACAGTATTATATCTACAGAAACAAGGTGTAACAAATATTTTGAGGCCTTCAGTACATTTCAGTGACTGATGTTTAAAGCCGCCCTTATGTTTCTTATAAGTATGAATTCCTACAAAGAGAAAACTATGAACAGTTCAAAGATTTCCAAATCATCTCCCATTCACACTAATAGTTAAACAATCACGGTAATAGTTAAACAATCCCTAAACTCAGAGCCACTAACCTACAGTGTGTGCGGTGAATGCAACACTTTTTTCCTCCCAGGGATGAAGAACAGTTGGCCAACCATTTAATTTTCCTGTGGAGTCCGGAAGCGACTGTCTCCGTGTTGCAAATCGGAACTTGTAAACAGGTCAGATTTTTATTCAGCCTGGTCAAAAATCCGTTGAAACGTGTCATATTGTGCAGTGAAGTTTACAAATGTTTTAAGACACTGTCGTGCCAAATAATTAGTAATACGTCCACAGCCGGCGTCCATGTGCACGTGAACACACGTGGGTCATTGAGCAGCACTAAATAGCACTGAAGCTAACACGTTCAACAGAAATATGTTGTTTAAAAAGAGTCTTCATGGATGTAAAGCTGTTAGATGGCAATGGTTTTATGTACTCATTTGTTTTATACAGATAGTTATTATTTTGAACACTGACTTTCTTGTTTTTTACTGTATTTTTCAGGTTTCCTGTTAGCATAGTCTCCATGGGTTTCGCTCTGTGTTGTTGTTGTTATTATGAGTTAAATCTGCTGTTTATGATCTGTGGAATCATTTTTATGCATTCGACCAGAAATCTCTCTCTCTCTGTGACGTATGTGTGGCTGTCAAACAGTGTACATTTAAACAAATCTACTCGTGCTGTTGCTATATGAATTATGGGCAATTGAGATCTAAAATTGATTACCATGCCTAACTGCTATTCAACGCAGTTTGATTAAAACTCTGCATTATGTTTAAGTCATTGCACTTTTGTTTATGGAAACAGATTGTTTTCTCTTGACTCTCCCTTTAAATAAAAAGTTTGACAGTTTAGGGGTCTGTCTCCATCTATCTATCATCTACCTATCTATTCTTACATCCACATCCATCCTCTTTAGAACACTGCTTGAGGGGTCCTTATGGGGTTGACTCGAGAATGCTGACCATACAATTGGAGGAATATTGGATATTATATTCCCATTTGTATACTGAGAATATTTGTCTCCTTACTAGGTGTTTATGGGCAGTAAATAAAATGTATGTTTCTTCCTGGGACAGCAGTCTTCAGTGGCTCATGTGATGTAAGAAATAATGGTGACAAATTAAATGATCTCAAAATGAAGCAGCTACTTGTACAAAAAAAATTGAATAGTTTCCAAAATATTAATAATGTTTTTTTTATTTGTCGTGCTCTTAAAAGGGCTGAAGTGAAGTTCAACATTTAAGTTGTGTATCAGTATACTAATGTATATAGAACAGCAATTGAGTAATTCATTCAAAAACAGTTCTTAGTTTTCTTCCATCAAATAAAAATATAGACACACAGCAATCATTCAATATTTTAATTTAAGTTTTAATAATCAGAATTCAGAATAATCAACTTTTTTCTGAAATAATCAGAAATTACAGTTTTGATATTATTCTTGTGATTTCAGCGATTTTTAAATGCGTCAACAAAGGGTTCGAATGGTCTAAACTGTGAGAGTGAGTTGCTAGAACATAAGTAACAATTATAGTTTCATTTTTTTTTATTGCACATTAAAAGTCTTATAAATGAAACATGTTTGTTTTGTAAAGTAAAAAAAATTATTTAGACCCACGATTCGAAAAATAAAATCTCTCTCTCTCTCTCTCTCTCTCTCTCTCTCTCTCTCTCTCTCTCTATATATATATATATATATATATATATATATATATACAAATTGATGTTTTTGGTAGGGCCAGTGATATTGGCAGAATGAATTACTGAGTAATTTAATATTTGAATGCTTTATTAATAAAGTGATCTTTATAGGCATTGAATGATGACTCATAATGATGTTTATGACTGGACTGCTCTTTGTTTAGGGTTCACCTTGAGATGTTCTCAGGGTATCTGGAGCGGGAGGACTATGAGGACGAGCTGTACCGGGATGAGACGGACTCGTGTTCGTCTGACGCTGACAGCGATCTGGAGTTCCGGCTCTATTCCCAGCTGCACTACAGCGCTGAGATCCATCAGGACCGCAAGGTCTCGAGAGAGTCATCAGTACCACAGACTCAGCCTCAGCAGAATTCCTTGCTTCCTGCTTCACCTGTAAATGTTATTGTAATTGACTCCGGCCCAGATACTATCACAGTGTCAGACAGCACCGAGGAAGGTGACAGTGTGTGTGCTAACAAAGGTCAATCATCAAAATGCAGGAACAGGCTGTTGCAGCCCAAAAGCTTACTTTCACCCAGTCCACCACAAGGTCAAACAGGAAGGAGCTCTCTAGATGATATTGTGCTGTTGGATTCTGAATCAGACGAGAGCTCTTCTGAATCTGTAGCTCCTTTTGTGGAGGATCTGGATTCGGACTCGGACTCTGACTCAGATGCGCTGGAAAGCTGGATGTTTCTGGGTCAGGAGAAGCAAGATGAAGATAAGAGCATCCAACTCAACCTCTCCATATCAGGGAAACCAGGTAAGGATTTTCACTCAAGTTTAAGACAAATACCAAACACTACAGCTGTTAAATAAGCGCACCTGAAATGCCTAAAAGAACAGAATGATCTAAATTGAAGTTGTTAGTTTGCTTTAAATGTTTTGATCCATACTTCTAGTTCTACAAATCTTGTGAGTCAAGTCTGTTTGATTTAATTGTAGACCTAAAGTGTCTTTTGAACTACAGGAATTACTTTTGTTCTAATCCCTTTATATAAATAATTATAATTATTAGATATATATATATAAAAGTGTACTCATTTATTAACTATTAAACATTATTCTGACAAATGTTTAAAATGATTCCGATTCGGTTTTGTCAGTGGCATTTAATAAAATTAATTATTGCAATGTAACTTTACTTCTTATTTTAAACCTTATCTCACAATGAACTGTTTAAGGTGGAAATACACTTCCATTGTATATAGACGAAAAACAAAAGGCTAAATGGAAGAAATGAGAACAAACACTTCCAGACTGCGGTTTTACAGGGATAGTTCACTCAAATGGAAGATTCTGTCACCATTTATGCATCATGCCATTCCAAAACTCAGTTCCATTCCATAAAGTGTTCTATAGTGTTCAATAGGGTTCAAAACTGTTTAGTTGCCAACATTCTTCAGAATATCTTCTATATTTCTGAGAAGAAATTAAATAAAACAAAGATGTTTGGAAAGATGTGAGTAAATGATGACAGAGTTTTCACTTTTAAGTGAACTAAGTATTTTGTATTATGTTTGCACTTCTCTTTTCCATAAAATGAATGCCTGACTAGGGACGATCAAGCTTAAAAAATGACACAAAATAAGCCAATGGGACTTTATACCAATCGTTTGAAGCCATTGGCGTAAGAATTCATGACACCCTGGGTTTGAATACAAGCAGGAGCAAATGACACTTGAGACCATGATGTATTTCAATATTATTTTTATTCATTTTTATAAATAATTTATTTAATTTTTTAATTTATTCATTGAACACATTTCTTTTTTTCTTTTCCCGGGTAGTGCTTTTACAACATATGAGTCATAATTGCACTGATATATGTTTACCTTTAAGGATCTGAAGACTGTTTATCGGTATGTTAGTGAAGTCTGTGTGGATGGGCTGCCTAGAGGGTCTGTAGACCAGAGCACCTGAGTTAATAGAAGCAGAAATTTGTGTTTATCCCCAAAGCACTTGGTTGTATATTCATAATCAGTGAATCTGATGTCTCATCCTCATGTATTTGTTATGAAGTTACAGTGCCGGTGTACCAATTGAACAACTAGGTGTGTGCGTGAGCACATGCATCCGGCTTTACGTGTGTAAAGTTAATTTGCATGCGTGTGAGAACATGCGGGAAAAGCAATGAGGGAATATTTGTGTGTATGTAGAGGAAAAAAACAAACAAAACATAACAAACCTCCTGTCAGAGAGCGTGAACGAGGGAGAGAGAGAGACTTTAATCATAGATGAATAAAAATGTCTTTGCAAAATCTCTACAGATCTACACATTAGGTTAACCTGCAGAGCTCAGCAAAGCAGCAAACCTCTCTCTCTGTTTCTTTCTTTCCTCTCTTCCCTTTTTTTCCGCAGTCCTCCCTGAATGTGCTGTCCTCATTTCCATTCGTAGACTTCTTCGTGTTCCTATTATTCATTTTCCTTCTCTCTTTCTTTTTTTATCTAGTTCTGCCCTTCAAATACAGAGCATTTCATTGTGTCTTTTCTCCCTCTTTCCCTCCATCCATCCATCCATCCTTCCTTCTCTTGCTCTCTCTTGGCTTATTTGAATGGTGACTGTGGAGGAGTCCGTGGGCTGGTATTTCTGCTCTGTCGGTCATGCCTCTCACACTCATGTGCAGAGGGGGCCTTCTCCTGCCCTGGCCTGCTTTTGTTACCAAGAGAGAGATTCAGTGGAGGATGAGAGAGAGAGGGAGAGAGAGAGAGAGGAGGGGTACAGAGGGATAAACAGAGGGTGGAGGGAGGAAAGAGGCAGCTCTCTGTCTCTCTTTTTCTCCTCTGTGTCTCTGATCTCTGGGGCTTGACCCCGCACTCCAGAACATGTGGGTCACACAAGGGAGGGGAGCTAGGAGGAAGTGGCTGGATAGGTTGCAGTCTGCATGTGCACTTACACGTCTAAAAGCCAGAGGTTTCCTTGCACAGTTTAACTGTGGTAGAGCGGGACAAAAGGGAGCTCGGTTGAGGTTAGGACTGTAGGTGAGGGTTGAGACCAAATGTTTTAGGGAAAAAAGTTAGTAGATTGGACTCGCACCAACCATTATTTTTTTAAACCAGAGGCATTGTTATTTTTTACGAGGCCCCTTAAATTCATTTTACAGCCGTAATATATTTTATCAAGATATAATTATCATGTACACTACCTTTGGCATTTTTTTAATGTTTTTTTTTCTTATGCTCCCTAAGGCTGCATTTTTAATCAATATTAATATTGTGAAATATTTGTATAATGTACAATAACTGTTTTTTTATTTGAATACATTAGTTATTCCATTACGTTACAGCCATTACTTAGTTTTAATGACGCATGATTCTTCAGAAATCATTCTAATATGCGGATTTGTTGCTTGAGAAACAGTTTTTATTATCAATGTTGAAAAAACTTGCTGCTTAATATTTTTGTGGAAAACATGGCATTATTTTCAAGATTATTTTAATGGTTTAAAAGAACAGCATTTGTTTGAAATTAAATTCTGTGGTAGCGTCATTGTGTCTTCACCGTCACTTTTGATAAAAAAATAAAAATTATATATATATATTATATATATATGTATAAGTGCAAGTATTAATAAAAAACAACAATTGTACTGATTGAATGCAATGTAAGTTACTATAAATAAAAAAACATCTGTCAAATGTATAAATGTAAATGGGATGATATGTGACTGAGATAACAATACTTGGTGAGTTAACAGATATGTTAGTTCCCCTTTGTGTGTCTTTATAAAATAAACATTTAAATACTAGACATTTAATAAGTAAATATTTGAAAAAAAATTCTAATATTTGTGAGTAAATAGTGTATTTAGTTTGATGTATGATTTGTTTGGTATCAATAAAAATATAATATAATATTTGTATATAAACAGAATGTGAGCATAATATTAGCCATAAGAAATTGAAATACATAGTCTACCACTTAGTCTAGAATTTGAGGCCTAAAATTCTCAGCCCAAAAGGATGTGGGAAATATAGATGGAATGATCCTAGCTCTTTTGTTGGAATCAAAAATGCCTCCAAAACACAGTACCAGTATAGTGTGCATGGGGGAAGTGAGCCCATTTTGATTTGTTAACATGTCCTCTCGTGTCATGGCTATATGCACTCTCCATAGGGGACAAGGAATCTGTGTTTAGCGTGAGTGTGTTTGTGATACACTAGTAAAAAGCTAATTTTATTTGAGCACACAGACTCACACTCACTCTCTTGCACAAATCCAATTCTCTTCAGTTGCAAGATCTCAACTATGTGATGTGTCAGCCAAACATCATCATACTGCAGCACATACACACCAAAATCCAATTCTCTACAGCTGTTAGTGTTGCTGTTACTATATGGTAACAAATTCACATACACACGCACAGTTCAACAGAGGTTGATTTGAAGAATGGTACACATTTAGAGCTTATCAATTGAAGCGAGATTTTAATAATATTTCAGATCATCCATCTACAGTGCTCTGACAGGTGGACTTAAAAGCATTACAATGGCACAATGAGACAAAAACTTCCCTAAAACCCCTCCCAAATATCCTAGTTGTCCTTACAGTCCAGCACACATACAAAATCTCTGAATCTATCTGACTTTGGGATGGAGGGGTGGAGGGGTGGAGGGGGGCCCATGGACCCCACTCAAACGGAACAGACAAGAAATATGAGAGCCTCCAAAAAAGGAGGGGAAAACTCAGCAAAGGGGGGCACTAAACTTGAATTAAGGTTGTTGAGCCTTCCTCAGTGGTCACACTTTCTTTTTTCTTCCCCCTTTGTGCCTTTTTAATTTCCCTTTCCCCCTTTTTTATCTTTTTTTCCAAGTGTTTTTCCCTCCCCTTTTTGGTTCTGTCTGGTTTTTCGCCCTGTGAACACCAAACTTTGTCATTAGGTTGGACTAAAGCAGTGGCAGCAGATGGGCATTAGTTTAAGCTGAATGCAAGAGTGTTTGAAAGAGAAGTGTCTTTGAGTGTGTTTGATATACCGCAAAGGTAAGACATTAGCTCTCCGTCTCCTTCTCAGAAATGGTGTTACAGCTTCTTTAGAGTTTTTTTTGTAGCTGTTTGTGTGAAACGCTCTGTTTTTAGCTCTCTTTCTGTCTGTTGTGACTTGACTGCCATCTTCAAAGCAGTAAACGTGGCCTTGTCGCCCACCATGTTTTATTGGCTGTTGTTTTCGCCTGCCGTCATCGCCTCGTTCTCTCTTTATCTCCATTTTTTTCCTCGTATTTCCCTCTCACTTTCTTTAAGGAGGCCACACCCAGACTTCAATGTGAAACTGACAGCCGTCAATCACCTTTGTTACCTTTCCCTTGCTCTTTGACGTCTGCTATAATCTACACGTTAATGTCTATGTAAATGCACCATTGTGAAGCTTATTTTTAAATTAAGTATTTTTATTTTAATGAAGGACACCAAATCGTTTTACCAGCCATTTGGCAACCAAGCCTGCATTTATTTATTCAAAAATACAGAAAAACATTAATATTGTTTTACAATTTGAAATAACAGTTTTCTGTTTTAATACATTTTAAAATGTATTTTATTCCTCTGATGCAAAGCTGAAATTTCAGCAATTGTTATCAATGTTAAAAACAGTTGTACTGCTTAATGTTTTGTTAAAAAATGTTCATTAATAGAATGTTCAAAAGAATATAAATAAATATTTACTGCCACTTTTGATCAATATAATACATTCTTGCTAAATAAAAGTAAAAATACTAACAACAAATCTTTGATCAGTAATGTGTGTGTGTGTGTGTGTGTGTGTGTATATATATATACTTTTCTTTATGGCAATCTTTATATTATTCATATTGAGAGAGCCTTGTATTATTTTGGAAATGCCAGTGGACGTCCAAAACAAAGTTGCTTGCTTATTGTGTGATATTGACGTGCACATTTTTGCATGTGTGCATTTTTTTACATTTTTTTGGGGATTTTGATCTTCACCGTCGATTTTGCATTCAATTTTAGAAGAATAAATGCTCTTTAACTTCAGGTTTGTTTCTTTGTTTAAATTCCTCCATATTTTCTTCTGTACTTTTTTCACCTTGAACTGTGCGTGTTGAGAAGGGCTTGAAGGTGAGGTGTAAGTGAATATGAATGTGGTTGTTTTGAATACGCAGTCAATAAGAAGTGGAGAAGTGCATCATTATGGATGGGTCACAATACTCTAGCTTGAGGCAGCAGCGGTCGGGCTGGAGAAATGAGGCTGTGTATGTTGCATAACTTCTGTTGCTGAGTGCTATAGACAGTGAAGGTGTTTTATCTGCAGGATTTGTGAAGATTGCATACTGCTCCGTGATTCCAGCAGCTTTGTGTGAGTCGAGATCAGATGAGAGGTGTGGCAGTTGAGAGCTGATATATGCCCGTAGGTCTGTGTGTGTGACATTGGAGGTCTTTTTGGGTGTGTAAGACCAGTGATGCTGGTGTGTATATTTTATTGTGAGCGTATAGACCCGGAGGTGTGTGCGTGTGAGAGTGTGGGGCAGGGATAGGCATCAACTCTTATCTGGGTACAGCAGTGCCACTTCATCTGAAACACCACACCCATTTCTCCACACGGTTTGTTTGAACAGACGCCATGTCCTCACAAACACACAGATTCGCCATAAAATCATAATGCGAGGTTGTGCTTTTTCTATATTTTTTCTGTAAGATGTTTATTTTTTGGATTTTATTTTAGGAATATTGAATAAGTACTTCAAGTTATTATTATCAAATTTTTCTTGAAATATTATACTGTTACGAGATTTTATGAAATGGGCCTCATGGCATTAATGAGAAACATCTAAATGCTGTCAGATATAGATGCATTCTTTTATGTATTTTGATCATAAGGTTTATTACCAATATCAATGCATTTATTTGCATTGATATTGGTGTTGTATTGCTTTTCAAAATGTTGAATATAATTTCCTCTATTGTTTCCTGCTACATCACGCCTTTAAAATTGATGTTGCACGTGAGATGTTAAAATAATTTTCACTGTTCATATTTGTTCTGTATGCATTATTATTGTTATTTTTACCTGTTTATCCATTTCTATTCCCGGACACACACACACACACACACACAAACTATATTGTATAATAGCCTAAATATCATTATAATCCATTGATTAGTGACTACTTTTGGAGTCACCTGCTTTCAAGGACAGTCTAACAAGCTCCCAGAGGTCCCGTTTATTATGAAGACTTTTTTCTATTCAAGCAGTATATATTCTTCTCTCTGCAGGTCTCAAAATGTTTAGTTATCCATTTGTCATAATGTTTGTAGTGGCTACATTCATTTGTAGTGCTTTTTTGTGGTGTATTTGTTTTTATTTTACAAACCCTATAATATAATATCAGTAATGACTGGCTTGTCTGTATCAGGGGAAATTTCAATATCAGTCCTTCCCTATGGTCAGATTTTTATCATTGCAAGCTGTTAATATATTATTATTATTTATTTTTTTTAAATGAAAGTGTGCGTACATTTAAGCGATTGCATTTCATATCTTATTTGAAACATTTTTGTCAGGACATTTCTTTTTATCCCCCAAAAAATATATATATAGTGGCAACACGACTCACTGAACCTTTGCCTTAAATCAAGAGAATCTCATCAAACTTTTCAGAGAGATTGTAATTTTTCATCGGGTTGACATCCGGCTTCTCTGAGAAAAGACCGTTTCCATCAGCCCTTTCTTCACGAATGGCCGGTGAACTACGCTATGAGTGTGGGCAGTGTAATCCTGTTTGAAAGGTCTGCGTGTGTTCCTGGTTGGACGTCTGCCGTTTTGGGTGGGCTCTGCATGGGACAGCAGGTATCCTTAATCATGTTACGGGGTGCGGGGTGTATTTTTGAGAAGGGGTTAGCTGGCAAGCTCCCATCCCAATTTCATACTAAATGGTCACACACCAGGTTTGATTAGAGAAGGCAAGGCCGAGGTACCCAGCCCTGCTCCATCGTCATAGTTTCTGTCATTGGTGCAGAGCGGCAGGTCTGTGTATTTAAACTGACCGTCGTTTCTCTGTTGGAGGAATTATTCACTCCATTTTCTGCAAGTTTTACGTATGAAACGAATACGTATTTTGACTCTGTTTGACTAGATTAAACTTTTTTTTTTGTCAGACTTTACTTTTCCCCACATTAGTCCAATATACTTTTTTGAATAAGTATTAGGAATCTAATACATAAACTACATTTATAACAAATGAGCTGTTTTTGTTATAGAAGATTTTTTAATGAAGTTATCACAGTATATTTATTAATATACTGTGTAATAGTTAATAGTAGAAAATTCTCCCAAAGCGGGTTAAATCTGTATGTTGTGTCTGTTCCTCTGTGATTATCTTCACCGCACAAAGATGCAGCGTTGTCCCGGAAAACCTCAAGTCCAACATCTGTGTTTGTTTTTGCAGGTGCTCATTTGGTTTGATGCAAACGTTTTTTCAATATAGAATATTTGTGTGGGCTGTTTTCAGACAAAGTGTAGTGGAAAAAGTCCCCTCACCCACAAACTTCTGTTGTTAATTACACGTGCCAAATGTATTCTTTTTTCACAGAATTATTTAAATGAGATGACAAGATGGTGGTCAAAAAAAACCATGCATTTTGTTTTTCTTAAGAAGAGGAATTGAGACCACGCAAAATCATGTTTGGCTTTGTGTGTCCAGAGGTGATGGGCATACAAGCGTGTTTTGAAACCACTTCCATTGATTTGGCGCTTGAAACAATGTAAAGAAGACCCAAAAATACAGTAATGAGTTATGTGTGTCGTAGAATGAATATAACGGATATTATTTAGATTGTTATTTTATTTATTTAAAGATATTTTAAACTTCATTTAAGTGTAGTCCAAGCCAGAATATTATGGTAAAAAAAATCCTGGCCTGTGGATATTATGATTTCCTGGCTTGATTATCATTCTAAGGTACTGGCCCTCATGAGTTGTGTGTCTGTGCGGGGGAAACTTCAGTGGGGGGGGGGGGGGGGAGGTAATTGCAATTACCAATAAAATTCATTATAATTAAGCAGTCATTTAATATAAAATCAAATTATTGCCTCAGCGACAGAGGACGGAGGCACCCCAGTGAGACCTGATTAATTTTTTTTTCTCTCTCTTTCAGCACAACTGTAACTTTTAAATCACTCTGTGTCATTGGGTGGGGTGTTTGGGTAAGGGGTATTTATTAAAACTGAGCAAGTATGATGATTACCTGACTATGTGGGGTATTTATTAGACTGTATACTATTATATTATAGATTATTAATATAATTTCATTAGAATGATGCAAAATGATGCTGGAAAATTCTACCTCTCTCTCTTTTAAGTGGGTTTTGTGGGTGTTTCTAAAGATTATTCTCTTAGTCCTCTATACAGAACATAATCACTGCATTTATAGAACTGCTATCAACCAATTCTCAAAAGAATCCTTATTTTAGGTGAAATATTTAAGTACAAAAGTAGGTAAAACTGTTCTAGTTATGCAAATTACATTTATTTACCATATTAACAGTGAATTCTGCATATTTACAAGCAACTAACACTAAACCTGTTAATAATACTCTAATTTGTGCAATTAAATTGTAACGAACACATTCAAATAAAGTGTGACCCAAAAGTAAAATAGCTCTGTGCACTAAAGATATTCCTTTTAGGTCAATATTATCACAGTATTCTGTATTACTTTCCAAATACATTAGTGTAGCTGAGGAAGTTCTTAAGTACTGTACCCCAAAAAGTCTTGATTAAGTTCTGAAACTATGAAAAAGTATCATTGGAAAATCATATTCATTTCTTAACAGACAAATTGACTTTTTTGTTTTGTTTATCATATTTATTTCTCTTGCTTGTGACTATACTGATCTATTCACGAGGTGTTTGTGTATGAATATATTTGTATGCCAGTCAGTCTGTGTCTCACTGTTACTAATCTCTCAAGCCTTCTTAACTCCCTTAGGGACCTTCCGCAAAACGCCACCTCACTATTATTAGGGTCTCTTTTGCATATTGAGGGAGTTGCTCTCAATCGTGTTTGTGTGAGGGAGAGAGTGAAAGTGCGTCAGTGTGCAGCAAAAGTTTTCCTTTTTGTTGCGCCAACTGTTAAACCAAACTTGTGACATCAAAACAACTTCATTACTAATTTACTTTAGTACGATTGCTGTGAGGCCGAAAGAGAGAACCTAAAACATTCTCAGTTGTTCATGCTCCCTAAGGCCACAGTTCATGTTAACTGGTACTTGTAGTAAGACTATAGTACATTCTGGTAAATCAATGGCTCATGTTTAACTTTTATAAACAAATTATTTTATTTTTATTCATTATTTTATGTATATGATATTGGTCTGTTATTAATGCCCCCTTTAATTCTTTGAAATAATTTAAAAATATTTTTTTACATTTATATTTAAAAAATATTTTGTTTTATTTATTTTGTCTGTTTTTAGTTTTATTTTAAGGTATTGCTAATTTATTAACACTTATTTAACCATATTTTTCATACTTCTTGGATTATAAATTATTGGTCTGTTAATAATGCCCCCTTTAATTCTTTGAAATAATTAAAAAATATATATTTAATTTATATTTAAAAAAATATTTTGTTTTATTTATTTTTGTCTGTTTTTAGTTTTATTTTAAGGTATTGCTTATTTATTAACACTTAACCCAATTTCTCATAATTCTTGGATTATAACTGCAGTTTTTACAGGTATACTACAGGTATATTTTACTGGTATACTACAAATACCAAAAATTCTTCTTCTTGGTCTTTGCTTTGATATACTCATAAGAATAATTTCTTTTTCACACAAATTATTGATCTCTGTGAAATTAGGAAACTTCACTACTTTGTAGGTGACATCATGTATTTGGACCATGCAAATGCTTGCCTAATGTTTTATTGTTATTCATTGAAGGCCCTTCTGTCCTTATAGATTTCTGTATTTCATACAATGATATAAAAACGTATCAAAAAACGCACTTTCATCCTCTGGGATTTTAAGCTTGAAAATTTCTAGTCATAACTCATATTAACATGGAGATGTAAAGCTTTGAGTTTCGTCTGCTATCTAATACGGCCCAAGCATATAGTTGGTTTAGGTGTGATAGCTGACAATGGAGCTGAGAACCTGGCAGTGTAGATTTTGACTTCATTGGTGGAATGAGGCCGATATGTTTATACGGTGACTGTCGGGAAGCCATTTCTCTATCATTCCACTTCTCCCATTTACTGTCACTGTGATTGCTGCATACGCCAGACGCTTTATCTTTCCACTAACATCCAATAATGTTTTTGCTAGCTATCATCCTCATTATCACATAAGCAGGGATTTTTATTATAATGATATATAAGGTGAAGCCTAAACATTTCGTAGAGTAAATAATAGCTGTACCAGCAGGAATGCTGTTGGAAAAAAGATGAAGAATAAGACGGTTTATTCTATTTCCTTTTTCTGTACTGTATATTGTTTGTGAAGGTATGGTTATTTATTTTGCCATTTTTATGACAGAGAGTGACAAGACATCATGCAAGAAGAGGGAAAAAAAATGGTTGTGCGCTTATAGTTTGATAGCTCCATGATAATTTAGCAGATCTGGCAGATGTTAAAGTCCTCATGAAGCGGAAACTGTTTTTTCTTCTCTCCCATATGTGAATGAAGAAATGACTTCAACTTTTTTAAATGGATTTTTGTCCATCGGGAATTGTTTGATTCATTCGATCACTGTTATTTGCTAATTTCTGCAATCCTTTCATGCGAGTGGCAGGTTGCTGAAGGTGTGGGATTGAAACTTGTCTGCCTATTGGACAACCCTTACTCCGGTGTACGTCATTGAAAAAATGCCCTCCTGACAAGGACAAATATTGTAGTAGTCACTTTATAAACAAAAATGCGCACAAGCTCAAGGATTTTTTGGGAGTTATTTTATCCAATCAATTGCTCAATATCACCTGCCTCTGATTAGCAGTAGTCATGATTCATGGCTCTGACAGAACTAATTACTATTGGCTATTAACGAATGGGATGTACAAGTCATTATATACCACCAACTTCTTTTTACAAAATGAAATACACCAACACAGAAAAGAAAAATTCACTTGTCAAGTTTTTTGTCGTGGTCTTTACTGACAAATGTTGTCCACCCCACAAAACTCTCTTCTCTGCATCTTTCTGAGTGTTTTCCAGATGCCATTTTACACCCTTGAAGCTATAAACGAAAGTGACCAGTGGAGCCCCTGCATTAGAATCCCTTTCCCAAGCATTTTCCAAACTGTACAGGCAATAATTCTTTGAATTTTTGCATTTCACACTAAAACGAAAACCTGTGGTATCTAATATTTTGAAACTCTGAATTGTTCAGGAGTTTTGACATATTTTACCCAAAAACTAAATCTTAAAAGGACTGCTACCCCATAGATGAAACTCAACATTTATTGTCCCTCACATCATTCCAAACCTTTATGCATTTCTTTCTTCTGTAGAAGGCAAACTAAGATGTTTTGGCCCCATTGACTTTGATTTTAAACACTTATTGAAACATTCTTCAAAATATCTTTTTTGTTCCACAGAGTAAAGAACGTAATACAGGTTTGAAATTACAATGGGGTCAGTAAATAATGACAGTCAAGAGTTTTTCTTCCCGAACTATACCTCTAATAGCTGTACATGAATTTTGCAGCAGTCAAAGTAATGTGCCGAACATCTTTTGTGTAGAAATAAGCACATAGTAATGCCCTGTGCTCTCCAGAGTGAGTAGGGTAGAGTGATGCTCACTTTTGAATAGATTTCGCTGTCTGTTTGTCTGTCTCCTTTCTCCCCTTGCACTGTCCCTGTCTTTCGTTTTCCTGAAGTGCGGTGATCAATAGTAATTGGGTTGCCGCTGCTGACCAGCTTAGTGGCCCGGTGGACCAGCAGAAGGAGAAATGGAGAGTGTTTACGAGGTACTGAGCGTGACTGACTTTCCTCTGCAAATCTCTCCATATTTATTCAGCATTAGGCCTAATCTAAAAATCTCTCTTTCTCAACCCCGTGTTTTATTATTATTTATTTTCCGCTTCTTTCCTTCTCTGTCTCTGTCATGCACCAGAGAGAGAGAGAGGGAGGGAGAGAGAGAGAGGGAGGGAGAGAGAGGTCCGGAATGTAATCCTTTTTAAGGCTAAACCACCGCTACTCTTTGATGGCATATTTAATAGATTTTTCCCATAAAGGCTTTTCCTTAAGTGACTACATTCAAATAGAGAGGTATTAGTGAGGGCATTAGGCATACGTTAAGGTGTATTAAAGAAACCTCCTGTTGTTCATATAAATACGTTCAATTCAATTTGCAGATCCCTTTGGGTGTAATTGGATTTTCTGATGTATGGTGCAAGGGCACTTTAGGGTTATATATTCACAATACTTTGTAAAGCTTCATCTGACATAACATGCAAATGTTCTTGCTTTCTTTTAAGAATCATCATGTAACGCTGCTTTAAATATTACAATGACATCAGCGCTGTTGGTTCGATTTTGAATGTTAAACGTTTTAATGAACTTTTCTTGAAAAAGAATTCATAAAATAAATAAAGCACAAAGTATTTAAAAAACATGAATGGAATAGTGTAGTTGAGCTGCATTAGCAGAAAACAATTATTGCTGTTGCAATTGATGTTTATTTTGGTACAAAACTTATGTTGTATTTAAATATGACACATGAAATGTATCCGCCTGGTTTTGGATTTTTTCTTTTTCTTTAAAGAGACTATTAAGATTTGTTTTGGACTACTGTATAAAAATAAAAAATAAAAATAAATAAATATATATATATATATATATATATATATATATATATATACTGTGTATATGTATATGTATGTGTATATATATATATATATATATATATATATATAAAATAATAATTTATTATTATTATTTTTTTACAGTAATACCTCGATTTACGAGTGACTTGGTATACGAGCAAATCGGTGTACGAGCAGGGAGGGTCGAATCGGTGTACGAGCATTGCATCGGTGGACGAGAAATTTTTTCCCTCACCCACGGGCATTTTTGTGTGGAAAAGTCCTAACGCTCAGCATCGGCACGAGCATTTTTACTGGAAATATCCTAAACACAGCCTCTCATAACACAGTCACGCAGTTCCAACCCCCTTTATCACCCCTTAACTCATTCATTCTCTCAGCGTTGCTTGGTTTGGTTGCATAATTCACCACAGTGATACTTTTATAAGTGATTTACAGCGGTTTTACCTCCTGTTGTTGATATTAATTAATTGTGATCGCTTTTGTTCACGTAGTGAAATATACACGTACAGTACCTCTAAGCCAGGGGTTTTCAAAGTGTGGGGCGCGCCTCCCCTGGGGGGCGTCAGAGCTTGCCAGGGGAGGCGCGGAGAGTTGTAAAAAATGATAGTTCAATAACTAGAGTTGAGCCGGATACTCGGCTGAAACGAGTATCCGGTACGGATAAAGCACTTTTGCCGAGTACGAGTATCATACGAGTAATAAGAGTCATTATCTGTGCTCAGATTGAATAAAAATCCTCATTGGGTAGCTGACTGTGTCTGTGTTCTGTGATAGGCTAGTCACAGCGCGCCTCCCCTACAGATTTAATTCGTCTCGCGCGGCTCCGCCCTGCTCATTCACGCGCAGAACACTGAGACGGTGTCTTTCTCTCTCTATCACACAGGTTCGCGAGTCTTCCGTTAACGTTTAGGGTTTCTTCAGCTTCAGGTTTGTTTTTTATTTTGGTTTGTTTAGTACTTATTAACCAATATAGTTCTGGTAAACGTGGGGTTTTTGTTCAGACGTGGTTCTTCATAGAATGCGACTAGCGTTGCGTCTCTGCATGTCGGAGATTTTTATTTAACTGTCTGCTCTTCTATTCAGTTGTTTAACTTCGCGCACTTTCTTGCTGTTTTTCATACAAAATAAAGGAATGCAGATCTTAAAAAGATCCCCCCCCCCCCTCTCTCTCTCTCTCTCTCTCTCTCTCTCACTCACACACACGCATACCTGGTGTGGAAATAAATAAATAAAAATTACACTGATCATAAAAAAATTAAAAGTTAAAAAAAGAGAGTTATGTTTAAATGAAAACTCTTGTTCATTACAGTTTTCTTCATAATTGCAACCGCATGAGTTGGATTAATTGTTGCAAAACTTGTTCTCTATATAGTTCGTTTGTGATCAAAACCATTGATCTGAAGCTCAATGCTGATGTTGTCATGTAAATAGTTTTCTAATCAGCAATAAATATAACAATTTCTGATCGACCTGTATCAATTGCATGGTTAAAAATAACATACTGGCTAAAGCCCCACCCACTTCCGGGTTAAAATCCACCCACTTCCGGGTTATGCCCCACCCAGTCCGAGAACAGATACAGGGGTGGGGGGGCGGCGTTGGGTGGGTTGTGTCAAAAGGGAGGCCCACTGTCACAGACTTTGAAAACCTCTGCTCTAAGCAGTAACTGTCAGGGTTTATGAATTCATTGTCTCCTAGTTCTGCCTGTGTGTGTATGTGGTCACTGCCACAGTGTATCTCCCCGCTTTCGTACGCGGCTCCCACAAGTTCGTTCGTTCGTGGCTTCCGTGCGTTCCTTCGCGGCTCCCCGTTTCCCATGTTCCACGACTTTCACTCTGGATTATCACTTTGTTTGTTTTCTGCACTATTATAATAAATTCACTCATTTGCACTTCAATCCTTGCTTTCCCCGCTCCCCGCTCCCCCCTCCTCCCTTCTTTCCTCTCCTCAGCTGAAGTACATTACAGTAAATTGTCAAGTATTTTTAGAGTTTAATTGTCAATTATTAATTAGTATTTATATGAGATCTTAATGGTTATAATTTTAACTGCAATTTATAGGGTAAAACCAAAAAAATAATTTAAAATGGGCATTTATGGTCGTGTGGAACGAATTAATAGATTTTTAGTGATTTTTAGTGCATTCTTATGGGGACATTTGTTTTGGTGTAGGAGCATTTTGGTTTACGAGCTCGCTCTTGGAACAAATTAAACTCGTAAACCGAGGTATTACTGTAGTCCAAAACAAAGCTTGCTGTAAAAATAAAAGTGTGTATGTGTATATATGTGTGTATATGTATATATATATATATATATATATATATATATATATAATGTGTGTATATAATAATACATTTTTATATATAAAATTCAGTTTTTGCTTATTTAAAAAATTTGGACTTGGAATTTGGACAAAAATAGCATAGATATTTAGGGCCCTATGATTTCTGCAATGCATATGAAGTCGCAGAACCCAGTAGAGCTGCATCTAACAATTTTTTTTTTTTTTTTTTTTGACGATTAATCTGTCTATAATTTTTCCAGTTACTCGACTAGTCTGCGATTATTTTCCCAATTAATCTAATGTTTTTTTTGTTTGTTTTTTAGGGGATTAATCATTTCGCTATCTTTCCAATAAATAATTACAACTTCTACCATTTGTGTTTATTTTCTAACAAAATGGTTAATCTTAGTTAAAATAAAGTGCCAGACTTAAAACACAAGCACCATTTTAGAGCATCACGTACCATTAACCCTCTGACGCGTATGATCAGACCGGTGAGATTATAACGCTCACATGATCAACCGCTAAATTAATAAAAAATGTGTTTTCGCGTTTTGTCTGGTGCTAAACTCAAGACGGACACGCTCAGAGCTTGTTATTTATCACAACTATTCAGTGTTTTAAACCACATAAGGTTTATTTTAGGTGTCAGACATTTAAATACTCATAAGTACTGGCAAAAAATAACATTTATTGTTTAAAAAATACACACTGATATTCATGGAAGTGGCAATAACAATCCGTTCAATTATAAACTGACAGTGTGTTTTATTCATATCATTGCATAGGTAACTATAAAGTTCACTCTATTCTTCTCCACCTTCACCGACCACTTACTGTCATATGTTTTGGGAGAAGAGACTGAATTTACGCGTTTTAAATCAGACCAATCAGATTCTCAGAATTACACGGCGGCGCCCGTCACACATCATAGCTAACATGATCATTATAAAGGTTTTTAAACAACAAAACACATTCACTTTAACATATTTGATAATCGGAATATCAGGGAGTTGATGACATAGACCAGTGGTCCCCAACCCCCAGTCCGCGACCCGGTACCGGTCCGCGGACGAAGTGGCACCGGGCCGCGGAGCGATTTCGCGGACCGGTCCGTCGATGAAATGGTACCGGGCCTGTGGCGCTGTGACTATGGAGGCGTTTGAACAGTCTCGCTTGCGGGCAGGCACCGGTCCGCGGCAAAAATATCACACGTTTACCGGTCCGCGGCACAAAAAAGGTTGGGGACCACTGACATAGACAACAAGTTGGTGAATATTTTGAAATAAAAAGAAGAAACGAAAAGTAATTGCGAAACATCTGTCATACAGCGCTTTTGTGGCTGCGGTGTGTCACATGACAAGCATGACGTGTCACCATGGAAACAATAAGGTGAAAAGTTATAAATTTACGGTCGCCTGAAAAAATCCCCAATTCTGTACTCTAATGTTAATAATAATAATACTTTTTTTTTTCGGCGCCTTTCAGATCACCCAAGGTCACCATACATAAACAAGGAACAACAACAACGATATTAATGAATAACAGTAAACAACAATGACAATAAACCATGAATAGAAAGCAAATACAGTAGAAAAAAGCAAATACAAACATGACCAGTGTAATGTGTCATGCAAATAGATTTAATCAAACTATAGTCTCACATAGCCCAGTCCCTGATCAAACTCACCTGCTAGTGATCCTGAAGAGCTTGATTAGGTGTATTTGAGCTAAATTCTGCTGATTTGAGTAACCCTGGTTTATAGTCTTAAATATACTATAATTATATAACCGTGTAATGATAATTACCTCATTTGTTGACATGAAGCCAGTGAATTGCAGAGCTAGTGCAAACATATCCACATCACTACAATCAGATACTTATTTACATATTATATTCATCTAAACATCGCTTTTAGCAGCCAGTTCATTAACAGTATATCACTGCAAAGGTATTTCCAACTTCTTTTTACTTTTAAGCGAAGAACATAAAATAACTTGGCCATGAGTATGTCAGGGCACTGAATTATGTTCAGTCTCTTACATGAGTACGTTACATGTGTATGAGTGCAAGCACTTCCCATATATATATATATATGTCGTTAATAACAAGGTTTTTTGAATTCTACATGTTGCCCCTTAGAGAAAAGATATTCTCATATACAGAAACTACCAAGAAATTATGACAGAAATACATTGTATAGTAAAATTTCTGTACAACTTCTGAAATTAATAATAGTAATAAGAAGACAACAAATGCAGTTTATTAAATAGTACAGTGGAACTCGCTTATCTCGAGCTCGGTTAACTCGCCAACCCTTTTATGTCGACTCTTTTGAAGTGGAACCGCCAAACTCCCTATTTTTCTTAGCATTTTCTTATCGGTTATGTTGATTCTTTTATGTCGCCGAACACTGATATCTCGAGCACAAAAGAGGGACAAAGTCGCCACTTAACATCAGTTATCTCAATCCCCGAGCCTAATGATAGTACCGAGTTCAGTGCGGATGCGCTGAGTTCGTGTTGCACGTGCATCACGGTCTGTATGGTCGCTCACTCCAATGACGCTTCACTCACTCTTGCAGCGCAGTACCGTGCAGCCGCAGAAGAACTCGCGGAAAAATCAAGCCTTACAGATGCTGTCTTGGAAGAGGAGGCACAGGAGTTTGCCTTCACTGTCCAGGAATTCCCAGATTACATTGACATCGATAAAGACGTCGTTACTGATAGAAGCTTAGAAGCATTTGTTTTCAAGCAGACCGTTAAAGGCAAAAAGCAACAAAGCATTTGAGACTTTGTAAAGAAACCATAGTAACCGCGTGTACAATACTTTTCAGAACTGTGTCAGAGCGAAATGACTGTGTTATGAGCGAATGTGTTTATGTGTGTTGTGACTGTTTACGCTGTGAGCGAAATTGTGTTTGCAATGTTGGAGAATTTAATTAAAGGTTTGTATTGAGAATCAAAGGTATTTTTTTATCGTATACTGGTAAATCTTGTAACGGCTGTCAGAGTGGTTGATGACTGCCCAGATGTTAAATGGAAATTAAAGAAAACTCGAGCTTTTGTACCAATACACTCTTCTCAAA
This sequence comes from Rhodeus uyekii, assembly GCA_037043235.1. Taxonomy (NCBI): domain Eukaryota; kingdom Metazoa; phylum Chordata; class Actinopteri; order Cypriniformes; family Acheilognathidae; genus Rhodeus; species Rhodeus uyekii. The sequence continues at coordinate 5,544,672 of JAWRVZ010000017.1, read as the reverse complement.
CATGTAAAGATTGTAAAACCAGGAAAAAGAAAACACTCTGATAAACATCACAAATAAAATAAGGAAAATAGACACAGTAGATTATGCTATATAACAGTCAGAAGTAGAGCGTCTATCTCTCTCCTCACTCAAAAACACGCTTCTCCCCGTGCATGCTCACATCAGAACAGCATGCACACAACAATATAAGGCGTCTTAAAGGTATATTCCCAACACAAACAAAGTAGCCGTTACAATCTTTGCTGTTAGTTGGTGCACATATGCCTTTTGTTGTTAGCAAACATATACAGTGTATGTACATTTTTATAGCATGCCGATCGCTTCATCAAATAAATCGCCATATTAGCTTTTGGTTATCTCGATCATGGGTTATCTCAATGCTTTTTTGCCACCCCTGAGGCCGTCGACATAACAGAGTTCCACTGTATTTAAGAAATATCACACAAACAAGACCACACCCCCCCCACCACCACATAAACCTCAAGTGTAGTTTAATGCTTTATTCCAGCCCCCAAACACTCCTGCAAGAAATACAACACTGAACTAATAGGGCAGTATGCATGTATTTGATGGCGGACACACTGTGTATTACATGTTAAAGTTGGCCTAAAATGTTTATTATCTGAGGACCCCACCCCTCACTGTAGGTTTCATCACCTTTTCATATTCAGAAGCTTCATAATTCAATGGCTTTGAAAGAATTTATGAAGAGTTTCCATTGGAAGGTTGAATAGAGGAGAGAGAACAGGATGCTGTGATGTCAGGTTGGGTTTGAGGACCTGACCCAGTCTATCGTTATTATATTAAACACACATTCAAATGGGCTTGTCAGTTGGGCTCTCTTTTGGATGTTATTACCTGTCAAAGGCTGAGAAAAACAACTTCGGATGGAGGGATGACTTGAGTGAAAGATGGATGGATGGGTGGAGAGATAAATGGTTTCTGAGGAGTAAATCCAGCCCTGTCTGTCATCTTATGCAAACCATTCTATCCTATCCTTCGATTTACATACGCATTAATCATCACTGTAAATTGAGGTATATACTGTGAAATTTAACTGAACATTTAATGATGCTAAATAAAAACAATGTTAATCTGCGTCGTCGGACTGTAATGGAGACAACCATTACATCAGCTGAAATGGGTGAACCAACAGAATGAATAAACAAGAGCTCGGAATAGCAAGGGAAGACCCAATAAATGAGAATTACGAGCGGGAGAATGAGCAAGAAGGAAAGGGAGGAATGCCCTGGGGAAGAGAGTGAGGTGAAGATGGACAGGCAAACCCTCTCGTTACACCTTCTCTCTCTTTCTCTGTCGCTTCCTTTAGCCCCCCTTTACCCCTCTTTCACCCAGCCATAGCCCCACCATCTGTCTTTCCCCTTCCCTTCGGCTCCGCGCCTGACATCTCAGCCTTTCTTTTTTTTATCTTTTTGTTTGATGGAATTTAATGTGACTGTTTAAAAATGAGACATATCGTCTCAGTCTGCATTTATTAGTAACGCTAAGCTGTAGTAATGAAACTGAAATCACCCTTTAGAAAAATTGCCTCTGCTTTATTACAGTAATACTAAATAATGGTGTTTCAATAGATATGTTCACACTAAATCTGTTAGAGAACTCAAATAAAAAATTTTTTTGACAGTTTAACCCAATATAAATACAATATTATAATTTTTTAAACAATATTTACATATGTTATTAATTTAATACTTTAATGTTCTGTGTTCAATGCATTGAAAATACCAAAAAATAAAATAATTGCAGCAATAAACAAAAAAAGTATGTTGACAGTTACGCTCTTAGTGTAAGTATAAGAAGCAATATTTCTCCATAGACTTTCACTGTAAGTGTTTTTTTTTTCAACACTTTTTGTTACATTGTGAAGTTAATGTCTTTTTTTTTTTACGTACTGTGGTTTAGTAAACTGGATACTATTCATGAATCACGATACACATTTTCAGAGAAGTATCTCTATATTGTTTTATCATCAGTTTAGTTCAGTTCCTCCAAAGACTTGTCATCTGCCTTGTAGCTTTGCAGGAAACTAAAAGTAAATTTGCCCTTTTTTTCTTTTTTTTTTTGCTTCCTGGTTATCAACAGGGGATTTTTATTTTTATTGAAGTATTCCTTGATGCTCCGTATGTGGAAATGCCACATTTGTAGTGTTTGTTTCAGTGCAACGGTTGTTTTTACGCGTGCTGCCTGCCGTCAATCTGGTGGAACTGAACCCCACCCAAACTCATATTTTATTCCAGGTTGTCCGAGCTGAACAGTGCAGTTCTCCCAGACCCCCCACTCCCCCCCCCCCCCCCAACCCCATGGACTTTTTCCTGGCTCTCTTGTGGGAACAGTAGAAATAATTCCCATTGTCTTTCATTATAATTCAAGACTGAGAGATATCGTTTTTAATAATGCCAGCTTTATGTTTCCTAATCTGCTTTGTGTGTTTTATATTTAATGTGTGTGTGTGTGTGTGTGTGTGTGTGTGTGTGTGTGTTTCGCTTCCCACCTGTTTTATATCCATCCTATATTGTTACCACCTTCCCTGAAGTCCAATGATGGCTACAGGCAGAAAAAAAAATTAGAATCTTAAAGCGCTATTATTTAATTACCCCAATGGCAATGGATTTGCTCTGTGTGTGTGTGACTGAAGAGGGCGATAGAAAGGGCAGGATTATTCTGCTTTTCAATTTACAGAAGCCCCACTGCCCACACACCCCCTAACACCCCAGACCCATAACATACACACAAACACACACACACACACTTCATCAGCACCCTCCCCCCCCAACCGCTGGAAGATAAAACAGCATTATGGTAAATTCCACTTAATGACAAATTTTTAATTTGCTGAACACGGCTGTCTCCCGCATCCCTTGTGTCTGTGTCTGTGTGTGCGCGTTCACGTTTTAGTGAGTGAGTGAATGAAAGGGAGGCCTAATTACAGTGTGGGTTGGATGGGAGGAAGAAAAGCCCTCCTCTCCTTCTATCATGGTGATAAGGGAAAGGGAATGTAGCCGATTAATGATGGTGTTTATCTCTTTTCATATAATAACAATCATGAAAAGTCGATCTGCCCCTCAGCCTGATAGAAAAACACTCCCAGAGGAGAATTTTCATCAGAGTGAAATTGAAGTCGCAAGCTAGTGGTTTTATTAAGTATTTCATTTTTCCTTCTCGTGTGTCTTTGCTTGGAGAGGAAAACTAAAGGTTTAGAATATTAAGTGTGCTGGTTATGATTGTGATGAGCACGGGTCAATTTCAATTAAAAACATTCTTTAAAATAAACTGCAAGCTGTGGAGTGTTTATTATTCATTGTTCTTTTATATATATATATATATATATATATACATTACATTCATACAGAACATACATGGTGGATTACTCAAGAAATGCTGATACTGCTATTTTGAGAAGCTAGCCAATATTTTAAAGCTAAAATCAGCTGATTGTGAATATTCATTCATGAGCCTCTTTTTTACCAGACTTTTACAAACATCAAACCAAATGCTCCAGCAAAATGTAAACGTACACCACACTGTAAAATGACAGAAAGTTTACATTTGAAATGCTCGTCTTGGAATACATATAAAACACTTAAACAAGTAATGACTACCGGTAGTTTAGCATCTCACACACATTCAAAATGAGTGATATATCCAAAACTGCTGCAAACTTGTTCACCTTCTTTAGAATTTTATTTAGGTTTAAATAATATGAGACGATCACTAGTAACTAAGTGTATAGATAGTATCTCAGTCCTGTTATCATTTGTATGACAGGGCATGCTGAAGACATATTACTCTGGTGGGCTCGCAAAGCAGGTTTGCACAGACTAGTGGTGTGACAAGTGACTGAGCGAGACTGAGAGCGTGAATGTGCACACAAGCTGTTTCTATTAGTCCAAGTACAGTCTCACTGCTAGTGCACAATACATCAAATATATGTTATTTGCTGTTAAATTCATTTTTACATGTCTTTTTCATCCATTTCTAACATTACAGGATTCAGACTAATGACTATATGTCTAAAACTGCCATTAAATCTTGTAGTTGTTTAGAGTGCATAACAATTCTGTGCATTATGTCTTGAGCTTTCACTTTTTTTAGCTTCATGTCATTCCACACCCTTATGGCTCGTGTTATTCTATGGAATACAAATTGAAGCTGTTCTTGATCATGAAAAGAAAAGTTGACCAGAGGTTATCAAGCTTCTGAGTATTATACAAAATCACCATTAAACTTATTTTTTAACCATATATATATATATATATATATATATACATATATACATACATACATACATACATACATACATACATACATACATACATACATACATATATATATATATATATATATATATATAATAACTTGTACATAAATGTGTTATAATTATTTTAATAATAATATTAAATAAAGTTAAAAAGTTATAATATAAAGGTTTAGAAAAAAAATCTGGTATTTTTTGTGTTGGGAATGGACCGAAACTTTTTTTTTATTGAAAAATTTATTTAAATTTAAACCGAAAAATGTATTCACAGAAAATAGATATTAATATTTGGAAAATAGATGATAAGATTTCTGTTTTAGCTCATTTTGGAAGTCTCAGGCCACTGTTCTGAAAAGAGCAGCTTCAGCGTTCTTCAGAATTTTCCCTTTTGTGTTCCACGGAGGAAGGGAAGTCATAAGAACTTGGAATGAGGATAAATTAGTAAATTCATTTTTGGTGAACTCATTTAAATTTTATTTTGTATGGTTGTTTTTGTTTTGTCTTTAACTTGACATCAGATTACCAAGTACAAAGAGTCGTGTTGATTGTGTGTGCTTTTCTCAATCCCATGTGACTCTTACCTTATCTCCTGTCACTTACCCGTCTGCCACTCTGATTGGAGCGTATGGTTGCCGTGTGGTTGCCGTGCTGTTGCCATACCGCGCCCCGCTGGGCAGTAATTGGGCCCCCTCCGGGTTGCAAGAGGCAACGGCACATTGATAGACAGGTTTGGCCACCTGCCCCAACTCCCCCTTTAAACGAGAAGTCAGGAATGCCAGGAGCATGGCAGCATGTACTATGTGCCATGCCGAATTGTGGGTAGGGGTGCTGATTTGGCCACATGCCCCATTATTCGCGTTGTACCTGCTGAGTTGGTGTAATATGGGCTTTTTCAGATGACTCGGATTGTTTGGCAGACTTGGGGGTATCCTTACTGTACATCTTCATTAACATGTGTTTGCCTGGCTGTCCAAATGAGTACTTCCATTGTTTCCACATACTTGTGTCGTCCTCGGTTGAAATCACGGTCTAGAGTGGGGCACAGGGGTGTTCAAGGCCCTCAGGCCCTGATAATGGACCTGACTGTTCGTAGGATGGTTCACCTGGAGGACACTAATTAAAACCATAATTTTATGATGTTTTAAAGACTTTCATGAGGAATTTGCCTGGCGGTTTTTCAAAAATGCTAAACGTCTAAGCAAAACCAAAACATTTGCACAACTGTTCTAAAATGTATGTATAATGAATCAACCAATTCATTGTATCGAACAACATCTGCCAATTCTGTCATTATTCATAGCTATTTTTCTGTTAATCCTTCCACAAAAGAACTCTCTTGTTGTTTCAAACATCTTTGCTGATTTAAAATAAAAGTGGTCTTTTATACTTAATTATCTTGTGTGAAAAATGACTTTTATGATTTTTTTCATGGACTTTATGGTGTTTCAAAAGGGCGGTCAAAACAGCTATTTTGAGTTCCCCGAAGAACCTTTCAGTGCACAGCTGTAAAACAGGACATTGTTTTCCTACATAATATGAAAAACCTTTTCCACTATAAATAACCTTTTTTCACCAACGTAAAGCTTTGTGGAACAATGAACAAGAAGTTTAGTTTCACTGTCTTTTTTGTTGTTGTTGATAGCTCCTGAATCACTGTGAATGATTTTCAATAAATTCTGCTTTTGCGTTTCTTTGGTAAAATCGCTGCATGAAAGTTTGGAATGGCATGAGAGTGAATAAATAATGACCGAATTCAGATTTGGGTGAACTATCCCTTTAAAAAGCAACAGGCACGGCAATGAAACAGTTTTTCTGGTCATATTTTTGGTGCTAAAGCTGTGTGTATGTGTGGAATAGAGATATCAGTGTAATCCATGTTGCAGGGCTCCACAGCAGTGCTGCAAACATGAAGACTGAGCATGAAATGAAATGAAATGTGCCACTGTAATCCATAATCGACCTGTACATGATGTATTGACCGAGAGGGAGATCTCTCTCTCTCTATCGCTCTCATTTCATCTCTGTCTCAACATGTCTGTCTCTTTCTGCTTGATTTCATGTCCTTTTCCAACATGTTCTGTTTGTGATCCAACTGGATGCTTGAATTTAGTCGAGTGTGAAACGCTAGCAAGTATGTTTGTAAGCACGCGTATCTCCAGTCTCTTGTAGTAAGGTACCCTTGTGTGTGTGTTTTGTCTTTGAAGTGTGGTGTTGTTAGACACCGTTTGGTTTTCACACTCTCATTCACCACTGCTCACCTAACTCACTGTGGTCTGTTCACGGACCATGATGCATTTCACTGCACCGCTCATTTGAATTCTGCCTTCCGTCTCCTCCGTCAAGAAGAGTTTAATTGCCCGTGTGGATGTAAATCTGGCGTTTTTGATACAAAGACAAAGTTGTTGAACAAAGAATGTCATAAAGGGAATATAGAGGATGGAGTTGTGGCTTAGCGGATAGTGCTTGTGTGAGTAATGAGTGTTTGAATCCAGCTTGCAACATTTCTTATTCTCACTCCTCCATTAATTTCCTGTCCCTTCTCCACTGTCATTTCCATAAAAATGGCAAAAAGGCCATAAAAGTAATGAAGAGAGTGAAAGGGCTGTGCAGAAGGTATGAAAGCATTTTGGAGGGATGGATTCCGACAGGAAATGAGAATGAGCAAAGAGATTATTTAGCTGATGAAGGAAGTGGAGGAACAGGAGAATGGCAGACCAGGAGAGAAAGACATGCCTTTGGTCAAGCAGGCGCGAACGCCGTGTGTGTGTGTGTGTGTGTGTGTGTGTTTGATCACTCTTTGATTGGATTAAGGTCTGCTCCAGGCAGGGTGAATAGGGACGTAATGCATTTGCTCCATGGTCCATGTCAAGTATTTGTCAGGGGCTCTGTGAGGGCCACTGACCCCCCATGTCTGCCCTTCTGTGGGGCATCTACCTTTCTCTCTATCGCTAGTCTCGCGTAGCCAGACCTTTGACTCAATGGCAAAAGGTCTGGTCCACATTGCTGCTTATTCTGGCCAAGAAACACCCACTTAGACTGGGAGAGAAAGCAACCAGCCACAGTTCGTTTTGCGTGCCATTTAGAGGTGGGTTTATCGGAAATAGATTAAACCAGTGTTTGGGGGAAAAGTCACTTAAATAATGCTATGGCAGTCTTTTAGAAGATTTATATGGAAAATAGCAGAAATGTGACTAAACTATGCATACATTTTATTTTATTTTTTAACGTATTAAACACAGACCATACTTGCCATTACAAATCTGGGCAAAATCTGAACAATCTGGATGAGAGCATGAGAGCAAAAGATTTCCCCACACAAATTGACGATTCAAGACGATCATGCGGATTTGCTGTGGTTGATTTAAAAAAAAAAAATTCTATTAGAAGTCTTATGCTCACCAAAGCTGTGTTTATTCGATCAGAAATGCACAAAAAGTAATATTTTAAAATATATTGATAAGATTGTTTTGATATATTTTAAAATCAAATTTATTCCTGTGACTGTAAAGCTGAATTTTCAGCACCATTACTCTAGTCTTCAGTGTCACGTGATCTCTCTAATACAGTAATCCCTCGCCACTTCGCGGTTCAAGTTTTGTGGCCTCAGTGCATCGCGGACTTTTCAAAAATATGTATCTATCTAATATGTAAAATATGTATGAATTTTTTTTTTTTCTAAAATACCGCAATATTGCGGAAAGCAGCGTTGTTTTATCTTGATGCATGAGAGAAACGGTTTCCCAGGATGCCAGACAAAGAGAGAAACTCGCCAATGAAGCTTTGTACACACCCACGGGCACTCAGACAAGACACGTGATTGGTTCCCGGCGCGAGATCGACGAATGAGAGCACGAGTGGATGTATCCCGTGAGCTGATTGGCTGATCCTACTTCATGGATTTTCACCTATGGCGGGGTGTTCCGGTCCACATTAACCTCTATAAACGAGGGATCACAGTATGCTGATTTTGAGATTTAAAAAAAAATTGCATTCATTTTTATTGAGCAGTTCATTCACCAGTTGTGCTGCTTAATAGATTTGTGGAAACTGATATTCAGGATTTTGTGAGTAGAAAGTTCTAAAGAACAGCATTAATTTGAAATGCTGTTTTTGGGTAACAATGAAACAGTCTTTAGAATAGAATAGAATTTATTGTCCCTTAACGGGAAATTTGTTTTCACTTTACTGTCTCTATTGATAAATTGAATGCTTTCTTCTTGCTTAAAAGTATTAACCGTTTGAACAGGACCATGTTAGAAAATTGGTCAAGTGATAGTTCCGAGCTGTCCCACAACACTTTCACTGATCCTGTGCCATCAGACCATCTATATTGTTGAGTCCTGGAATAAGAACCAAAAGTAGGGCTGAACATGAGCAACTTCTCCCTTCCCTTTTCCCTCACTTAAACGTACACCCTCACACACAAAGGTACACGGGGTCGCCCACACTCGGCCTCCATTGTTATGTATGGCTGTGTTAATCTGACTGCTGGCCTCTCTTCCGCTCTCTTTGTCCCCTCCGCCAGCCCAATGGCAGAAGTCAACAGCACCTCACAAAGGGCCTGCATCCCCCAAAACTGGTTAACGGCGGGGCTTGCTTGAGGCTTTGATCAGCTTTTTCAGGGTTCAGTCCCATGTTCCCCCTCCCTGCGCTGGAGAGTCTGCTGGAGAAGACTGAATGGTTACACTTGAGGGAGGTTGTTAAGGGAGACGAGTGTAGAGAGAGGTGCTCAGGATTGATACTTGTGTCACTGATTCACTAAGGGATGTTATGTGCTGCCTGTACAAACATTGGAGTTTTTTTCCAGATTGTTTTGTCATTTTGTGAGAAGACAACAGATCTATTCAAATAACTGTAGAAAATTCCTTTTGAAGCAAGTAGTCATTTAGCTAACATGATTCACAGTACACTTCCTTAGAGGTACAGTCCACCTGGAAGTAACAGTAAAGTCAGCAGTTTCAGTCTTACTTAAAGGATTACTTCACCCAAAAATGAAAATTGTCATCAGTTGCTCACCTATGTACCATTCCAAACCTATAAGACTTAAATTCACCTTCAAAACAAAGAAATATGTTGTTAACGGACCATATTTCTCTCCATTGGCCCAAAACCTTTATGATTCATAAAGTTCATAAAGACTTGGTAAAAGTAATCCATATGAATCGAGCTGTTTAAATCTTCTGAAGAGACACGATTGCTTTATATTACGATCAGGTTTAATTTAAGCTTTTATTGACATATGAACATTGATTAACGCACATGCATAGTGCACAAATATGGTAAACAGAAGTTCAAACTTGCTTGGCAGAATACTATGGGATACTTTTCTGATCTTAATGGAAGGACAGATCTGTCAGGTTTTATTAAAAATGTCTATTTTTGTTTTGCACATATAGATATATATAAAAAAAAGTTTTGCTTGATATTTTCTGTTTGCTCTTTGCAAAGTAAGTGACATACTTGATAATGTCACCTCGCATTTCATTAAAACAACAATCACAATGTTATTGTATAAATGTATTATTATAAATATAGCATACCTTCATCTTCCAAATTTGTGTCAAAAAGTGGATGCTGGCAGAGTTTACATAATTTACATTTATGCGTTTTGCAGAAGCTTTTACCCAAAGCGACTTACATTGCATTCAAGAAACACATTGAATCAGTTCTTGCTTTCCCTGGGATCGAACCTGTGACTGTGGCGATGTAAACACCAATGCTCTACTGATTGAGCTACAGGAAATAATTGATTGCAGATTGATGTCAAGTTCTAGCTTGGTATTGAAAACCCGTTTTGGTAGCCTCAAACGCATAGTGCATGCACTATGTATTGCATGCAAAAATAGCAAGCTAAACGCGACAAAGTAGGACACATTTTATACCAATAATTAGAAGTTTGTCAGTGTGAGACACCAGTGGTTGTATTTCACACACCAGCCTAAAGAAGTCCATATAATTCCTAAAGAAAATTGTCTGTTAGCATTCTTATTCATAGGCACTTGGTCGGCTGCCACAAGACACCCTATAAGTGTGCAATTTCAAATCTGCTGGCATATTTGCTGGTATATGGGTGCTCCGATCTACAGCCAGGGTGTTTTGAGCCAGTCACCTGGACCTAAATACCATGTGGCTCTAAAGCAGGAGTGTCCAATCCTGATCCTGGAGGGCCACTATCCTGCAAAGTTTAGTTCCAACCCCAATTAAACACAAATGAACCAGCTAATCAATGTTTTACTATAGGCATACTAGAAACTTCTAGGCATGTGTTTTGAGGTAATTTGGAGCTAAACGCTGCAAGACAGTGGCCCTCCAGAACCGGATTTGGACACCCCAGCCTAAAGCTATAGGAAAGTGAAGTGACAATACTGATTGGCCTTGGATCACATGAACTTTGAACCTATAACCTACCCATATTTTTAATTGAACGCCAGTATGCCACACCAGTTTCATGCCGTTAATTTATGATGAATCATAATACAGTAATCCATTGTTTATCGTGGTTAATGGGGACCGGAACCCCCCGCGATAGGTGAAAATCCGCAAAGTAGGATTGATGATGGTGTTACTGCACTTGTGCTCTCATTGGTCGATCTCGCGCCAGGAACCAATCACGTGTCTTGTCTGAGTGCCCGTGGGTGTGTACAAAGCCTCTGAGAGAGTTTCTCTCTTTGTCTGGCTTCCTGGGAAACCGTTTCTCTCGCCTCACGAAGAAACACTTCTTTCTGCAATATGGCTGCCGATATGGCGGTATTTTTTTATTTTAGTTTTTCTATGAATATCTTTGAAAAATCCGCGAAACTTGAACTGCGAAATGGCAAGGGATTACTGTAGTCTTTTTCTGCACACATTTAATAAGTGTTACAATAAATTATAATAGTCAAGTCACTTTTTCAATACAGATTGTTTCAAAGCAGCTTTACAGTGGTCACAGGAAAACAATATAAACAAAGTTTGTTTGGCTGAACGGTAGCCTTAAAAGAGCAGGTGAATCAATACAATTGATAAATATTAAGTGTTAAGTTTTGATTATTGATTTGTGACCGTCCACAACAGATTTCAGGAACGGGCCACTGGAAGTTTCTTCTTTTAGATACAACGCTATACACAATTTAATCATGATATTTGTCAGTAAACTATGGTTAAACAAACAGTAATCGATCACAAAACCATGGCTAATTATGCTAAGAGGTGGACTGTCTTACAAACGCTACATGTTTAATAAATGTAAGGGTTATAATGTTTCAAATAAATAAACCATTAAGTTCGTCAGCTTTAGGAAGGTCAAACAAATGAGTTTTGGAGGGGTGAAGAAAACCGCGTCTCTAAACGAGTAACATTATGAAACTCATGCGTGTTAAAGAGCCGTTTCTCTGCAGTCGTGGGAAAGTGGATTCTGTTCAATAAATGTCTCCGTTTGGAGGGGATTTTGAGCTCTGGAAGCTTGCAAATCTATTTTATGCTCAAACAGCAACAAACTAACGTTAAAGTGAAAAGCCGAACTCTTATATTTGTGTGAATTATTGAAACGACAGAGGAAACTCACTCATAATACACACTGTAAAACATTTTTTGAAGTGAACAAAGATAATTGGAGTACATTTACATATTTCTGCTTCGAAATTTCATAATTTTTGAATGATCCTGTGACTAAAGATGTGCTGAAAATGTAACTTTGCCATCACAGGAATAAATTACATTTTAAAATATATAAAAAATGTTTTTACAGATTTTTTTGATCAAACAAATGCTGCCTTGGTGAGCATACAAAAAAATCTTAGGGCAACCGCAAAATTTTTAATGGTAGTTTATTGTAACTATGGTATTCTTTATGACTTTGTTCACTTCAGAACTGGCTAAATGAATTTCCCAAAGAGGAGCCCATTAACAAGTTTTAGTAGCAGTTTAGTTCAGGACTGTGATTCAGCTGTGAGAGGAAACACTCCGAGAGTCCCAGACACTTTGTGTTTTGAGATACGCCTTTACATGGCCTGTTCCCTACACACAGAGTACTCTTAAAGTCAGAATAGTATCTCAGTCTCTTTCTCTCTAATGGGAGCTTGTGTTCATGGTTAATTAGTTTCTCCTACACATCCGTTTTGTTCTCCATGGACCCAACGATGGTGGCCGGGCGCACGCCAGCTTTCTTCTCTCTCAGACTATTAGTCAGCTGGAATTCATTAAAACACACACACACTGATGAAGTTGCACCCTTGCGCGCACACCTCTTATTTTTATTTGTTGGTTCTATGTTAATTAGCATACCTATGAGACGTACAAGTAGCATCTGTCGCTATTCCGCTATTCCCCCCTCCCTTGCTCTACTTTTCATCCCTCCATCTCGGTCTCAGTCCTATATGGTAAGGGAAAGGTTATTTTGTGATGTTGATTATGGCTTACTCTCTAGCCCCCCCTATGGTGGTGGTGTATAATTTGTGTAGATGCCAAATGGAAAAACTCCACATACTATGTTATTTAAGTGCATAAAAGCAATTTTATGTGAAAACTAGGTGGATTTATGAAAATATTCCTAATATTCATATGAGAACTACATTATAGTATCTTTGGTGTGTGTGTTTGTCACTGTGAATAGGCCTGGCAGGATTACCATAGTGAGGTCCTCCTTTCTCTGGCTTTGTGTGATTGCTGGGCCGTGACTGACGAGGCATTTCCCCCACGTAGAGACACGGAGGTGTGTGTGTGTGTCTGAGAGAGACAGAAGGGGGGCATCAGGATTAAAGGAAATGTTTCCTGTTTATTGTACTTCGGGTCCTCAGGGATTCTTTGAGGGCATTGTGACGTGTTGTGTGCGTAGATTTAAAAAGCACACACACCAGTTAATGAACGTAAAAGGTTTGTTTTTATAACAACCGTTTTTATTCGTTTGTATATATGTACGAATATGTGTAATCGTGTGTGTGCCTCTGAATGTTTCTTGTTGTCTGTGAAAATATGAATTTGAATCATAATGATATCGTATCAATTTCTCAGTACGGTTAATGTGACATGCTTAACTAGCATCAGTAGTTTGATGACCCTTGTCAGCTCCCTGTCAGTTCACAGAGAGTTGTTTTGTTTATTTTGATGGTTTCTCTATGTACAGGTTTGGCTATACTTGTGAGGGATAAATGTCCTCATATAGTGAAATACTATTACAAAAATAATAATCAAATCTAGTGTTTTATGCATGTTTTCCGTGAGGGTTATGTTTAGCGCTAGGAGTTGGATTAGGCCAAACAAAATATCATCCAGCTTAAAATCATTGGAAGTTTATACAATATCCTCACTAATACAGTGAAACAAATGTGTGTGTGGTGTATTTCAATGCTGTGTGTGTGTGTGTTAACGTGCAGCTGTGTATTGCTGTAATAACTGTCTCTCTGTCTCTTGAGAATGATCTTTAAAAAAAGGTCAAATTAGGGGAGGGGGCCTCTTGTACTATAGACACACACACACACACACACACATAATCACGTACAATCTCTAATTAAAGTTTTATCTAATACAATGGTTTCAGTTTGTTTTTGTCATGTACTGATCTTTCTTTGTAGAGCATGCAAATGATGGAGGGAATATACAAAACTGGGCTGTATCAGAAAAGGATAAATGGGTAATGTTACTTTTTTTGTCAAATCTGAAATTAATAAATGATAATACTGGTATTTTATAACATACTGTTACTCTTCCTTTTTGAAAATAATTGTTATTTTTAAGGATTGTCTTTAACAGGAGGCGATATCATTGTGTGTGTGTGTGTGTGTGTGTGTGTGTGTGTGTGTGTGTGTGTGTGTGTGTGTGTGTGTGTGTGTGTGTGTGTGTGTGTGTGTGTGTGTGTGTGTGTGTGTGTGTGTGTGTGTGTGTGTGTGTGTGTGTGTGTGTGTGTGTGTGTGTGTGTGTGTGTGTGTGTGTGTGTGTGTGTGTGTGTGTGTGTGTGTGTGTGTGTGTGTGTGTGTGTGTGTGTGTGTGTGTGTGTGTGTGTGTGTGTGTGTGTGTAGGCTCAGATCCATAATAAAGGGGCTGGCCCGAGGCGTGTTTCAAACCGTTACTACGTTGAAAAATCCATCATGTGTCACAACTGCAGAAAGAACGGCCATCTCTCCAAAAACTGCCCCACACCAAAGGTACATCATTATCCACCCTTCACTCTGGCTATACTACAGTCACCTGCCCCATAGCAAAGGTCCAAATCCTCTCATTTCCACTCAATGAATGTGCTGACACATATAGTACCGGATTAGCCAAGAAACTGTCAACTTAAGAGTTTAGCCACTGTCTCAAAATGCTGCGCTTGACCAATCAGAATCAAGTTTTTAAAATTTCAGACAGTTGGATAATGTAACACTTTATGGGTCATGATAAACTGTAGGATGAAAAGGCATTTTGAATATATAATTGTTTTATTTACGGGATTGTAAAGAATAGGAATTCGATTTTAAATGGAAAACAATAGGTATAGAAAAAAACTATATACAGTTTTGAGTTTGAAAAGCATTCATTTAAAATCTGAGGAATATCTGTTCTTTTAATACTACCCCTTAAGTTATTTTTGTGACCATTGATACAGTTTTATCCCCTTTACATGAAATAGCTGTAGAAACTGAGGTGAAGCTAGTTTATTATTATTACTACAAATATTCAATGAGATTAAAGATAAATCTTTTGATATACAGTAGGACCTTGGTTTACGAGTGACTTTGTATACGAGCAAATCAGTGTACGAGCTTTGTATCAGAGTGCGAGAAAGGTTTTCCCTCACCCACGCGCATTTTTTTGTGGAAAAGTCCTATCGCTCAGCATCTTCGTGTACATTTTTATTGGAAATATCCTAACGACAGCCTCTAACAAAGCCTATCACCCCTTAACTCGTTCATTCTCTTATAAGTGATCGCTATTGTTCAATATGTATCCTCTCGTCTCCATCACACCAGCAGCGACGCTACTCAAAGCTAAAGTGTGCATTACAGTAAATTGTCAAGTACTTTTAGAGTTTAATTGTCATTTATTAATTAGTATTTATATGAGATCTTAATGGTTATAATTTTAACTGTAATTAATAGGGTAAAATCAAAAAAATATTTAAAATGGACATTTATGGTCGTGTGGAACGAATTGAGTGATTTTTATTGCATTCTTATGGGGAAAATTGTTTTGGTGTACGAGCATTTTGAGTTACGAGCTCGCTCTCGGAACAAATTAAGCTCGTAAACCGAGGTTTTACTGTATTAAGAACTGTGTCTTGTATCAACTTAGTGTTTTTATTTAGGCAGCTTTCACTAAGTGTCAAAGTTGTCCTTATTGTGACTTTGAACTTGTGTGTGTATGTGTTTATGAGCAGAAGATGCCGTGCTGCTCATTATGTGGGCTTCAGGGACACTTGCTGAGGACCTGTCCGAACCGTCACTGTTCTAACTGCTCACTGCCTGGCCACACCTATGATGACTGTGTGGAGAAAGCTTACTGGCACAAATGCTGCCACCGCTGTGGCATGACCGGACACTTCATTGACGTGAGTAGTTCTGCGCGTTTGTTTCAGAGCGTATTGTGTTGCATTATGCGTTACTTGTTCGTTTGTGTGTGTTTCTATCTCTTGGGCCATTCTTTCTCTCATTAAGACAGACGCTTCACAGGCTGTGAGTGGGACACACGCTCCACTCGTCACCCCCAACAACAACCCCACCGAGAGAGAAAGAAATGGGGGAGGAAGAGAAACAAGTGACTTTTAGAAACAGCAGGAGAGATGAAAGATACAGCTTGTTAAAACAAAGCCTGGAATCGTCTCGTATAACTAGGGATGGGTCGGGTCATTGCAATTAGTGCAGTGGACTTTTCTTGAACAGCTCTGACCATCTGACCTTGCTTGATTTTTTTTTTCAGCATCTCACGCCATGAGCGTTGGTTTTTTCCCCCACGTTGACCCCTGTATTCTCATCTTCTTTTTTTGAACGCAAGAACACATTCTCCCATAGTAAAAAAGCAAGTTAAGTTTGTTCATCTTCTGTTGTCTTGTGATTTGGAGGCAGTTTTAATATAATTTTGGCATAGTTTTAATTGAAACGGAATTGGCCCCATTCATGCATAACATGACAAACAAACACATTTAGGATTCGGGTGCAGTTAAACAATCCCGCTGCAAGATATTCTGCTGCGTTCTATTAGTCAAAGAAAGAAGTTGTACTGATTATCTAAACGCAATAAGTTCTCACATCACATGATCACAATCATAATGACTATCATCCCTATAAGACTTCTGGATGTGGATGAATCTAGAATATGGAATACAGAGCTTAGCTGATCTTGCTGGTTAACTGAACAAACAATTCTTCGGCCGCCAGCACAACATGACTTTTAATTATGCTTATAATCTATAATTACACCAGTCTCAAAAACTGCTATATATTTGTTAATGAACTCTGAGAGTTGACAAATATCAGCTGGTCCATTTACTTTCTGGTTTCAGGCTTGCTGTAACATAGGTCTTCATAATGAAAGACCACCTTTTTTAAATGTTTACAGATTTGTTACATGTTTGTGATATGGAAATGTTGAACACAGACAGTCTGAACTCAGATTTGTATTTATTGTGCACAACTAAAACAAATATTCAATCTAAATCTTGATTGCATGACTATTTAACCTTGATATTGCCATTATAAAAAAGAAAAAATTGTGTTCTCCCTATTACTTTATTACTCAAACACAAAGTTTTTTTAATTTAAACCTTTTTTTAACAGTTCTTCTTGTCTGGTGATTTCCAGCACTTGAAAATAAAGTGACTGATCACTCTGATAACATGTTCCCTTACAAACACTATTTCTGCTTGATTTGCCATATTTTACCTCAAATCTCATTTGGATGTGAAAATATGCACTTGCTGCAATGTTCGTCTATACCTCTAAATTTGTGTCTATAAAAAAATACGTCATTTTGTCAAAGCTGAGGAAAATCTCAACCAATAGGCATTGAGACACGAGGGTCATTGCTTTAATTCATGGTCAGAACAAAAGAACTGATCATTTCATAAAGGTAATGGTAATGCTGGATCATCTTGTCACAGCGAGCGAGGGAAAGGAAAGCAGATTCTTAAAGATTTTGAATGTTTTCTTCAATACCCTCAGCAGGGTGACCCTACAGCCTCTGGCTCCCTCTCCGCCCGGCTCTCAGGTGGGGTTAAATGAAAAGCTAACTGTATAAATGAGTCTGGCTGCTGTGCCCTCGGCACTTTCAATTTCCACAGAAATGTCGGAAGCTCACAGGACAAACGCACCGACCACCCTCGCTCAGTGCCTGTTAAGACGGCTTGAGCTGTCAACACGGCACCTCTTTCTTCTCCTAGTGTTATCCTTTCCTTTCTCAATTTCTTTTTTTTCTTTTTTCCTGTTCCATTTTATTTTTCCTTTCTCTTGTTCTATAGTCTTTTTCCACTTCTCTTTTTCCTGTTCTATCTTCTTTCATTTTCCTTTTCTCTATTCTTTTTCTCAGTTTCTTTTTTCCATTTCCTTGTCCGCCTTCTCTTCTCTCATCTCTCATTGCCTCTTGTTTTGCTGGATTTCCTTATAACTTTACATTTAAAATCTTCTTTCATCAACTGGTTTTCACTGTCAATCCTATAAACACAGATCCGATCATGAATAGGCCCTAAAGGTTTTCTCTCATTTAGCTTCTGCAGTACATTTAATCACAGATGCTCAGAAATGTATTTAAGAACAAAAACGAACAGAAACTGAGATAAAAATAAAACAGGACGGTCTCAACCCCATGTAATGGACGTCTGAAGGACTCTATTGATTTTGTGGAATTGTCATCAACATCTGTGATTAATTTTAGTTGTGTTTCTGAAACGCAGGACTCTGATTTTATGTAAATATTGGGTTTTCACAATGACCTTTTCTGTTCTCAACAGGCCTGCCCAGAAATCTGGAGACAGTACCACCTTACGGTAAGATTTGTTTCTATGCGTTTCTATGTCTCTTGTGTGAACACCTCAAATGCATACAGAATTTACCTGAGGGAATTCCAGGTGACTGACTGTGTTAAGCATCTGAATTAAGAGTATGACTGGAGTCCTTTGTGACAAAAGTAAAGTCAAAGCATATTTGTGTGTAATAAACCCTCAGATGTATATAAACGCACACATTCATTATGAGCACTATTAGTCAGAGAAAAGACTCCTGCCGGTTTTGCCCTTGTGTGAATGTGTATAAATGGTGGACTCCTGATGGTGTGTCCAAGCATTTACCATAAAGGGCCGCTTTAATAACTAGCGTTGTGTTCAAGTGTATGAATTTTTAGATGTAATTTAATATTTGAATGTGAATTTGAGACTCCTTCAAATGACACGATTTGTTTACACGAGTTTTGAGTCGCTGTGTGCATTTCTCAGTATTTGCATCTGTGTGTATGCGTTTTGTCACAGAACAATCTGAAAGTGGTTAATTGGCAAACTCAGTGAGCATTTTCTCCCCAAAGATCCACCAGGGTGAGAAGGCATGTGACAGTCACACACACAGCTAAACGTCAAGGGGCGCACTGGAACATCTGCAAACGCACACACATCCGTGCAGACTCTTGGAATATAGACCTCAGCCTAAGAGAAAAGAGCAGGTTGTTTGTCAATTAAAAGACGTGATAAAGCATGAAATGGGCTGCCAGCATCGCGCTGCGCCGAGCAGTCACTCGACCCGTCACACACACACAGTCTAATTAGCTAGCCTGCCTAATGAAAAGGCCAGATCGTTAGCGCTAGCCTGGTGCGCTGGGTGGCAGAGTGGAGAGAGAGAAAAATAGAAAGATGGGATGAAAAGAAAATGTTGCCTCTAGGGCTGTTAAAGAGCTGCGTGGAGGGTTAAAAGTCGTAGAAAATCCTTCTCACTTTCACCGTTTCTTAGCTTTATACTTTTGTTCCTCAGTGTTTTCTGAGTTTGTTCTGATTGAGCTCAGAGCACAAAGATTATCCTTCCTTGAAAAGTGTATCATGGTGTCGGTTATTTCTACCATAGTTATTACAGCTACTGTTTCTACAATAAAACTGTGGTAAATTAACATTTAAAATAAAGTAGAATTAAAAAATAAAGTACTGTAAAATAATTTCCAAATCCACTGATTGATGCATACATGTGTTTTGTTTTATATGTATAGACGTATACACACACACACATATATCCATACAAATGGAAACGTATTAACTTAACACAGGCTGAATATGAGCCTTTTTGTTAAAGTTCATCATTTCTATTTTATAATATTTTATTGTATTCCGCTTGTCGTGTTAATACTATGTAATACATTGTTTTATTAATACAATAAGTATTGTATAATATAATATTTTATAATGAACATTAATATTTAACATTTGTCATATAATATTAATATTGGGACATTTTTTGTTTAGATAGATTAAGATATATAATTCTGTGTTAGTACAATTTTAATATCCATTGTAAAATCTGTCCTGAAACAAAAATCTGGTAAGAAGCAATAAATAAATAAAAGGTTGTTTTATACAGATTTTGTATTTAAGATTTACAATAATAGAGTTAATAATAGAAGCAATTATAGTGTTTCGGTGGAAACTATGTAGGTACAACAAAATATTAGTTCTATATATGCCAAAAAGGACTTTTGCTGTCACAGTGGATTTCTGTTTGTGTGGACGACATATGCTGACTTTCGTCCGAGTCTGTAGGCTTTTTAGTGTTGTAAAATAGGGTGAGATGGTTTCCTACAGGTCCACTTGGTTCTGCTGGGCTGAGTCCATCTGCTTGTGCATTACCTTCATCCTCTGGGTCCTGCCCTGGTTCTGTTTGTGTATGTAGGTACTTAAATTGAGTCACCCTCAACAGACGGTCTTTAAGGCCTTTAAACTATCCTGGAGTCTAGAGGGCTCAAAGTTAAGTACAATACAGATACCCCGTGTGTGTGTGTGTGTGTCGTGCTTTGGGAGCTCTGGCCTGTCGCCCTATGCTAGGCCCAGTCAGGTGTGAAAAGGCATTCTGTCAGACCAGTCCCTTTCTACTGAGTCTGTTTATACTGTGTGTGTGTGTGTGTGTGTGTGTGTGTGTGTGTGTGTGTGTGTGTGTGTGTGTGTGTGTGTGTGTGTGTGTGTGTGTGTGTGTGTGTGTGTGTGTGTGTGTGTGTGTGTGTGTGTGTGTGTGTGTGTGTGTGTGTGTGTGTGTGTGTGTGTGTGTGTGTGTGTGTGTGTGTGGATGAGGCCGAGGCCTGCACCTGTCTTCAGTAACAAACAACCACTCAACTCTACTAAGTTTGCCACAAAACCCAAAGGAGACGCACAGAGAGAAGTGCGAGTGTTCGCGGAAGCTATGCAAAGAGTGAAAGTTTTACAAAGCAAATATGGCGTCTGGGACAAATGTGCCGTTAGCTGCGACGATACTGCGTTTCTATTTATTCTTTTATTCAATCTTCTATTCAAACTTTATGACCACATTATTATATAGTATGGTCACAACCTCTCTAAGGACATCACTTTCTCTACAAATCAAATTAAATGTCCTTCATTCTCTTTAAAATAGCATTTTAAGAGTGTATTTAGCAGCGCACCACATAGCTTTATGTTTTGGCTCAGATTACGTGACTGAAAGGGATACGGGTTTCAAAACTTTTATAAGGGTATTAGTGAGCAATCACCATTTTTAAAAATTCTTTTTAAAATCCCCCAGTAATCCATAACACTGTAATTTAATTGAATCATTAGTGTAAGTGAAATGTATGAGGAACATACAAGTTTTGCATTCAGAGTGAGAAATGTACGCTATGCAACTTTTTAAATTATTTTAAAGAGAAAGGCAAAAGAATAATGAATAAGAGCTAGAAATGGTCTGAATACCTTATAATGAATATTTAATATTTCTTATTCACTATAGAGGATTCACTATTTTGTAGATAGATTGTATATTTAGTTACACCTTATGCCATCAGGAGATAGAAAGGGCTGTTCAAATGTTTAAACAGGAAGCAAATACTGTATATAGTTTGTAAATAGATCTACATAGATGTATATGTGTTGGTGTGATAGACGTGCAGCACCATCTACTGATATAGAGGAGGTACTACAGCAGTGGAGTATTGATCTAGGCTTATATTCATGTTTTTCTGTGATCTAGCCATATTTCAAGGAGTAATATGGCTGTAAAATGTCTCCAGAAGATTTTATTTAATAATATGGTATACTTTTATAACTTTTCTAAGTATAAAATGGGTGAAACAAATAGATATTTAAGTAGGGCCAAGACTTTCACAGTATCATAAACACTTATAAGGGTCCCTAAAACATTTATGAATGTGTGTGCGCCGAGATTTGTGTAAATTGTGTGACGACTTCTCTTCTATAGTGAACGCTGTACATGAGACAGAAGGATCTGACGGAGTTTATTTAGAGTATTTGTATCGATTAAACTCTCAAGGGAACAGCTCAGGGAAAATGTCAAAGCACAGGGCTCAGATAAAGCTGTTATTTCTCACGTTGATGTTTTGCTGCTGAGTTTTTTGAGAGTCTTATGATTCCTCTGAGGAACCATCTGCAAAAGGTATGAGTTCTGGGGAAGAACACTTTAAATCAGTTGAGAAATGAATATGGATGTGAGCTGTACGATTGACTGTACGTACAATACTGTACGAGTCTTTTGTGTTTTTGCAAGAAATCTCTTATGCTGCAGTTATTTGATCAAAAATACTGTGAAACAATAATACTGAGACATAATATATTATATAACTGTTTTCTATTTTAATATATTTTATTTTATGCATTCCTGTGATGGCAAAGCTGAATTTTCAGCATCATTACTCCGGTCGTCAGAGTCACATGATCCATCAGAAATCATTCTAATATGATGATTTAGTGATCACAAAGCATTTCTTATGGGCAGCTGGCCCATAAGGAAAACAACAACTTCCTTTTTTTCTTTTTTTACTCATTTGAATACGTTTTTCTTACATTGCAGACATTTTTGTCAGTTTAATAGATCCTTGTTGACTAAAAGTATTGTTTAAATGTGTGAATTGCAATGCAGCAATTTTAATTAAGAAGATTTTAATTAAGTAATTGTCCCCCTTTTTATCGAGCATTTTCATATTTTTCATCACTATTATTATTATTATTATTTTGTATATTGATGAATTGACCAGAGTGATTCATCATGCTATATTATGTGGTCAGATAAGCTAAAGACATTGCAAGGGCTTTCTTTATGAACTAATTATTTCATTCCAGCTGTTAAATGTAGATCTTTTTGCCTTTTATCGAATTGGAAAGTGAAAATGTAACTGGTAATATTGGGAAGAAGAGGGGTGTGGGATTAGGAAACATCTCTGTTTGTCTATGCTATTCTGATAACATTAATATGACAATGTCACGATGAAGAAAAATATAATTGAAGCAAAATATAATGTCGTCTTTCTTTTAAGTTCTGGAGTGAAATATGAACTAGACATTTTCTTTGAGCAGTTTTAGTGAGACTCACTGCAGGTATTTTTGATTCATCATGATATTAGGACCTCTTTAGATGTGAACTCCTCAATCTCTGATACAAACAGTGCTTTTTTTCCCACCCCGCTCTCTGTTTCTGTCTCTCTCTTAAACCCACACAGTCTTTCACTCCTCCGCTGGTTTGGACGATGGCTTCTGGTTATCAGTTGGAAGGCAGGCACAGAGAGAACGGTGTGTGTGGCATTGCATGACAGGCCAGGGGTCGATAGCATTACAAGTCGTGTGTGTATGGCCGCACATCCGTGTAAGAGTGTGTGTGCCTCTTGCCTGCCAGTTTTCTCTGTCTGCATTTGAATTACAAAAGCAAGAGGAGCTGGCATGAAAATAGAAAAATGTTTATCTGTTAGCCTCTCTTGCCTCTACGTATACACACACACTTCTTACTGAACTGAGAGAGACGGGAGAGTAAACGGTCTGCAGCTGAGGCCAGAAATGGGTCAGAGTGTCCTACATAGCGTTTCTCTGTATCTTTTCATTTATGGAATATTTTGGCGTGAAACAAACATGAAAAAGAGGATGTTAACAGGTGGGTTCACTTACATTAGGTTCATGTAAAAAGCCCAAAAATTAAGACTAACTGTTCAGTATCTAATAATATAAAACATACAATAGTTTGGCTTAAAATATTCCATGGAGGCGTGTGGTTTGAGTTGGTTTTAAAGTTTTTCCTACATGTAGGAAAAAATGCACACAGACAGCTTTTGCTCACAAACACAAGATAAATGCAGTGCATTGGAAACGTTTTATTTTCCTAAATACCAGTGAGACAGCAAAAGTCCCACATTTTAGCCCAAGTAAACCATCACTTATGTATTGGTATGTACGTGGCACGCCGTACACCTTTCTTCAAAGCTCTGTTTGTAAATCACGTCACAGGAAAGCAGTTGACCTGCATGGAAACAGGTCTGTCATGTCAATCATCACGTCTTGTTTTCTGTTCACTGTGCAGGCGAATTAACATTTGAGCATGATGCATCCTTTCCTGTGATTGTGCTTCTTTGTGTGTATACGTTTAGGCCACCTAAAAATATGCCAGTGGGTATGTACATTCCATGAGTAGACCTGACATTATTTAGATTATTGCAAATGGGAGATTGAAGGTTATACAATCTAAAAAAAAAGGGAATAATTTGTAACATAAGAATGTAGTCGCTCTAAATACTTCAGTTGTTGAGCCTGTTAATCTTATCTATTTCAGTTCAAATCCACAGCTATCATTGTGCATCCTTAATGTAATTTATTTAGCATTTATATTTATTCATTTATTATATTATCATAATACTTAATAGCATGTATATTTATTTTCATTGGCATTGCTAATATAGTGTTTACCTTCACGCCGTCTACTCTTCAGCACAAAAACTTCACAGAATCTTACAGAAACTCTTTCAAATGTCAAACATAACAGCATTAAACTCTAACTGGGCTTTCCCTTCACTAAAAAAAAAGAATAACACTTAATTTCAACATTAATTCTCCTTATCCAGTCCTATGCAAAGCATGCTCTGAATTAGAAATCCCTTGCCGATTTCCAAAGTTAGACAAAAAAAAAAAAAAAGATTAAGCAGACATTTGAGTTTAAATGACACACTATATTAAGTTAAACATAACTCAAAATAAATTAGTTTGACACTTTTATTAACTGACATTTCCCTCAATATATTCTTACTTTTATAAGTAATATGCTAATAAGCAACTATACTTCATAGTGAGAATCCCCACACTAAAGTGTTTAGTTAACTTAAAAGGTTTCATTGAATCACTAAAATAGAGTTTTTAACCTGCAACAATACATTTATTTAAGTTATGATGACAGGTCCCCTGAATTGTAATATTCCATATTATTATTTATTGTACACTAGGGATCCGTTATATATATTTATATTTCCTTGGTCTGTATTTAATACTTTATTTTATCGTCCAATGTAGTGTATATATTGTATATATGTATGTGTATGTAATCCACCATTACATTTCCACCATTATTATATTTAGAGTTTAGATTTTAAATTACTTTTGCTGTCGTTACCTAAGATTACCTTTGCTAATACTCACTGAAAGTTTAAAGCTTTAAAAACTCTAATAATTTAATAACACTATTAAATGTAAACTTTAGCAAATCTCTTAATACCTACTTCAAACCGTACATTATACTTTTGTGATTCCCAAATGTTCTTTTACAGTTGCTTTTAGTTTTTATTTATTTATTTAGACGAAACTATAGAATTTTTTATATTAGCTGTTTATCCACTATATGTGTACACACATGATCATAATTATCAGCTCATTGGTGTTAGCTAGAATTTTTATATTAGTGCATCCTTATACTCAACATTTAAATTATTACACTTTTCTTTTCCCTAAAACTTATTAGGTTGTGATGTGAATGGGAATTCATGAGGTTCTGAATCCCTCTTCTTCCTGCAAATAGCAAATTGTGCCCTGATCTGCTTCCATTCAGTTTCTCTCTCTCTCTCTCTCTCTCTCTCTCTCCCTCTAAAGAGGCATAGTTAATTTCTTAATCCGTAGTCTTAATTAATCATGTCTAATGAGTCTTGTGTTTTTGTGGAGTGTCATATATTGAATGCATTTCTGGATGAAAATGGTAAATATCTCATTTCTATTTAGCCCCATCCCTTTCCTGTCCTTTTGGGGGGGGGGGGTTCTCTAGAGTTTTCTATTACGTATGCAAAATGCACCCCAAATCTCCCACCTCTCCCTAATCCAGCAAGCACACAAAGACTGTTTACACTGTGTGTGCATGTTTGAATTGTGATTACACTGGAAACAGTTTGAATTTGATGTGGGTTTAAGGATTAAGGTTGTGTCCGCCTGTAGCCAAGGTGTGAGGTACTGTTGCCAGGATGTGCAGCGTGTGTGTGTAAATGTGTGCGTTTTATTTGCTTATATGTGCGATTGTGTGGGCACAAGGGACATTTTCTTTGAGGAGGCAAGGGAGGCGGTGCCTCTTGGATGAGAAAATAATCAACAGTACAATAATAAAACAAGAAATAATATGAAATACGAGAAGTAATATTGTGTAAAGCACTCATCTTTGTAAAACTGTCCAACAGCAACACCAGCATGAGCATTCAGATTGAGACAGTGTCGTCTTTGGCCTCTGAATTAGGAGCCCTGAAGCATAGAAACATACAAAAAAGTCATGCGAGGGAAGGCAGTGCCTTCGTAGCACTATAATTGGTTTATTACTAAATGTGATAATTCCCACCTATCATGACTGCAATCGGTCTGTAAGTCAGCCTGGATGGGTCAAACGCTTTTGTAGTTGGTTTTAATAAATATAGTGTTTGGTTGTTTGCTTGTTGATGGTGTAGGATAAATGCTGTACAGTTAACCCAAATAAATCAGAACAAGTCAGATAAGTCAGAACATGAACTTGACCAAAATAGAGTCTTGAGTCTGATTAAATTTGACTTCTATGCAAAGGATAACTTTTTAACCAGATAAATTACATTAAAAAGATGTTTTTAAGGTCATATTTTTGTTGTTGTAATGGTTTTTTGACCATTTTCCATTGCTATCAGTAGAAATCTTTTAACAAATGAACAAAAATGCAAATAAAAAAATATATTTCAAGTTACAGTGTTGATATACCAGAGTCTGCGTTTTACCTCAAAATGCACTAATAACCACCAAAATAATGCAGGTGGCACAATAGGAAGTCATATGATGAATCCGAGTTCATGGTGTTAAGGGTCAAACAAAGACAAAATACATACATGAGACTAAAATATGGAAACAGGAACCATAATGTACAACACTGAAGTATCACTGAATCACTTAAATATAATAAATGAGGCAAATTAAATAATAAATAATCATATGTGATGTCAACATAGGGACTATTTATGTTTTACAGTTTATACAATACATTACAATAAATACAACAAAATTACATAAAATATGATGTTAAACATTTATAAGTTTTAATTATATAGGGTTAGGTAACTTACAGGTATCCAATTAAATACCCGTAATTTAATTGTAATTTACTGCAGCTTTGTTTTTATTGCAAAACAAAATTTAGTCTCTAAGTTAGTTTCTTAGTTACTTTTTTGTTGTTGTTGAAATATAGAAATCAACTCGTCACTACTTGAAATGTTCATAACTACCCAAATCGTACAGTACTAGTAAGGAGGGGAAAAAATTAACCAAAGTTGACATAGAATGCGTATATATATATTTTTTTTTTTATTGTATTTTTTTTTTTACACACACACTATATTTCAGGTGGGAAATAAATGCAACATTTTATGTCGGAGCTTTGGTTAACATATTGCTTTTTTGTTTTGTTTTTTAAAGGTGGTGCAATGGACACATATTTGTGTCTATGAATGCAGTTTTGCACAAGGTCGTGTGTGTGTGTGAGAGAATATGCTCTGTGACTCTTTGCCCTGAAACACAAACATATCGGAGGCAACCCTCTGCCCCGATAATCCTTTCAGATAGAGGTGATACACACACACTAAAGAGAGGTAATTAATAGTGCCACAGAGCAGCTCTTATGCACAGAGGATCGGATGAAGGAGGGTCGCCCTGTTGTCTTTTTTCTTTCTTTTTTTTTTACTCCCCCTGTCAGTCTTCCTTTTCCGCCACATTCGAGCACGAGCGTGATAACAGGAGCTCAAGGTCAGGGGAGGAGAGGTGGGGGGGTGTGATGGTGGGGAGGGTCTTCTTAAACACCAATTTGCATGAGATATCAGCAAGAATGAAAAAGTGTAGAGAAATAAAAATAGATTGATAGTGAAGTAGAGAGGAAGAGAGAGAGAGACAGAGGTTAAAGGACAAAGAGACGAAAGAACAACAGAAAGATTAGGAGGTAGTGAGTGAGGAAGAGCATAAGAAACAGTGGTGGTGAAAGGGAAGTTTAAAAGCAGAGAGGTGGAAAGCTGGTTAAGTGCAAGTTCATTTTTGCATCTTCTGCTTGTTCAGTTAGCTATTGTATGTAGTAAGAGTTTGTCTTTTAGCACATTGTTGTGTAGTTGATAGGGGATTGGGAATTGGGAACCAGATCTTCTCTTAATTCTTCTTGAACTGCATTCTTCCACAGATATTTTTGAAACATCCTAGTAAAATACTGGGGGCAAAAAAGTTTGAGCTTTTAGAGAGAAACCACAAAATAATACAAAAAATCTAAAGGAATTTAGTCTTTCTTTAGTCTACCAGATGCACGTGGCAACAAACAAACCAGAATAGTCTACTTTGTCAACAAATGACTCGCATGAGATGATTCTGTGTAATGCATCTGTCAGAAAGATTACGGATCTAATTAGAGATTTGTTTGAATCAGTCTAGCGACTCATTCAATGACTCAGCTGGAGTTGATCCTGACTCACTAGAACAGTGTTTTCCAACCTTTTTGGAGCCAAGGTACATTTTTTCAATGAAAAAGCAAATCACAAGGCACACCACCAACTGGAAATGTTAAAAAATGAACCTCTGTAGCCTATATTACCAATATACAGTCATTCTTATCAAAGTGTCTTAAATGGGAATCGAATGATTTATGATGAATAATTAAAAAACATTTTTTTTAGACCAATTAGGTGAAATTCAATCATTTTCTACAGCACACCTGACAATCTTTCACGGCACACTAGTGTACCGCGGCACAGTGGTTGAAAAACATTGCACTAGACCACATAAACTCAAAAAGATACAGAAGTTTATACTATTATGTGTGCTTAAGACTTGTCACATTTAAATCAGTCTAATTACTGAGTAGTTGATCATATGGCAGCATATAGAAAAGATATTGTAAAACTATTATTTTTTTCTGTTGAAAGAGCAACATTTTATGTTTAAATTTTATGTGGCGCGAGAAAGTTACATAAACCACGTGGAATCCAATCAGAGCGGTCAGACTGAAACAGATTTTCCAAATAATGGTGTGTTTTTTTGGTTAGGTTTTTTTAATTGAGAAAGGGTTAATAATGAATTAAGGAACTGTAACTTCTTTGTGGAATTGAAATTAAACCAAAACCAACAAATCCTACGTTTTCTCGATGGTTCCTTGGTAGCCCAGGTGAAAAGAAGCATCTAAGTTTCTCGTTGATGTGCCTCAGATTCCTTCTTCAGTGTCTGGGACTCTTTTTTTTTTTTTTTTCCTTCTAATTTTATCCTCCTCCAGACAATCACGTGGAAAAGTTACAGCATGTCTCCAAATGATTTGAGGTGTCCATAGCACATACAGTACAGGACGACTTATACTGAAGAACAATTATAAGAGTAAGGGGTTTGATCAAAGCTCTATGAGCAATAGTGATGCTTAATTAGCAAATGTTGCTAATAAAGGGCAGTGGATGAGTTTGGGGGGTTAGAGAGAGTGAGCGAGCGAGGGAGAGAGAGAAGGGTGGGCGTCTGGGGGGTAACCGGTGGTGTCTTTGTGATGGAGATGGAGCAGTCTCCAGCGCTGCGCTGATAATGACCAACGGTTCTAATAGCATTCACCCCTCCACCCTTTAACCACTCAAGCGGAAAACGGACAGAAAGAAAGAAAGAGAGAGAGTGTGTGTGGAACGGAGGAAGATATGTTTAAAATATGACGTAGTGGGATTGCGTGTGTCCTGGCTTATTGAAAATGTGGCTATATGAGTGTGTGTATGTCTTGACGCCCCCTTGAGGAGACATTAAAAGACAATATGTGTGTAGTTTTCGGGCACACACGCACACAAACATGCTCACACCAGTCAGCTTACCCTCTTTATCGTGCTGTATTTACGGAGGGCGATGGAGCGTGAAACGCCTTTGGGCTCCCCGGGACCAGATGGAGAAACACACACACATACACACACTCCAAAGGCGGCCTTATCACCAGCGCATTACTGGGATTTATTGATACCCTCGGTAATCACTCCCTTATATCACCTCAAAGAAAAGAAAAATATACAGATTATATGAATGTCTGTGAGAAAGAGTGGGAGGAGGAGACAGAGTGGATGATGGAAGAAAGAGAGAGTGAATGGGGGTCATCATTCACTAGCGAGATGGGAAATGTAAGTGAGGTTTATAATAACAGAACAGAGTGAAAGGAATTGAGTGAAGTAGAGTAATATAACGCAGGTAGTTGGCCACCGCTGACATACACACACTCACAAAAGCCATAGCTGAGGGACTGAGGTGCATTCACACACTTGACATGAGCGGAGTTCATGTATTCTTGTGTGTGTTTAGAGTGTTCTGGTAGCGGCTGTGCCCAAATTCATGTCACCCTAATTGGGGGTTTGTTGACCTGACTTCTTGTTAGCTTGTCACACAATAGATGCTTTTGCTACAAATGGGCAACCTTTGTTATTAGATATTTGCAAAAAGTGACCAGGGTCTATCAAAAATGGACAAAGGTGAACTATAATGTAGATTACCGTAAATAAAAAGGTTCGTTTGACTCTTTCATTGTTTGGGGAAAAAAGCAGAGATGGTTTTGTATGAGTAAATAATATGTATGAATGTTTATTTCTGTTAATTATCCCTTTACATTAGTGGTTCTCAACCAAGGGGGTTTCTGCAAACTTTCAAGAGATTATTTAAAATAAGATTTTTTTTTATGTCATTAAAATAACAACAACAAAGAATCATGATATTACAACAGTTTTTCTTTTGAAGAACCAGGGTTCCAACTGTATACACGAGGAAGCCTAATATTAAATGTGTCATTACTAGACCAGGAAAAGTCATGTAAATTGATAAAAATCTAATGTGATGGGATTTTTAAAATAATATATAGATGTATAGAATATAGATTTTTGTAGTTATGCCATGCTTGATGAAAAGAATAAAAAGAATGGAATCTCCTAACTCCATATCTGTTTGTTTTTCTGTAGACCGCTTTGGGACCTCTCCTCAAGTCCAGTGATCCAGAGGCCTGCAGGAAACCTGCCTACTGTTATAACTGCTCTAAGAAAGGACACTTTGGGCATGTAAGTGGATCGGCCTCATCCGTGGATGTGCTGCGTGTGAAGTCACTTTTGCTTTCCATAATGGATAACAACCACAACAAGCCCTCAGTAAAACTTATGTACCACATTTTCACACACAAGCAAAATGAAAACCTCTACTTGATACATGTGCTGGCCCCTCATCACCTCAAACTGCTCTGAAAACAAATTAAACATTTTCAAAATGTATGGTTTACAAAAACATACACTGCTGATTAAAAAAAAAAAAAATATATATATATATATATATATATATAATATATATATATATATATATATATATATTGCACTCTGTGTGTGCAAATTTTTTTGGCATTTATCTTCATACACAACATGCTAATGCAATAGGCTTAAAGTGGAAAAAAGCCTTATATTCACATAATTGTATAATCATTTGATAATTATTAAGCAGGTTCAGCAGGCTTTCTTTTACAGGTAAATTGGGCCAAAAAAGAGATGTAGCACATAAGAAAGTGAAATTATTAAATGCCCATGAGAAGGATACAATACAGTAGAAATTAAGTTTTCCTGTAGCTCAATCAGTAGAGCATTGGTTCGATCCCAGGGAAAGCAATAATTGATTCAATGTGTTCCTTGAATCGCTTTGGATAAAATTGTCTGCCAAATTCATAAATGTAAACGTAAATGACCATCAGACATGAAATTCTCATTGGGGAAAACCAAAAACGGGTTGAGAAGAAAAGATATTCACTCTTTCCCCACCGTTGACTGAAATGTCAGTAATTTGTGAGGAAAATGCGTGCAAGCATTAGAGGTGTTAATGGACTTGTTATACTCCATCTATGTTTTGATCATCGTTCTGAATTTATTATGGATGTAGTCTTTCACAAAAACATGATTTTTACAGCTTTTGGCTCAAAATGTTCTTTTTTTGTTTTTATGAAACCCATATTCATTTGTTGATAAAATAATGCGTCAAGCTAGAATTAAAAAAAATTGTTGTTTTGAAAGCAGAGGAACTGTTTTTCTTTTGATGTATTGCATGTTTAGATATTCATATAACAATATTATAATTCATATAATATAATATTCTTGAGGCCATGAACATTTTGTGTCAAAATGATCAAAAATGCTGGTTTTTGTTTTTAAAGACAAGACAAGAATTAAGTGGGGATCATGCTTCAGCAAGGTCTGTGAGAACCTGACACCTTGTACTTCTGGAGTCTCTGTTCTGAAAAATGGTGGCACTGGAGACAAATAGTCATTCCAAATCCGATTTGATATCCGATCAGACTTGGTGTGAACGGCAAAATATGCGATATGACTTAATTATTTTATTATTCAAAATATGACTTTCATTTTGAGCTGCATTCATATCTGGTTTGAAATCCTATTAAAAATCTTATTTCTTGAAATCTTTTACAGTCTGACCGCTCTGATCGGATTCCATGTGGTTTATGTGTCTTTCTCACGCCACGTAAAATGTAAAAATCAGATGTTGTTATAGGAAACATCCTGAAACAAGGTTGTGTTGTTGTGCCGGACGAATTGAAAATGATATAACGGAGACATATTTTTGAAACCATATTTTTGAAACCAGTTCAATTTTCACTGTCCAATGGTCATGCTTTAATTTTGAGGTTTCTATTATATTGCATCCATTTAATCATTTCAGAATTTTCAGTGTGTGAAATCTTTTTTTGGCCCATTTTTCCTGTAAAGGAAAACCTGCTTAATGATTTTGCTCATCTGAATATAAGGCGTTTTCACTTCCGGCCCAATTATATTATTAACAATTATATATTGTACAAAATTACAGGAATAAACTAGATGAGTAAAGTTCATCAACGAACTTTAAAGTTGGTATGAGAAAGCCAGGCCAGAGAGTTTGAAGTAGTTTTAACAGCTTTTAGTTAGGGTTAGTTTGAATTAGCGTGAAAAAGCATGATGCTAGCAAGATTTAGCATATTTTAGCATGTCGTTAGCAAGTTTTAGCGTTAATTAGCAAGTCGCTAGCAAGATTTATGTTAGTTAGCAAGTCGCTAGGAAGTTTTAGCGTTAATTAGCAAGTAACTAGCAAGATTTAGTATGAATTAGCATGTCGTTAACGAGATTCAACGTAAAATTAACATGTCGCTAGATATGTATAGATACATAGTGGATGAAGCTGAAATACTCTATTAGAGTCAATGTAACAAGTGTTCACCCCCTCATTGAAAGCATAAAAAATTTTTCGTCTTTAAATTTAATTTTTCGGAATATCATAAGTCGAATCAGTTCGAAAAGATATACCAACCCGAGTCAGAGTAGGTCGGAGGTCTGGGGCGAGTTTGGTGTTTGTAGCTTGAAAGCCCTAGGAGGAGATGGTGTTTAAAATTTTGCTAAGAATAATTATAATAATATACTCTCTGAAGCAACTTAATTACATTTTAAAATATATATTCAGATATGAGATGCTGTGTGTTTTTTACAGGAATGCTCTCAGAGGAGAATGTATAACGGAACGTATCCCTCCCTGCCATTTATTTCCTATTATGACAGAAGAAAGGACATCTGTTCCCGGGAGCAGAGACTAAAATATAAGGCTAAAGGTTTGTTGGAATCCTTTGGATGAGTTGAATTGATAGACACTGATCAACCTAAAGATATATGGGCATGTGTGTCTCTTACAGAACTTCAGAATGCCGGATTGATTTCCCCTGATGGAGGCGGTTTCACATCTACTCCTCAACCGCCCAGGAAGAAGCAAAAAACCAGCCACAAACAGTCTCCGTACCCACACAACACTCACACAAACCACCAGCACACGCCGAAGAGACGCGTCGCGCACACGCCCAAACATCATCCGCAAGCGTACCAACAGAACACACACTTGAATGTCCAGCAGAACTCACAAACACCAGGGAACCACAGCAAAGCCACCCCTCAGAGGAAGTTTATACCACAACAGCAAAGCCAGAAGGAAGCCAATAAGAAGAAAAAGAAAAAATCTACAGTTATAGTTTTAGATGAAGATGCAGACTTTCCTAGAGGTGGCAAAAAGGGCCCTCGTGCGACAGGGTTTTTTTCCTCACCCCGGAAAGCCAACAAAGAGCTGAATAAGGCCTTTGGAGTAGAAAAGAACAATAAAAAGAAACCAACGAAAAAGAAGGAGAGGATATTGAAAAAGAGACAGAAAAAAGCAGCAAAAGATTCTTCCATGCATCCATCTGATGAAAACCTTTTTCAGATTAAACAAAGGAAAACTAAAAAAAGTTTCTAAAAAGGCCAAATTATTTGAATAGGCTTTTTCAGATTGGTTGGTTTTTGTCCATCTTCTTCAATCCACGTCTTCATGTACAGTATTATGGCTTATTTTAGGATTGTTCTTGGAAAACAAGTCGACACAAATCTTGCCAAACAATTAACTTTTTATTTTCCTCAACAGTTAAACTGTTGTTGAATATTGTGAATGGAAAAAATGGATCACATGATTTTAGCGGATTCAATTACGATAAATAAATTAGGAAAACAAATACAATTTGAAATTACAAATTCACCGCGTCAGGGTTTGCTGCATTTCGCTTTCACAGCGTTGTAAAAGAACTCTTAATTGCTTGGCTGCATTATACAATGTTTTTGGTGTACTAAACTGATGTTAAAACGTTCTTAGTTTCAGAAATTGAGTAGGTTTAGCAAACATCGTTTTTTTTAGTGACAGTTGTCCTGCTTGTACATGATGAGTGTAGAATTATATTTTATGCTCATGCCTTCTGTAATATCATGATTAAATTAAAGTCTGTTGTTTTGATATCCTGTTTGAGATCTTTTGTATTAACATCTTTATCTTTTCAAATAAATATAAAGTGATCCCTCGTTTATCGTGGTTAATAGGGAAAACCCCTCCTATAGACCCCCTCCGCGATAGGTGAAAATCCGAAGTAGGATTGCCCCCCCCTAGGAATTTCCGTATATGTGTGTGTAGGTACCAGAATTATACTTCATATATATTTTAATTAAATCTACTAAATTATAAAACATTAATATTATACATTTACTCTCTCATACAATATGTATTATGGTGTTCTACGCTCCTCAATGACAGTAGTATCTTGAGTCTTGACTCCAGTAATGATGACAATGACAGACCTGTGCGGTTCAATGAATGCGATGATGATGATGATGATGATGGTCTTACTGCACTGGTATAATGAGGCCACTAAATCAGTTCGGGAAGAACTGGATCGTCAACATTTGCTTCTGAGAGAGGCGAAGAGGATCCCACTCCACTCGTGCTCTTTTTTTGTCGATCTCGCGTCGGGAACCAATCACGTGTTTTGTCTGAGTGCCGTGTGTGTGAACAAAGCCTCTGAGAGAGTTTCTCTCGCATCACGATAAAACAACGCTGCTTTCCGCATTATAGCAGTATTTTTGAATTTTTATTTTTCGATAAATATTTTTTTTTAAAAATCGGCGATGCACTGAGGCCGTGAAAGTTGAACCGCGAAGCGGCGAGGGATTACTGTACAGGTTTTCAAGGGAAGTGTCATTTTAAGCTATCCCAGCTTAGTGTGAAGAAAAAAAACTATAATATCTATAGAATGATTTTTGTAAAAATAATAAACAAACTGTGGGGCCAATAAAACTTCTGTTTATTTTAACCGCCCACCAGCTTAACCAATGAAATGAGTTTGGGGGCGGGACTATCTTTTTGACCAATCAATAGCAGATGTGGTAGTGTTTTTAAATCCACTTTAAAAGCAGATATTATTTCTGCAGTTTTGTTTTTATAAAATAAAATATTCTTGTTTTGTGCTGTCTGATTTTACTTTTCAGATGTTTGTACACCAGTTGGTGGTGTCTTAATGAGCGAGTCATTTAATCATTCACTCCACCGATTCATTCAGGAACGACTTTGATCGTTTGCTCAGATATTCTGAGTGGTGGATTCTGCTCATGTATTTTCAAACAGGTCAAAACAAATAAGTTACTATCAATATTAAGTTTGTCACTATGAGCTTCTAGTTTATTAAACTTGCTATCATGCTATTCATGGAGTATCAGCACATCTGGGATTACCTGCAATCATATTAAAAATCTGCCTGTTGAACTAAAAGCTCACTTTCAGACAAAAACATGTACGCCACCTTTTCCTCTTTCCCGTGATTATCTTCTCAAGCTCCAGGTGTTGTGTTTAAGGCTGTTCAGCTTTGAAGTAATAACAGGAAGAAAACAGCTGGTTAAGTGGTTAAACCAATGCCATTTCCTTCTCTTTCCCTGTTTTCACTTTTTAAGATCCCACATTCCTCCTCCTATAGAATTCCTCCTTTCGCATTCACGGGTTGTGTTTAAGAACAATATTTGAGCTCCAGAAGAGTACAGATTGTTTAAGTGTCTCTTTGTGTGCGGATGTTTATGTCAAAGTGTGTGCCATAAAGGCTGAAATGTTTTTCAACAGTAAAACAAGAGAGAAGATTACTTAAGCCAAATATAAATCCAACACCAAACACGGCAATCCAGCCCACATGCAGAAAGAAAAATCTCGTTTTTTTTTTTCTAAAGATTTGCAGACAGTCTGTAAACTCAAGGGTCCCCCAGGGCTTGGCTGAAATGTGTAAGAGAGTGACAGCGCAATGTGAGTGAAGAAACATACAATGTTTAAAACAGTCAATATTGAACTGAATTTGAGTCACATAAGATCACTCACACTGATTTACACTGACTAATTCCTTAGAAATGATTAATCAGGCTTTTTACTGGCATAGTTGGCCACAAAACATTCCCAGTAGTGTGTCACAACACTTGGACTCAACTTACAGTCTTACAGTCACCCACTTAAGTGTAATTATTTAAACATACTCAAGATCCTTTACATTTCAAGGACAGTGTTTGCCCTTAAAATCTCTTTCTAGGTCATTATTGTAAATTGCTCTTTCCTCTTGATACAAAATTTGCCTGCAGATTTGAATCTTTCCTCCACCACTGTGGTTCATTTCATGTCTTTTTCATTAGTTTAGTTCATTATATACATATATAAATAATGCACCCAGGCTTAAAAACAAACAATTATATCAATAAATATAGCTTTATACCCATGAAAGTCAAAATATAATGACAAATGGGAAAAGTTTGTGGTAAAAATAGATGTTCATATTTTTTTTATTTATTTTTTTACAGTACTTTTTTATGGTCCCTGCATATGTGCTGATTGCTTGCCAGAAAATGTCACTCAGTGGCCAAGTTTATGGAAACCATGACAGAGATGGTGTATGACATTTTTTAAGAGAAGGAAATAAAAGACATGTTTTGGTTTGAACTGAAAATGTAACTGAGATGCTCAAATTTTTTTGGAGCAGTGTTATTTTAGTATTAATTATATAGTGCTATTCTAAAGGGGACGTATTATGTACAATTTACTTTTCTGTAAATTGACAGTTTTAACATAAAAGTGTCCGCAGTGTATGTATACAACCATGCTAAAATAGTAAAAATCCATCTTTCCTTTTTTTTAATCTCCATAAATCATAAGCATTGTCTCATAATATTAGCATAGACTAAGTGCTATCGCCCTGAGTGTTGAGCACCCTGATGTACACAGTTCTCCATGTTTTCAGCAGCAAGTAAGACATTTATTCTTATTAAAGCTACTAAAGTTAATTCAATCAAGAGCAGTTAGTGATTTTCTGTTTTTCTTTTTTTCTTTTTTTTTAACAGCATATTTAGCAGCTCATACTGTAAATTACGCTTCTTCCAATTTAATACACAGATTTAAAATACATGTGATTTCTTTAATTGCTGTTTACGGTCACAGACATAACTGTTTGTGTGAACTTTTTATGTGAACTTTGTTTAATCTTGTGTTTATTTCACAGTTTAAGAGCAATAAAATGTGAAAGAGAACGTTTAATACTCACAAGACGCAGAGTTTGACAACCAGCTTTCTAGAAGTGTCTTTGCTTCAGAAAATCATACAGGGAGCAGCAGCTCATTTGTATTTAAAGATACATGAACAAAAATCGTATATATTTTCATTTTTACAGCATTGTATAATAAATGATCTGTGGGGTAAAAAGGGGAATAATAAATCCCCCTTAATATTTTGCAGATATGCTTCTTATATTTTCATTTTAGTTTAAGTTTTAGTTGTTTTGTTTTGCGATTTTATAATTTTATTAATTGTAGTTTTTTTAATATTTCTATATATCTTTAAACTCAGATTGAGTAATCTTAGTTTAATCTAAGCACTTTCCAAAAGGGACTAATTTGTTAACATAATTCAACACATTAATATCAACTAACAATTAGGAGTATACTTTTACAGCATTTATTAATGTTAGATAAAATATTCTTGTTCATGTTAGTTCACAGTGCGTTAACGAAGGATAACAGATGCAACTTTTGATCTAAAATATGTATTAGTCAATATTAGCATTAGGTAATAAATTAATAAATGCTATTGTAAAAGTGATGTTCATTATTATTTCAGTAACTAATTAATGTTAACATTTGAAACCTTATTGTAAAATGTTTGCATTTATATTTTGTATTGACTAAAAATAAATTTTAATAGATCCTGGTCATATTTATTGTTTTTAACACAAAACACATAAACTTAAGTTTTTTTGAAAACCAGTGTACTTTCAGAACTGCATGGTACACAAAAAAAAAATAAAAAAAAAAATATATATATATATATATATATATATATATATATATATATATATATTGTTTTATATATATATATTCAGTATTACAAATATTATATTCTGTATTACAATGGAAATTATATAATATTACATGTGTGTTTGTTGCTCAATTAATTCTCAAATGAGACGTGGCATAAATTGATTAACTTGATTCATTTTCAGCATTCTTGGAATGGAAAAAATACTTGTAAAATCAGTCTTTACAGACACTTAATACTGCAATTGCATTAAAGTATTTAATCACATAGATCATGTCAACATTTTATGTTTCCACTGCCTTGTAAAGAAATACACATAAAGCGAAGGCCATGGTTTTTAACGATCCAAGTGAAATAAGATGTTTGTCAAGTTTGTGTGTGATCATGAATTGGCATGAATTCTTTGGGATTTGTTTCTATCAGCTTGCGTCAGCACAAGGTCTTCGACCTATGATGTGCTAATAACAGTGAAAATCAATTATTTAACCACAAGAAACAATCATTTATAGCACCAAGAGAAATTCAAGTCAGTTCTTTGCCATTTTTTCCCCTGTGGCTGCACATTTAAGAATCTCAGAAGTTGTACGCTACCCAAATATTTTTGCCTCCAGTATTGAAGACTGCATATTACAACATCATGTGACATACTGCTTTTTGCATACTAGGGAAGTATGAATATTTGTACGGCAGGAGAAAGACTGTCTTACAGCGTTCCCACGGCCATGGAAATCCTGAAAATAACATATTACAATTCTGATTTCCAGGCCTGGAACGCTCTACAGAGAACTTTTTTTTCTAGTTATGCTCCTTACTAAAGTATTTCATAGGCTAGACACTCTTTGTGAGTGCGTGTGCAGAGTAAACTTGCCCTGAAGCCAGTGCGATAACATCGGTCTCGTCTGTCTGATGATGGTCTTATTGGAGATATTTGCACACTAATTTGTACTCTAGAAGAATTTGTTCAAATCTGTATAAAAAGTCAGGGAAATAAATGAATTCACTGCTGTTAAACTCCCCTGCTAATGTCATAACACAGGGTGTGATCTCTATAGATAATGTTTTTCTTGTAGTTTGCATTTCCATCATCTCAACAGAGTCAATCTACCTTTAGTATTTTAGCAAAAAGATTTGGGGTTGTTTGATTTAGTACACTTGGGAGACATCCACTGTTATTATGTTATTTACTGTCCATACTAATCCACAGCGGGCATGTAGAATGCAGGGCTCAGAGCTGTTATTAAGTATGCTTAGTACTGACATTCCTCTCCAAATCCCCATATTTTTGGATGAGTCTCTGTCGAGTTTCCAGCTATCTGTTTCTGTCTCTTAAAAACTGTCTATGAAGGCTGTCAAAGGCTTTTCTGCATTTAACGTCACTCTAAGATTTCCTCCTAGTAGTCACTGAATCGACTTCTCTTTATTTACCATCCTGAAGGATAAACAAATGTGAATAGTGACCACGTAACACACTATCCGCCCACACACACACACACACACACACACACACACACACACACACACACACACACACACACACACACACACACACACACAAACTTACTGATACACATGTCATCTAAATCACTGCACTGCAACAGGTGTGTAGTCGACAGTGCAGATTGGGAATGTGTCCGTTTTATGCTTATAAATCAGAGTAAAGACCCTCTCTGTACCTCTCCTTCCTCCTCAACCGGTGCTTCATACAGTAGTTTCCACACAAAAACTTAATTTTCACAGAGGTCAACATAAAACAACATAAGGGGTGGTCACTTAGTCTAAGTAGATCTAATAAAAAAGAGAATTGAGAAAATGTCTCTGCCAGTAATAGTAATTGTATTAAAAAGAGTTTTAAAAAGTGCACACAAAGCTGTTGTGCGATTTAGACAAATTAAGCAATTAAATTTCAGTATTTGATCCAATCTTTTCTCTGTACAAATCTCAAATTTCTGTGACGAACCTAAGCAATTTCTGATTATCTTCTAACACAAACAAACTTTGCGCTGAGATAGCTGTTATGACCTCAAAAAGGTCTATAGTGGACATTAAACCCTACAAATCTATATTTTCACATTTTGTATTGTACTTCAAATCTTAAAAGTATTACACACTGCTCAAAAAAATTAAGGGAACATTTAAGTCACTCATTGAATCTCAATTAATGAAATATTCAATTTTCAAAATCCTTACTTATATCATTTTTTTAAACTGTTCAGAACAAAATTATGACAACAGTCATTGGAAACCAAAATCATCAACACACCGAGGACTGGATTCAAAATCATACCAAATATTAAAGTAAAAAACTGAAGATACAGGCTGATCCAACTTACGTGAGGTTTATCACAGCAACTCATAATTTAACTCATAAGTAGTGTGTAGGGCCGCCATGTGCCTCTATATACTCACAACAATGTATGGGCATGCTCCCAATGAGATGGCAGATGGTGTCCTGGGGGATCTCCTCCAAGACCTGGATAAGTGCGTCTTTGAACTCCTGGACAGTCTGTAGTTCTACTTGGTGGCTTTGGATGCTCTGATGCATAATGTCCGAGAGGTTTACAAATGGATTCAGGTCTGGGGAATGTGAAGGCCAGTCAATGGCATCACTGCCTTCGTCGTCTAAAAATTACCTAAACACTCTGGCCACATGAGGCTGGGCATTATCATTATAACACAGGACCCACTGCTCCAGCATAAGGTCTGATGATGGCTCTGAGGATTTCATCACGGTAACTAAGAGCAGTAAGGAAACCATTGGCTAGCATGTGGAGATCCTTCAAGGACATTCTCCCCAGACCTTTACTGACCCACTGGCAAACCAGTCATGCTGGATGACATGGTATTTCCAGACTCTTTAACATCTGTCAAATTTGCTCAGTGTGAATCTGCTCTCATCCATTAAGAGAACAGGGCACCAATGGTGGACTGGCCAATTCTGATGTTCACTGGAAAATGTCAATCAAGCTACATGGTGCTGAGCAGTGAACACAGGTCCCACTAGAGGATGTCAGGCCCTCATGCCACCCTCATGAAGTCTGTTTCTGACTGACTGGTCAGAAACATGCACATCAGTTGCCTGCTGGAGGTGATTTTGTAGGGCTCTGGCAGTGCTTCTCCTGTTCCTCCTTGCACAAAGGAGCAGATACCGGTCCTGCTGGTGGGTGTTGCCCTTCTACGTCCCTGTCTATCTCTCCCCGTGTCTTGCGGTATCTCCTCCATGCTATTAAAACTGTGGTTGGAGACACACCAAACCTGCTTGCAACGGCACGTATGGATGTGCCATCATGGAGGAGAAGAACTGCTAGTGCAACCTGATTGGGTTGCAGTTAGTGACTCCCTGTCAAGGTCCCTAACAAAACACAAAACTAAAGACAAATCAGTACAGAAGCATAAGGGGAGAACAACTGTTTATGGCCACCACCTGCAAAATCCTTCCCTTTTTAGGAGGTCGTCTTGCTACTGCCTCTCCAGTGCACCTGTTGTCACTTTCATTTGCACCAAAGCTGGTGAAACTAATTCACAATCACTTACTTGGACAGATTGATATCCCTTAAGTTGAATTGACTTGGTGTTATACTTTGATAATTGTGTGTTCCCCTTTTTTTGAGCAGTGCAATAAAAGGCAACTTCAGTGCACTTTGTAATAATGTCAAATTAAAATTTTACCATATTAAATGGTGTTGTTTTTCCAATCCTTTATCATTTTTTTAAAAGTATACTTCATGTGTTGACTGACATACTGAAGCACATGTGCTCTGCTTCTTGATTATAATTTTACCTGTATGTGTTATTAGATTACATTTAATATGTTTTAAATGTAGTCAATTGCAACATGATCGTTATAAATGTATTATTACAAATATGTTTGGGTTCCTTACCACTGTCACACTGCCACTGCTTGCTTATTTTTGGACACTTAATATTCAACATTATTATTGATTTGACTGTACTGACACTACTGAATGAGAGCTGAACTGAGCTGGGCGGTGACATCATTGTTTTCTGCAGAACTGCTTTACAGAAAATAATTAATTAATTAATTGATGATCTTTACAACAGAATTGAATCAACAACAGCGCTATATAAATAAAGGTGACAATGTACAGAATACACATCAGAAAACAAGAAATAGTATACTGTACAACTATCTTGTAGTTTTGCATGTGTGTTAACTGAGACATCCTGAATGAATTATATTGAGTGCTTCGGTTTCCTAAAAAAGAACATGGTTAAATCTGTTCATAAAGGACATTTTTGTGAAGATTTAAAAAAAAAAAAAATTTAGAATAAAATGGAACATGTGTGAAAACAGGTGAATAGAGTTTAAAGTTTCGAAGAATGTGTCTTTGTTTGTGGAGCTGAAGTAATACTCTGGGATTTTATGCTAATAGAATTTGTTTTAATGTGTTTGCAATGAAGAAAAACTGTAAGCCGCTTTGCATTATTGACCTGGAATAAAGAAACATAAAACCACTGCCACAAGAAACATTCCTCTGCTGTGTTTGCCTGAGCTCCAGTAGTTTATGTCCGTGAAAATATTTTCTGTGAACAGAACTTACCAAATGTTTCAGTTCAAGAGTTCTGAATGTTCTTTGTTTTTCCTTCAGGTCTGATGTCTTGATATTCTCCTTTCCTCTACCATTTGATGAGGTGAAGATCATGTGACCTCCAGAAGGTGTGCAGGTCATAGAAAAACACACGCACCATCTGGACACAAGTGACATACACCCTCATTACTACAAAATTACACACCACAAGACACACTCAAGTATGCAAAGAGATGGCTATGGACTGTGTTACAGAATGGGCCTGTTTTACATTTGTTTTCTATTCTAGAGGCTTTTAGAGGGAGAGTTTTGTTTTTTTTTTGCTCTAATTCTCTGATTTAGTTCTGGTTAGGTCAGAATAAGCCTCTCTGAGTGTTAGAAAGAAAGATAGAGAGACTGTGTCTGTCCATCAGAAAGTGATTGTAATTCTAAGCATTTTACAGCTTCTCTCACAGAGAGATTTCTTGGAAGGAATCCTTGCTGCTTATGAAAGAACAAAAAATGGGGTGAGTGGAAAGAGGAGAGGAGGGAGATGTGTGCCAGTGTGTATATGACTCGCTGTCTGGGGGTGAGACACACACACACACACACACACACACACACACTTAAATACCAGAGAGAGAAACCCCCTTTCTCTAAAACTTTCTCTCACACAAACACATTTCTCCATTCTGAGACAGCACCACTGCAGTACTACTCATTAAGACCAGGACATACACATTTACTCACTTGCTCTCTTATTCTGCTTATGGCTTGTGGGATGCAGCTGCTAACCTGGAGCGGACACCAGTGGAGACTCATTCAGCATTTCCTCCAAATGACCCTCCTGCTCTCCCTCCTATGC
Source organism: Rhodeus uyekii (assembly GCA_037043235.1). NCBI lineage: Eukaryota > Metazoa > Chordata > Actinopteri > Cypriniformes > Acheilognathidae > Rhodeus > Rhodeus uyekii. Next base: position 5,500,930 of record JAWRVZ010000017.1, on the reverse strand, counting down.
CCACCCATAGAGCCTGTTCCCAGGGACAATGACTTCAGCAGCCTCCCTGGAGAGGTAAGAACCGCAGAGAATGAACAAATGATTCCAGCCGACCGAAATAGAATGCATGCAAGTGTCTGTTTATCCAGAACAATATGTTATAGTGTGTTGGAATACAACTTAATTTAAAAATAATGTAATATGTATAAATCTGCACTGTAAACAATCTGTAGTATTAAGTTCCTATGAAGTTACATCAAGTTACTTGATATATCAATTTGATATGTTGAAATCTACATGAATATGATGATTTGATAAATATAGAAATGTTCTGATGTAGTACAATAATGTGATACCATCTAAAAAGCATTTTTCCATACAGTAGATTTGCAGCATTTGAGAATTATGCACATTTTACAAAAATGTCATTTTTACAATTATAGTAAAAAAATACTTTACAGGGCACATTATAAGACAATAAATACAGTGTACTGTAACATAAGCATTGGCACAAAAAGTTTCAGTTGTGAAAAAAACTGTCTCTTGCAGTTTCTGTAGTAACCTGTTTACATTTCCTACATCTGAATATAAAATATATATATACAAATATTTTTAAGATATGAAAATCTACATAAATAGGCAGTATACTTGCAGTGCATGGAGAAATTCAATGTATTTATTTTTAACAATACTATTTATTTTGCTGTATTTGGGAAAATTTTCCATATGCCCAATTTACAAGATGTAATAAGTCTCAGGTTTCCCCAGAATGTGTCTGTAAGATTCAGCTCAAAATACACCACAGATCATTTATTATACCATGTTGTAAATACCCATTTTGAGTGGAAGGTATTCATCCATGTATCTTTAAATACAAATGAGCTGCTGCTCCCCACCCTGCTTTCCAGAAGAGGGCAGAGCCTCTACAGCTCCTGCCTCGGATACTCTGCCAAAAACTAACACATCTGCTTGGTTTTGAATATCATCTCTATCGCAGTCACGCTCACGTGACGTTGCAGTTCTTCATCATTATGAAAGTTTGTTATCTGCATGTTTTAAAGCCATTATTTGAAAAAATATTTGAATTTCTGAGCACACACATCTATAATATACAGTACCCACTTCTATATATGCTTGAATATGTATAAAATAACAAAATATAAACAGAAAATCACTCCCTGATCTTGATCATCAGCAGTTTTGGGCGGGATCTGTGTGATGTGACATCACATGTGTACAGAAACTGTAAACGGCTTGTTCTGAGACAATGGATTTTTACCAGTATAGAGCAGTTGCATATACACACTGCCGACAAACACATAATATTCAACTTCAAATACCTTGTAAAAGTTACTTTCTTAAAAGTGACATAAAAAAATTACACACACACACATATATATATATGTATACAGTATAATGTTTTATTTTTTTCTATATTATAATATAAAATCTAATTTATAATTCTAATATACCGGTAATATATAATAATATAAATCTAAATATAAAACTATATTATTTATTTATTTTTATCTTAACCCATTGAGTACTGTGAGAATTATGTTATGCGAATAGATTACGCACAAACTGAAACACTGGTGCAAACATTGATGGCTTTTGTACAGATTGGGGGACAAAACTATCCAGTGTGGATGTGTGTGAGGGGCTCTGGGGTCAGCTTTTGCCAACATTGTGAGGATCGAATAGCTCTAGGAATAGTAAAATCCGAAATCCCCTACATTGTAGGGATCAGCCAAAGTTCCCCACGAGGAAAATGGCTTAATAAACATACTAAATAACATATGAATAACATTGTTAAAAATGCCGAAAGGTTTATGTGAGGTTTGGGGGGTAGAAAACATCATGAACTCAAAATAAAAACAAAAGAAGTCACTGGAAAGTCCCCACCATGATAGAAAAACAGTGTCTGTGTTTAAGCGTTAGGAAGCAGAGTTTTTCCAGTCTGTCATATATGATATTCTTAAAAATTTGCCTGTTTCTTATTGTGAGTCTGACAAAGTGATTTCATTGTCTTAATCAATCCCAATTCCTATCGATATTTTGCAACTAAAAATAGAAGCAGTTTGTTTAAGCATGTGACAACTTGCCGTGCAAGTCGTAAGTTTGAATCATGAAATGATGTGGCCCCTGTCTGACCATAAAGTGTGTGTGTGTGTGTGTGTGTGTGTTTCTCATTATTTTGTTATGCTAAGAGGCATGCTTTGAATGAAAAAGTTTTAGGAAACGGTTTAGAGTGAATCATTACATTATAGTAGCGGTGTTTCCAAATCTGTAAATGAGTTTTGTTTTTGTTTTTCCAGTATTTAACTTCATCTGCGAGTATGGGTAGACATTGTTTTTGATGTTTACATGTTGAGTATACTAAAACTTTACAATAAAGTTACATTTTTTAAACACTAGTTGATTATAATAATTAGCACAAATTAACATTGAAAAATAAATACTAAAACTGCATATATTTGTATTATTTAATGGACCTGAGTTCTATTTTTATTAACTACCGGTAACTTTAATAAGTTAAAGTATGGACTCGAGTTGACAGGCTCATTAACATATAAATGACTGAAAGCATAAATACTGCTCAATGTGAGTGCATTTTCGTGAAAGACAGCAGTGCCCGTTTGAAGAGCTGCATGTTTGCTTTTTTTGATTAACTCTTGCCAGATAAGACAGCCAATGTTGATGAATTTTCTGAAATCGAATCATCTTAGCTGTTCAATTTTGATTTTAATCTTTTTATTAATAAGATCTCAAGTAAACACATCTGCCCAGATAGTCTCCCATTTGAAGTGGTGAAATCCCTGTCTTCATCTGTGTGGAGTCATTACTCAGGACTGAATCTGCTCTGGAGGTAGACTCATTTGTATGTGTGTGTGTGTTTGTGTGTGTGTGTGTGTGTGTGTGTGTGTGTGTGTGTGTGTGTGTGTGTGTGTGTGTGTGTGTGTGTGTGTGTGTGTGTGTGTGTGTGTGTGTGTGTGTGTGTGTGTGTGTGTGTGTGTGTGTGTGTGTGTGTGTGTGTGTGTGTGTGTGTTGTTATTGTGCAGGGCTGTGAGGGTATCCAGGTGGATGTATGTGGTGTGTGCGCAGGGGATGGGAGCACGTGTGAGCTGTTCAGCGGGACACTCTTTCTTTCTGTGCTCTCTGTTGGCTACCACAAGATCCTGGACATCCCCTCTGGAGCTCAACAAATCAAAATACAGGAAATACAGAAGACCAGGAACTACTTAGGTATAATGGAACTGAATTCCTGCTGGCTCTTGTTTTTAATTTACTTCAGAGTCATTATCATGGCACATTCCTCAAACAGGGTTTTCAGAATTCAAGATATAAAACACGTTTGTGTGTGAGTGTGTTCTGAGAAATATATGTTAGTTGTTGAATATGTTAAAAAATATGTTAATATTTTAATTTTGATAAATGTTGTATTGACTGTATTTAATCATGTTATTATAAGAGTGTAGACACAATTAGTGAACAAATAATGTACACTTCCATTCACATATTTTAGTGTTTGTAGGATTTTTAATTTATTTTTCTTGTATTTACCAAGGCTGTATTAAAAACTATAACATTGGGAAAAAATTAAAATGTACTTTTAAAATATTTTTTATAATGTGATTTAGTCCTGTGATGCCATAGCTGAATGATCAGCATCTTTACTCCAGTCATCAGTGTCATGTGATCCTTCAGCAATCATTCTAAAAAACCATTTGATATTGTTGTCAATGTTGAAAACAGTTGTGCCGCTTATTATTTTTTTGGAAACCATTATGCATTTTTTGAGGAAAATAACTCATTTAATTTAAAATAGAAATATTTTGTAACATTATAAATGTCTTTACTGTCACATTTGATCAATCGAATGTATACTTGCTTAATAAAAGTATTGATTTCCATTAAAACAATTAAATAAATAAAATCTTACTAACCCAAAACTTTTGAACAGTAGTGTACTGGTTGATAATTGGTTGATTATTAACTACAAATCAACATTTGGTTCCAATTTTGGCAAAACCCCGTAACCCTGTAATTTTAACTTCTGGTGCAGTATACATTTTTATCAATTTTGAATATTTAATTTATATTGGTGGGGGCAGGACACAAATCATGTTTTTTTGTTGTTGTTTTTTTTTTTACCAGCCCAAATTTTGGTGGTAGTGTTGCAAATCTTATTTAAAATTGAATAGAATAGAAAAAAGGTTTTACATGGTTTCTAACAGGTCCAAGCTGGTAGACCACTTTGGACCACCAGAACAGCAACCACATTCCAGATGCCAGCTGGTGTGGCCTGTTCTTTTCCCAGTAAGGTTAATATGTGGTATGGACCCCATGTGTCCTCCTTCCATCCATAATCTTTTTTTCCCCGTTCTCTTTCTTCAAGCTCTCAGGACAGCGACTGGTAAATCAGTGATAAATGGTGACTGGGTAATCGACAGTCCAGGACATTTCTATGCCGTGGGAACTCAGCTGACATACAAACGGCCCAATGAGATACGCAGCAGAGCGGGAGAATCCATCACTGCTCCTGGCCCAACCAATCAGGAGCTGCATCTCTTTGTGAGAGACCGCTCCTACTGTATGATATCACAAAATGACATTTTTCTATGGATTATTTTTCTTACAGTGTTAGAAAGTATGTTTTTGTATGATAACAAGTATGATAACAAGGGCGTCTGATTAAGTCCATATGAATAGTGTGTAAGACTGTGGATTTTTATTTTTAAACTATATTTTTCAGGTGATTTATCAACAGCCTAATCCCACAGTGTATTATGAATACATTCTACCCAAAGCTCCCATCACTGACACTTATTCCGATGCCTATTCATACTCTAGTGTACTTCCTCTGGGTAAGTATTTCATCAATATACACATATACACTACTATTTAAATTTTTTTGTTTTTATTCAGCAGGAACAGAGTAAAGACTTTATATTTCAACTAAATGCTTTTCTTATTTGTTTTCAACAGTTCGTATACAGTAGATAATATTGATAATATAGGAAATGTTTCTTAAGCACCAAATTAGCATGTTAGAATGATTTCTAAAGGTTCACGTGACACTGAAGACGTTTTATATTACTGTTTTTACTGTATTTATGATCAAATAAATGCAGCCTTTATGAGCAAAACTTGTCACAAACATTAAAAACTTTTGAACAACAAACTCGTACAAAATCAAGATGCTGATAATCATTCATTCTGAAAAAATATACTACAAATCAGAAGTTTGTAGATTACTATAACTTTTTATATATAGCTGTACTATAACTGTTTCAATGTTGTTTAGCAAACCATTGGACTAAGCCACTGAACTCCAAAATCCTAAACACATAAAGATTAACAGAATGTTTCTTTTTTTAAGGGATTTTATCTGCTAGTTAATAGGAGCATTTATTTATTTATTCATTCATTCATATATTTAAGTTTTCTTAAGCAACCATCTCTCACCTTTATTTCTTTTTCTCTCTCTCTCTCTTTTCCTCTCTCATATCCTCCAGTAGAGAGTCATGGAATATTTCCTGATCCTGAGAACAGTGAAGACGAAAACTCAATGGGCAGCCCTCATCTTAACCAAGTTCCATCAGACCCAATAACCTCTGAACCAGTTCCTCAATTTAGCTGGGTTGCCATAACAACAACACTCTGCAGTGCCACCTGTGGAACAGGTAAGTTTTATATGAATGTTTCAGGAGTCAGAAGTGCAGTCACTAGAAGAAATTCTAGTGAAGTTTAGTTTGCAGTTTCATCAGCAGAAGCCAGCTTCAGGTCTCACAAGGAGTTCGTAGGCCGCCCCACATACAATAACATTGTTACAGCAATTATACTCTAACAGAGGGTACTAACTACGTCACTGATGACGTTAAATGATTCTGATTGGCTAAGAAAAAAAGAAAGGTAATCGTCCCCATTAATAGAGTTCCGAATTTTTATATAGTGACACACACACAACATTCACACATTGCAGAGGTTTCATAATCTCCTCACTGTTTAAAATCTAAATCAAATCCAGAGTAATCATACTTTTGTGCCAGCAAATAAAACCAAAATAGATTGGTATTCCACCAGGAGCAGACATTGTACTTGTAGGACAATGTAATGTCTTGTCTGTCCTGTGTGTCTCTGTTTAATCTGTTTGTCTGGTGTGTGTATCAGGCAGTCGTCAAGTTGTGTTCAGCTGTGTGGAAAGGGTCACTCAAACTATTGTACCGGAGGATCTCTGTAGCTACACCAGTCCTTCTGGCCCCCAGGTAGAAGAGTGTCAATCGCAGCCTTGTCCAGCCTTGTGAGTGGATATATTTTACTGCAGACAAAGATAATACTAACAGTCCACATTTAAATGTCTGTTACAAATGTGACAAATTTATTCAAACATACATTAACAGTAAAAAGCAAAACGCTCCTCTCTAGAATTCATTTATCTAAGAAGTTTATGGTCAATAAATTGCTTTTCTGAGGTAGGCTAAATGACCTTTTGCGGTTGAAACACTGATTAAGCAATTACATTAGACATGGTATGAATCAGTGCATCTTACTATGCAATTTCATAATTCTATTTTCTTTGAAAGATGGTTAAATTGCACTGCAGAATGTACTGACTAGTTTATGGTAAATTCAAACGTATGTCATTTCTATTAAAACTTGTATATTGTGTATTTAAATTTATTTGTATTTTTAGTTGCAATTTAATACATTAAAAATATATCAGCTTTAAATATCACACAACACATATATGTACCTTACTATAGTCACAACTACTTGCCAAGTATACTTAATCATACTTTTTTATGAAGCACAAATATATGAAAAATGTACTTTTTTGTATTTATGTATTGTCAGCCTAAGCCAAGTATACTTTTGTATCTAATTTTGTATCTTACATGAAAAAGTACACTTAAAATAAGCTCTTATTTTCAGAAGTATACAAATAGCATGCTTGAATAAACTTATTTTTTCGTAAGGGTATATTTGAACACAACAAATGACAAGCAGTCCTACATATCTGAACTTCTTGGAACATCATAAAATTGTCCATATGGGTATTTGGACTTGATTTTCAAATGGTGCAAACGAGAAGCACATGTGAATGAAACCAAGCAGTTGTCCTTACATCAGTGTGTGTGTGTGTGTGTGTGTAGTTGGGATGTAGGGGAGTGGTCTGAGTGCAGTAAGACCTGTGGTCCAGGTTTCCAGTATCGTCAGGTGATTTGCCAGCAGACGCAGGGACACCATGGCAATAGCACGGTCGTTGTGGCGACCAGCCTCTGCGACGACACAGAAATGCCAGAGACGACCACTGTGTGTCAACTAAAGATCTGCAGTGAGTGGCAGATCCGCTCAGAGTGGACAGAGGTTTGTGAATGCGTCTGTGTGTAGGGGAGTGGAGGCCAGAATGAGCCCGTTTTTAATCAAGTACTTGAAGCAAGAAGAAAGGAGATAGCGCTATCATCTGGAATGAAACAAAATGCATCTGGAACATATCGGACTATTGAAATATTGACTTGAATAAAGCTAAACTAAAGTTACAAATATAAAACATTTTAGTAAGTGAAATAAAATGTAAAAAAATCTTGCAAACTTTGAAAAATAAGTTCAATCTAAATTTAAATAAGCAATGTGATACTACTTTTTTTATAACAAAGTTTATTTGTACATTGTCATATATATATATATATATATATATATATATATATATATATATATATATATATAACTTTTTTAATCATAGACGAATAGGTATAAAGGGTGCTTTGTGAAGGAACAGTTTATCCAGAAGTGGCTCATCTTACCTCACCCTCCTCTTACACTACAGTTGAAAAGATTGGGGTCAATAAGTTGCTTTTGTTGTTGCTGTTTTCCTCTTTCTATTTTCTAAAGAAAAGTATATTTTAAAAAAATCTAAGTATTACTTTTATTCAACAAGGATCCTCTAAATGAATTAATGAATTGATTTCTTGACAATGAAAACGTTTACATTGCTACAAAAAAAATCTATTTCAAATAAATGCTGTTTTTTAAATTTCTATTAATCAAAAAAACATTAAGCAGCACAACAGTTTTCAACATTGATCAAATGTTAGGGCACTAAATCAGCATATTAGAATGATTTCTGAAGGATCTTGTGACACTGAAGATGGGGGGTAATGGCTGCTAAAAATCAACTTTGACATCACAGGAATAAATGACATTCTAAAATTAAATTAAATTCATAATGTTACTGTTTATACTGTAGTTTTGAACTGTAGCCTTGCTGAACATAAGAGACTTTTTTCAAAAACATTCAAAAAATTTTTATGTACTTTTAAATGGTAGTGTAGATTTGAAAAAGAGGAGATGTAAAAGAGGAATTATTATTTACATTAGATTTTCTTATGATAACCTGCACAATATACAATATATTAGGCCTACATATTTACCAGATCATGGTCTTTGGAGGTCAACAGCCATCCTTAAAAAGTGGTGAGAGAAAACCTCTCTCTCTCTCAGTGCTCGGTGCCATGTGGAGTAGGTCAGCGCAGAAGAGAAGTCGTGTGTGTGGATAACCTGGGTGACATAGTTTCTGATGAGGAATGCAACATGGCGCTTCGCCCACAGGACCTGCAAAACTGTGACAAAGGAGTGTGTGCCAGCAGCTGGTTTTATTCCCTCTGGAGTGATAGGGTGAGAAATCATGCACTCTTCTTTAGTATTTTCCCAGTAGCACTTCTAAAACAGCTGTTTATGTCTCTCTGCAGTGTTCTGCAGACTGTGCGAAAGGAAGTCGCAGCCGATCAGTGTTGTGCATGATGAGTCAGACCAACTCACTGCCACTGGACAGCTGTGATGATGAGGATAAACCAGATGAGCTCATGCCATGTGACCTGGGACCCTGCACACAGCGACTGGAATGGTACACAGGACAGTGGGAACAGGTGCCTGGATGCGCACAAACACACACATGCAAAGTAGCCTATTTAAATTACTAATGCTAAAAATTAAAGGTATATAGAAAGGTTCCATATTTGACTACTGTTTTGTGATGGAAGTGATAGTGAAAGAAATGTATTAATTTGTTAATTAATATGGTTAGTGTCATAGATTTACTTTACAGTAATTTTAAACTTTCATTTACTTTCACTTCAGCAATAATCATAATCAATAATAGTGTCTTCTCTAAATAGATCAACTTTAGGAGATTCATTTGTAAAATGTGTACGCACAGATTACGATGTGTGTACGCTAAAATCCATGTCAACGTTTCACTTTTTAACAATCTTTAACGTACACACTTCTCAATGTGGCAAAGAGTGAAAAACAGTGGCAAAGAGTGGCGTGAAAAACAGTTTGCCCCCTTCCTGATTTCTTTTTTTTTTTTACATTTTTTTGTCACAACTAATTTCAGATCACCAAACAAATTCAAATATTACTCAAAGATAACAAGGAAATATAAAATGCCGTTTTTAAATGAAGCTTGTTATTATTAAGCTTAAACAAAATCCAAACCTTCATGGCCTTGTGTGAAAAAGTGCTTGCCCCCTGAACCTAATGACTGGTTGGGTAACAATTGCACAATTTAGTTCTGTAATTCAGCCACATTGGAGGGTTTTTGAGCATGAACCGCCTTTTTAAGGTCATGCCAAAGCATCTCAATAGGATTCAGGTCAGGACTTTGACTAGGCCACTCCAAAGTGTTTTTGATCATTGTCTTGCTACAGAACCCAAGTTCGCTTCAGCTTGAGGTCACGAACAGATGGCTGGACATTCTCCTTCAAAATTTTGTGATAGACAGCAGAATTCATGGTTCCATTTATCACAACAAGTCTTACGGGGCCTGAAGCAGCAAAACAACCCCAGATTATCACACTACCACCACCATATTTTACTGTTGGTATGATGTTCTTTTTCTGAAATGCGGTGTTACTTTTACGCCACATGTAATGGGACACTACCCTTCCAAAAAGTTTAACTTTTGTCTCATCAGTCCACAGAGTATTTTCCCAAAAGTCTTGGGGATCATCAATATGCTTTCTGGCAAAAATGAGACAAGCCTTTGTAGCGAATCTACCGGTAGCTCAAATAGGGTGCGATTTATGCACGTATTTAATCACAACGTGTTATGATCAAATATGTACATAAATCGGACAAAAGGGAAATTTGGATATTAACAATTAATTTTAACAATTATTAATATATATGGCATGATTTTAGCTTGTAGAATTTCTTTTCATTCTAGAATTAAGTTCAAAGGATAAATGGTTGTCCACCAAACGATTCACACTATGAACTCTTAGAAAGACTTTTTATGGCCACAAAGAATGATCGTTCCTTTACTTTTGTAACAAAGGCAAATCATGACAAACCCCTTTCGGCCAACAGCCAATCGGAGGGAAGTAACTGCAAAGCGGGAAAACTTCCTTTGTCTCTATTCTATACCAGTTAACTTATTTTACGACCCGTCTCATTTGGACTGACTTTTGGGTTTTGGAGTAAAAAGAAATAGTTTGGTGCATCTTAGCATAACAAAAAACACATAATCGGTTTACAAATGCTAAGACGAGCGTTTAGAGACTAAGCATGATTTGGTTAAGATTAAAAAGAATGATAAGATAAACCTTGTTTTACATAAGCATTTAAAGATCATAAGCTTTTAAAACTACCAAACATAACTGAAATGGTTATAACATAGGTGGCATGTACATGGGAATACAGCATATATTAAGTGTATATAAGCGCACTCACATTCATATATAAGTGAAAATAGCTGTACAGTAGAGTCACATGGCATATCTTGTGTATTTTGTGTGAATGTATGCGTGTGTGTCTCAGGGTAGGGCCATTAGGCCGCCTTCTTTTGAATGTGTGGGGGGAGAAGGATGGTCAATATCCCAGCAGGTGTTAACCTGTCAGCTGGTTGAGTCTGTGGAACCGTTCTTGAGTAGCTCAAATATCACAATTAGATATTGGTTTGATTGATAATTTTGAGCCACTGTCCATATGTTACACCGTAAATGTTATTTTTGCTCAGTAGTGGTTTTCATCTGGGAACTCTGTCATGCAGACCATTTTTGCCCAGTCTCTTTCTTATGGTGGCGTTATGAATACTGACCTTAACTGAGGCAAGTGAGGCCTGCAGTTCGTTGGATGTTGTTGTGGGGTCTTGTGACATCTTGGATGAGTTGTCGCTCTTGGGGTAAGTTTAGTCGGCCAGCTACTTCTGGGAACTTCTATTCCATATTTTCTTCATTTGTGGATAATGGCTCTCACTGTGGTCCGCTGGACTCCCAAAGCTTTAGACATGGCTTTATAAACTTTTCCAGACTGATAGATCTCAATTACTTTCTTTCTCATTTGTTGATCTCAGCATGATGTGCAGCTTTTGAAAATCTTTTGGTCTACTTCACTTTGTCGGGTAGATCCTATTTAAGTGATTTCTTGATTGAGGACAGGTATGGCAGTAATCAGGCCTGGGTGTGGCTAGAGTTTAACTAAAAAAATATATGAAATCAGGAAGAGGGCAAACTCTTTTTCTCACCACTGTATTTGAAAATCCAAAACCATTATTGCCGCTCAACATTCTCAGGTAAAGAATTTGGGCGTTGACTGGTTCTCTTTTGTATGTTAATTAGGCAGCATTTACAAGGCAGAGATCTGAAGCCATTCAGCTGTGCACAATTTCAAGATCATTAGCAATATTTAGATTTCACATTTGGAAGAAAGACATGCACATGTTTTTTGTTCGCACATTCGATCTCTGAATTACATGTACACACATTTGAGAAATGATCGTAAACTCAAATGTAGGACTGTTTCTGTTTCTGTTAATTGTATTATTTTATTATTATTATTTTATTTTATTATTTTCACATCTATGCTCAAAAATGGAGGTTACAGTGAATAAAATATTAATAAATACTATTTTTTTTGTACTAAAATAACTATAATTTAAAACTATAACTATAAAATAACTCTAAAACTAAATTCATTAAAGAGCAATTTTTGGGAATTGAATAGCACTGTAAATGTGGTTTGTTTTTGATTCACTAAAACACTTGTTTGTGTGTATGTGTGTGTCACAGTGCTCATCTGAATGTGGCAATGGTACCCAGAGTCGAAGTGTGGTCTGTGTTGTCCAAAACAGTGGCCAATTAGAAATCACCTCAGATGACCGCTGCTCTCATCTCCCCCGTCCTCCGAGTGGACAGACCTGCTATTTGAAGAGTTGTGGTGAGCAGTGGTACATGACAGAGTGGAGCTCGGTTAGTTCCTGACACATACACAGTGCAACTTCAACCAAGCATTTCAAACAGCTTATTTAACAAGAATGTTTTTAACTACCTCAGTGTTCTCGTTCTTGCGACGGGGGCTTTCGAGTGAGGGAGGTTCGTTGTTTGCGAGATGATCTGACTACAAGTCATAACTGTGATCCTGCCCTTGAACCTGCAAATCAAGAGACATGTAACACACACATCTGCACACCACAGATTGGTATGATTTTCTTCAGCTGTCACTTTCTTTATTTAAAATAAATAGTCTTTTACTTCATCTAGAATTGTTAAACAAATCACTCACTTTAAATGACAATTCTGCCATCTAATCACTCAAATGTCATTCCAAACTAAGGCTGGGTATCACTACAGATTTTCCACTCTGAATCTAATTCACAAGATCTTGAATCAATTTGGTTGTATTGCAAATCATTTGTTATTTACATTTGATTGCATTTTCTTCTTATTGTAGAATGAAATTAATTTCTTTCTACTAATGCTGTAAATGATTATGGCCAGTGTTTCAGATTTATCTTAAACTGGTAACTCATCTTTTTGATAGTATTATTATTGTTACAACAACAAACTTTATTTATAAAGCACTGTAAAACTACCGAAGTAGACCAAAGTGCTGTACAGAAGAAATAAAAATAATAAAATAAAATACATAAACTAAAATTACAAAATGTCAACTTCAAGTGTTAAAAGCCAATGTAAAAAGGTGGGTTTTTAGAAGAGATTTAAAATGCGACATTGAAGTGGCCTGTCTAATGTGCAGTGGCAGGTCATTCCACATTTTTGGTGCTGCCCCCGCAAAAGCACAATCCCCTCTTAGTTTTCGCCTTGTTTTGGGCACGTTCAGGAGCAGTTGATCAGCTGACCTGAGAGAACGGGTGGGTGTATATGGAACAAGGAGCTCAGAAATATATGGTGGGGCAAGACCATTTAGAGATTTAAAAACAAATAAAAGAATTTTAAAATGAATCCTGAACTGTACTGGCAGCCAGTGTAAGGAGGCTAAAATGGGGGAAACATGCTCATGTTTACAAGCTCCCATAACCAGACGAGCTGCAGCGTTCTGAACTAATTGCAGACGGGCAACAGAAGACCCGCTGACCCCCACATACAGAGCATTACAGTAATCCACCCGGGTAGTAACAAAGGCGTGCATCACTGTCTCAAAATGTTGCCTTTGAAGAAATGGCTTTATTTTGGCCAACTGTCTCAATTGGAAAAAACTTGATTTAACCACAGCCCTGATCTGACTGTCAAGCTTAAGGTCAGAGTCCATTTTAACCCCTAAATTTGTGATGATGGGCTTGATGTACTGACCCAAAGCACCCAAATCAGCAGAATGGGTCCCAGTGGTGTCACCAAAAATCATTACTTCCGTTTTGCTTGCTTTAACACTTAAAAGATTTATAGCCATCCAGGCCTTTATATCCCCAAGATACTCCAACAGCAGACCAACAGTGTCATTCTTTTTGAGAGACACATAGATTTGACTATCATCCGCATAAAAGTGAAATGACATGCCATGCTTCCTAATAATGTAGCCAAGTGGCAGCAAGTAAAGAGAGAAGAGTAGAGGGCCTAAAACTGACCCCTGCGGGGTTACCTAAAGCTAAAACTATTCATTTTACAGCTGGTAAATAAAGCTGTATAAAATAACATATAAATATGAGATGAAAAACTTAAATTTGCCTTGAAAGGTTACCTTGGCAACTAACTGAAATAAATATGTATGTTTATGTTGAAGTACTAAAATGAAATTAAACTGAAATAAAATGTAACATTTATATAGAAATGAAACAAAAAATAAAACCACATTATAAAAAGAAAAGTTAATTATCTTAAAATATGAATAAATTCTACAATAGTATAAAGTAAATGGTTAGTTAAAAACCTCACCCTCATGTCTTTCCAAACCCGTAAGACTTTTGTTCATCTGTGGAACACAAATGAAGATCTTATTGATGAGATGTGAGAGCTTTCTGTACTCTCTATTGACAGCTACGCAAATATAGTTTGACGCTTCAAAAAGTTAATAAAGCTAATCCATATGAAATGAGTGGTTTAGTCCAACAATCGCTTTACTTGATGAAAAGACTGAATTTAGGCTTTTATTCACATTTAAACTTTGATCAGCAAACAAACAGAAGTTCAACTGAATCTTCTTGACATGTCAAAAACAAACCTCATTGTTTCTTGCTGAAACTCAAATCTCATAACACACGAGAATGAACTTCATTGGTTCTCACACGTCAAGTGAACATACTTGAAGTGCGAGTTGATGAATATTTATACCGTATGGGAATAAAAGCCAAAATTAAATCGTTATATCATATAAAGTGATAATGTCTTTTCAGAAAAATTTGATTAAACCACTTCCTATGGATTACTTTTATAATCTCTTTATGAACTGTCAAAGTGGTAGTTGCGTTGCTGTCTATAGAGGAACAGAAAGCAGTCAGATTTCATCAGTTATATCTTTATTTCTGTTACAAATTTGTGCTTGGAACAATATAAGAGAGTGTAATTAATGACAGATATTACATTTTTGGGTGAACTATCCCTTTAGTACTAAAGCAACTCTACTTGTTTTAGGAATTGAGCTCCACTAGTAATGCTGTATGTTTACTAAAATGACAGACTTCACTCTGGCGATGTATGCCAAATGTCTCCAATCGTTTTTTTCCGCTTAAAGCTAGCATCCATTCATCCAGCATCTGCCTCCATTCAATCAACAACCAACGAATAGAACCAAGTCCTCATCCTACAACAAAGAACTTGATGTTTAAATTACTCTTGTCTATACAATGTACTATGGTAAATAGAGACAGTAGCTATCAAACAACACAAAATGACAAAGTACAAACACAAAAAGTAAATTATGTTGTACTTGATGGGGGGGGACCATATAGGTTAGGAATGATCATTAAATCATGATAACAGAACTTGGGTGAGCTGTACCTTTAAGATGGTTCTCTTTGTCTCTCTCTCTCTCTCTCTCTCTCTCTCTCTCTCTCTCTCTCTCTGTGTAGATGAGCACTGCAGGGATATGTACTATAACTGTGTGGTGGTGGTCCAGGCTCGATTATGTGTGTACTCGTACTATCGCACCACATGTTGTGCATCATGCTCTCGGGTCATTCAGAGAGACACACTGCATAGAATGAGGTGATCCACTCACCTTCTTTGGATGTGACATCACTGCTCTCCTTTCTTTGAATTATGATGTCCTTGTCTCATCATGACATCACCGCCCACCTGTCTTCACCTTCTTTTTGATCCTGAATTTTAAAGTTCCAATGAGACGTAAGTAGCAACGGATCTTCCGAATTGTGATGCACAGATGAGAGTGACGAAAAACAATTCAGGGCAAGGACTCGGTTCTGAACATCAGATGACTGGATTTTGAGATGTGGGCATTGAACTCAAAAGTGGAGGCAGAGGAACGCAAGCTTGAATGGGTGGAGTTTAAGCAGACTAAATGACAGTGGAAGTCTTTATCACCAGAAAGAAATGTATTGTTTTTACCAGAACATCTACATTAGGAGGTCAAAACAATTTTTCAAAACACGCATTTAGGAAAAAACTGGGTGAATTTTCATTTCATGCAGACTTTAGAGGCCTCTTTTTAACATGTACATTTAAGACTGCTATGCAAACAGCCTCTTCTGTATGTGAAATTACATTGTTTTCTGAATTTTGGCAAATTGTCTTTTTGGACTGGGGAGGTTTTGAGTTTTGTGTCAAAAGATCAAAGATAATGTGATTTGTCCTATTATGAGTGATAGTTTCCAAAAGTGAAAGCTCTGTCATCATCTACTTACCCTCAAGTTAATCCGAACCTGAGTTTTTGTATTCTGTTGAATAAAAATATATTTCAGAAGATATTTTAAATAATGTTGGTGACTAAACAGTTTATGGTAGTCATTGACTTCTAAAGAAGGAAAAAAAAATACTTGCGGCCAATGGCTACCGTCAACTGTATGGTTACCATAATTATTTAAAATATCGCTTTTTATGTTCAACAGAAGATAGAAACTTATACAGGTTTGGAACAACATGTCCTTTTAAGAGCTCACTTCAGTTATGAGTAAAACAGACTAGCCATAATTGCAAACATGGTTCAGAATGTCCCTCTCGCACTGACCTGAATTACACTAAACCTGATGAATTATTAAATAAAGGAAAGACATGCGTTTCTTTAGTGAGACACACTATTTGCTATAAGGGGTCAAATAAATAAATAAACAAACAAGAGCCAAACAATCATAAAATGCTCTGAAAATGCTGAATCTTTAACAGTGGCATCTACACTGTAGGAATGGGAATAGAATTAACCCATATTTTTTGTTAGATAAAAAATAAAAAACATTCTGGTAGCACTACAAAAGGGTTCCCTTTGTTAACACCAGTTATTTACTAATTTGTTTACTAAAACTATTTGTTGTATATTTGTTATTCTCTTATTAATTAATGGACCTGAGCTAAGATAAAATAATAATGAACAAAGACTAAAGATTAATTCAAAGACCAATCATTGCATTCAGATAAGATAGTGGTCTCATTTCATCCTACGGAGGTTGGATTTGTTGCATATGTCATAAAGGATGACTTCAGAACAGTAACCATTATAAAATTGACCGTTATTCCTAGTGAAGCGTAAATTGTTGTAATTTCTTAAATGATATGCAGCCAACAATTGTGAAGCCTTTGAAATGAGATGCAGCCGATGTCCTACTTGCCTGTCAGCGCATGTATTTTCATACCTCTGCTCATCCTGCTTGTGCAGACCTCACACGTCATCAGAGCGTTCCGTAAGGCTATACAGAATTATAGACAGACAGTTACCGAGCATCACAAACGAACAGCAAATGACTGTGAAATTGTCTACCATGCCTTTAATAAACAATAACAAAATAATTGTTCATTGCTGGTAAATTTTAGTTAATGCAATAACTAATGGAACCTTATTGTACAGTGTTACCATTCACTTATTAATACAAAATATGATTGAATTTAAAATGATTACCATTTATTTGCATATGTAAGAAATGTCCACAATGTAACTTTAACTAGTCATATGTAGAGAAATAAAAAGCTGCTTGTAGAACTCTTATCCACCCTAATCATTTCAAGTTCAATTCAATTTGTTTGTATATAGACTATCATTATGCACATTGTTCTAAAGCAGCTTTACAGAGAAAAGAAAAATTACAACCTTATGCTTCCTTGAGAAGAACCAAGGTACTGGAGAAGAACACCTCCTCAGGTTCTCATATTTAAATTTACACAGCAACATAAAGCATTTATTGGCCTGTTCTGAAGCAGACAAATACTGCCCTCTCGTGGAATATCAGAGCAAGAGGAAAATAGACACTTCTGTACAGTGTACACTACACAGTATATTATGATAAATCTGACTGAATGGATTAATACAATTAATCTACTAGTTTGTTTTACTTATAGGAATATTCTTCAAAGTTTTATCCTCAATCAGAAAAGTAACCAAAGCAGCATTTTTGTTCCACACCAATACACCTTTTAATCTGTTTTTGTTTGCATTTAACTTCACAATAAATGACACAATAAAAAAAAGGTGCATTTACCTTGTCACTGCAGGTTGTAATTTTGGCAGAATATTTAATTTAAGGCAACGATCAAACTGTATCTCTAAACAAAATAACTTAAATTCCGTTACCCACTTCCCCTCATCCCAGCTGCCCTAGAACAACTTTGCAGAACCCCCATCTTCACCAAGATGGACCTCCAAAGCGTGTATAACTTCATCTGGATATGCGAGGGAGACGAGTGGAAGACCACCTTCATCATTACCATCAGAGCACTATGAATATCTGGTAATGCTATATGGCCTGGTTACCGTTCCCTCTGTATTCCAGGATTTCATGAATGAGGTGCTCCAGGACTTCCTGAACCACTTTGTGATCCTCATCTTTTCCCAGGCCGAACATC
Source organism: Rhodeus uyekii (assembly GCA_037043235.1). NCBI lineage: Eukaryota > Metazoa > Chordata > Actinopteri > Cypriniformes > Acheilognathidae > Rhodeus > Rhodeus uyekii. The sequence continues at coordinate 5,482,706 of JAWRVZ010000017.1, read as the reverse complement.
GTCTACACGTTTTGGAGGTCCTCCATCGGCTCTGCAAATTCCATCTGTTCCTTAAAGCAAAGAAATGCAACTTCCATCAGACCTTCATACACTTCCTAGCATGTCATAAGCCAACAAGCCGGATGAGGGGAAGGGATCTGCAGTTTCCATGTGGCCTACTCCTACCACAAAACAAAGAGTGCCATAGATTCCTTGAATTCTCCAACTTCAAACACAAATTCATCTACAACTACAGCCTCACGACTATTTCCCTCACATCAATGATAAAGGGCAAACCCAAGTCTCTATCCTGGACCCCTGAAGCCAAGCATCATACCGATGTTCAAAACTGCTTTCATCACCATACCATTCCTCACCCATCCAGACCCTGAATGACCTTCTGTGGTGAAGATCGACGTTTATACCTCAGGAGTATTGGGTGTTATCCCAGCAGCAGGAGAAGTCCTCCAAACTCCTTCCATGTGCCTTCTTCTCCAGGAAAATGGAGAGTGGCCTTGAGCAGTACAGGCATTGGCTAGAGGGAGCCAACACCCATTCATCATTCTCACAGACCATATATATGTACAGTACCACAGAGAATCCAAAAGGCTGATTCCAAGACAGGCCAGAAGGCCTTACCCTTCACTCGTTCATCTCCATTCCCAGAGTTCACCAGATACCACTCATCAAATCAGTACATTCTTCTCTGGGCACTGGCCACTCGATGGCCGAACGAACCCTCTCGGGTTCAAACAGATACTCTTGTATTTTGGTGATTGCCAAATGCTTCTCCAGAAGCCTGCAAGTTGAAGGGGTTACCCACTGCCCATGGAGAATAGTCCCATGGAGACTGCTGAGGTGCCTTTTTCTCCCTCCTAGGTGTGACCATAATCCTCACTTTAGGATACTATCCACAGTCAAACAGGCAGACTGAGAGCAAGGTACAATAGGCCAGCCGTTTCCTCCTGACCTTTTAACAGAGCCTCCACTATGCAAGTATGAACCAAAACTACCTAAGGTAACCAACAACAGGTCTTACCCCATTTCAATGTGTACTCCGTTTCCAACCTCCATTATTTCCCTGGTCAGGTGAACCCTCAGAAATTCCATCCATATTAACCAATGGTTACAGCAGACGTTGGGGTCCTCAGTCAGAGCAGACCATAGAGAGGGGGGTACTGTCACAAGTTCACCAGGCTCTCACTCATTCACCATTCCTTCATCAGACTAAGACATAGACCTGAATTAAAAAAAAACTATTCTCCTCATGTATCCCTGTGGATTACTACTTGTGTTACCTGTCGTTCTCATCATAACTGAGGTATGTATTCGTCTACCAGGTCATTGTCTGTTACCCTCACTATTCACCAGCTTAAGAGATAATTCACATTCCCTGGTCCCTTCTACGATCATCGGTTTCACTCACCCATTCACAAAGTTTAAACATACTTTTCTTAGTTTGTTAATTTTTTACTGTGCATAAAATTACATCAAATATTATGTCCCTTTTGAGGATCTTGAAAAGGAGTCAAAGGTGTCATAAACAGATGATCTTGTGTCAGGGTTGGAGGAGAAGGGATGAGGCAAGCACTTGCAGAAGATGGGCTTTTAATTGTAATACAAAAAAAACCTGAAACCAAAGACAACAGACAGGAGAGCACATGGCACAAAGAAACACACGTGACAAGTAATGAGCTCACACAAAGCACATGAAAGCATGCAGCTTGTGTTTTTCACTGTCTGTATGCTTTCATGTTTTGTTTAGCGCGTGGCTTCGAGTTTGCTCGAACAAAGACAAGTCAATACAGTAGCTTTAGGTCTCTGACAAAAAAACAACAAGAATAAACGTGACTGAAATGATAGAAACCCTGACATCTTTTGACCAGTCAGGCCAATATGTCTATTTCCAATTAAATGTATTGCATTGTAATTAAGCATTTACATTATTTCTCAGCGCTATAAGTGTGTATCTTTAACATTTATTGTACTACTAGATTATTTTGAAAAATGTATGATCAGAAATTAAGTTGTATTTCTTGTTTTGTTTTTGTGTGATTTGCAGTAAAAGGTGCATATTGACATTTATCTATCTCTAAATAAAACCTGTTGTTCAGTTATATACACTTGTAATATCCCAAGCCAAGACATCCAACATAAAAATGGAAATGAATAAACTTTTTATTGAAAATGTATTAAGGAAATAGAATTTAAGCACATATTTTACAAATTAATGGAAAAGAAGAAATGAATGTATTGCACTATAGTAAGTTAATAATAGTGTCTTTCAGATTATACTGGCATCATTCACTCAGTCACTGCCTGGAGCAGAAGCTCATCAGGTACCTCTTCAACGGCCCTTTCTACTTCCTGTAACGCTTCTAGATAAGCAGGGTCATCAGGCAACTCTCCCCAATCCTCAGTGTTCTCAGACTGTGCAGAAGCAGACATGGGTACAGATTTCTTGGCAAGCTCAATGTTCCCGAGTTCATCCGTCAAATATGCCTGATCCTCTTCATCCTTAAGGTAAAGAAGGGTGTACAAGTCAACACACAAACATATACTCAGCCTAATTCCAGATGAGGAGAATCTTCACTGACCTCCATCAGTAGGTGGCTCATGCAGACCTCCTGAGGCAGTGAGAAGCCTGAACATAGAAATGCCACCATATTACAAACAAACCCATGAAATGCAATATCACTCCCCACAAACTTTCTATACCTAGCCAAATCTTAACAGTATTATTTATGTACTATTATAACGTTTATTAAAATGTTGAATTAGAAAGTTGCCAAGGCAACATTTTTCATTTCAAGCTTTTCATCAAATATTTATATCAGATTTTATTTAAGAGACGTAAAATTATTTTTAATAGTTTTAGTTAACAATAACACCACTGCAGCTTAACAAATTCCTCGATGGAGCGTACTGGAGGATCTGTAGTTCTGTCTCTTGCACTCAGGGTCATGGCATCTCTGATACCACACTTCTTCTTTGAGATTCACCACAATTCTATCAAAAAGAAGAATAAAGATCATTTGTAATTTGTAGGAAAACATAAAACCGAGAATCTAAAGCAATGCAAGTCATATGAGACTCACATAATGTTGTTGCTCTTGTGGAAGCGCTTCACATTATGGCACCAGCGGAACTTCTCAATGTCATAAACCAGTAGCTGTTCAGAAGCAAAATAGTTCCATCGCCGGATACCTGTTTGGGTTAAATGTGACATTCAGTTAAAGCATTCAGCTGAAATAATTCATTTTGAGAGAAAAAAGTGAGCAACATGAGTAGATAATGTCATTTTTTTTATTTGAAAGAAGCAGTATACTGATCTTTTTTCTCCTGCTTACTTCCTTGAATGCCATCCTTGCACATGAGTGTCAGCACAAACTCATCCACCTCTTTAAAAGGAGACGACTTCTGTTCACCTAGTAGATCTATATGGAGAGGGTGGAATGAGAAGTGTCAAGTTTAGGGAAAGGCAAGGACTCAATAGTGCAGGTAGGGCTTTTATTGAACAATAAATAAAACAAAAACTCAAACAAAACTGCCCCAGGGGGAAAACAAGACTAGATTGACTGGACTGAACTTAATGTGAATGGATGCGCATTGCTGCATGTTCACATTAAACAAAGACGACACGCAGCTGGTGACAACCAAACTGCGTGTGACAGAAAACACAACAGGAAAGCATGCGGCCGATGAAAACACGAACCGCGTGCCAAACATAACACACGGACGAGGGGAAGCGCGGCTTGCGCAAAGCTTGAAACCACGCCGACTCATATGACATAGAACTTGCAAGAACGAGTGTAAACACCTGTTCTCACACTCTCACGACAAGGACGAACACACGAGTCATGAATGCCTGAATCCCGACACAAAACCGAAACTGAACCAGACCAAAGTATCGGGACCAGACATCATAACTCGCACAAAAGACGTCACACAGACAAGCGCACAGGCGACTCGAACACACACACACACAACTCGAGACATAACGGTAGTGTCAGAGCTCTGCCACAAAACCAAGAAATGACTAGACCGAATGTGGCAGAACCCTGACAAGAAGTCTCTAATTGTAGTGAACTGTAAGTAGTTCTGTAGTATGAACAAAAAAGCATGACATTCAAGAAGAGTGAGAAATTAACTTTTCTTTCACCCAATAACCACAAGGCTGGCGAATGTTCAATAAAAAAAAAGAAAAAAAGCATTTATACACACACACACACACACTGCATTTAGTGCAAATTTTAAGTGAACATTACATTATTTTAAGTGATCATTTCATTACAGCACTGACCGGAAATAAATTTACTGAAAACTAATGATTTCTCACCAGAGCTGTGTGACTCTCTCTGCGGGGTTGAACACAGAGATCCTGCTTTATTCTTCTGTTGCATATCAAAAGTCAAAATCCTCTGTCCTGTGAAACTGGTACAAAACAGAAATGTTCGTTAGTGTGTGTGAAAAATAAGTCACCAAAAAAAGGTAGCTCCAACATTTTTGTATATAAATAACCTGATGTTGGTGATTAAAGAAGCTAAAAATATGCGTTCTTCTTTTGTGGTGTTGCTGGAGGGCTTTGGGACAAACTTGTTGTCTTCTGCCACAACGAAGGCTGCATTCTTTCCCAGTTTAGAGGACTTGTAGAGACGAAAGTTCCTGTTCTTGGTGTAGACTCCTTTAAAAGAGAACATGGTATTAACATTGGACATATCTTTCTTGTCCTTTACCTTTATTAAGTGTTCTTTTGCCTGTGGTGAAAATTTAATTTTAAATGTTGTTTGTATGTCTATGACCAGCCTTATAAAAGGAAGTAGACCAAAAGATCTTCAAAAGCTAGACATCATGCTGAGAAATTCAGAAACAAATGAGAAGGAAAGTAATTGAGAACTATCAGTCTGGAAAAGGTTATAAAGCCATTTCTAAAGTTTTGAGACTCCAGAGAACCACAGTGAGAGCCATTATCCACAAATGAAGAAAACAGTGGTGAACCTTCCCAGGAGTGGCTGGCCAAAATGACCTCAAGAGCGCAGCGACGCCTCATCTGAGAGGTACCAAAAAAAAACATAACAACATCCAAAGAACTGCAGTCCTTACTTGCCTCAGTTAAGGTCTGTATTCATGACTCCACCATAAGAAAGAGACTGGGCAAAAATGCCATACATAGCAGAGTTCCCAGACTAAAAACACCGTTGAGCAATAAGAACATTAAGGCTTGTCTAATTTCTGCCAGAAAATATCTTGATGATCCCAAGACTTTTGGGAAAATACTCTGTGGACTGATGAGACAAAAGTGGAACTTTTTGGAAAGTGTGTCCCCCATTAAATGTGTCAAAAGTAACACCGAATTTCAAAAAAAGAACAGCATACCAACAGTAAAATATGGTGGTGGTAGTGTGATAGTCTGGGGCTGTTTGCTGCTTCAGGACCTGGAAGACTTGCTGTGATAAATGGAACCATGAATTCTGCTGTCTATTACAAATTTTTGAAGAAGAAATTCTGGCCATCTATTCGTGACCTCAAGCTGAAGCGAACTTGGGTTCTGCAGCAGGACAATGATCCAAAACCCACCAGCAAGTCCACCTCTAAATGGCTGAAGAACATTTTTAAACTTTGGAGTGGCCTAGTCAAAGTCCTGACCTGAATCCTATTGAGATGCTGTGGCATGACCGTAAAAAGGCAGTTCATGCTCAAACCCTCCAATGTGGCTGAATTAAAACAATTCTGCAAAGACAAGAGGGGCCAAAATTCCTCCACAGCGCTGTAAAAGACTCGCTGCAAACGCTTGATTATTATTGCTGCTAAGGGTGGCCCAACCTAACATTAGATTTAGAGGGCAAGTACTTTTTCACACAGGGCCATGTAGGTTTGGATTTTGTCTAACCTTAATAATAACAACAAGCTTAATTTAAAAACTGCAATTTGTGTTTACTTGCGTTATCTTTGACTAATATTTAAATTAGTTTGATGATTTGAAACATTTCAGTGTGACAAACATGCAAAAAAAAGGAAAAGAAATCACGAGGGGGGCAAACTCTTTTTCACACCACTGTTTTTACAAAATATACAGAAAAGCAAAGGGTGAAAATTGTATTTATTTCTCAAAACATTGAGTTATGATTTCGAATTAATTTATGTATAAGTGTTTTCACGGATGATCACTGGGTGTGGGTGATCAGGAAATTGTCATTTGAATGGCAGTTTAATGCATCTTATAGAGAACTGTGTGCAGCATCTTTCAAAAAGTTTGTTTTACAACTGAAAACATTATTGCCATAATAACTATGCTAAAGTGTACATTTTTTTTATAAGAGGCAACTTAATGTGTTTATATATTAATTTAATAAACAGCAAAGAAGTTGCAGTATACCATAGTCCTCTAAAGTCCAGTGTGTCATTGAAACAATGTTTTGAGACTTTGTAGACTAAAGAACTATAAACTAAACATTCTTACCCAGGTCAACAAAAAGTTGTTCCTGTCCATTTTTGCTCTTGACTAGTAGAAAGCCAAGATCCTTCTCTTCGTACTTTCCTCTCTTGGCCTGAGAACCATCCACATCATCTTTATTCTCTCCTGGTGCCTCTAGATTACTTCAAACCAAATTGTTTTAAACCAATATGTTATTATAACAGAAGAATATATTAACATAAAAAGGCTGTAAGAAACAGGATAACGGTTTTTACAGAAAGTAAGAGGGGCAATAAAGAAATCAGTTCAAAACAATGGGTTTAATCACAGCCCTTCCAATGTTTGTCATCGCTCACCTATTTTGGAGTCTATTTATAGCAGGATGCAAGATATCATGAACAAATCGCCCTGCAAACACACAGACAAAAATCACTTATATAGATATACATGAGAGAGAGAGATGCATGTATAGATATGCATCAACCACTAAAATAGTGTCACTCAACAGTCCCTCAAAGCATTTGATGATGGCATGACAATGACTCACCTACATGGGAGTTGTCTTTGAATGCAGCACTGGGAAGCATGAAGATAAGATGGCGACTAAACTTCTCAGTGGTGCTGGAGTCTAGATTAAGGATGTCTTTTGCAGAACAGCGTAGATCATAAACCTCCTCTAGCTTCTCACACACATACTGTTATTGCATATTGAGGAAATTATAAGTGTAGTTATGAAAACCATTTTTTAAAGCAAAGCAGCATTTATTTGCTCAAACATACAGTAAAACAATTTACTATTGTTTAACAATTTACTAATACTATTGCGAAATAATAAAAGTTTTTTTTTAATATATTCTTAAATGTAATTTATTCCTGTGACACCAAAGCTGAATTTTTAGAATCATTACTCTCAGAAATCATTATAATCTGCTGATTTGGTGCTCAGGAAACATTTCTTATTATTATCAATGTTAAAACAGATGTACTCCCTAAAGCTTTTGAGGAAATGTTATAATTTTTTTCAGATTCAAGATTTATCAATTTAAAAATAATAATAATTTGCATTAATTTTTTTAATATAAAACTTTTGTAACATTATAAATGTGGCAATACTTCACAACATTTTTTAACATTAGTTAATGTAGTGAGAAAGTTTAGTGAGTTTTAGTGAGAAATATATATATTTTTTACAACATTTAATTTTAGTGAAAAAAACACAGTTCAAAGTTTGCAGCGTATTAGCTAATGTTAACAAATTCAACTTTTAATTTACAAAATGTATTAGTAGCAAATGTTGAAATAAACATTAACGATCTTATTCAATTATTGCACCTTGCAGCATTTATTTTTACTGACCCCAAACTTTTGAATGGTGGTGTATTTACCTGAATTAGTTTTGCCACCATCATCTTGCCGTCCAGGTGTGTGTTGGTGGCTTTGTGAAACTCTAAGTCAAAGTAGAGTTTGCAGACGGCCCCCTCCAGAATGACCTCATAGCAGTGCATCAGAGACTGTCTGTGAGTGCTGAAGAGACACAGCTCTCTCATAACCTACAACATTGCCTCTCAGTGCATGTCTATTGAATTAAAAGTGAAGTGAAATTATATTTGTTTTATATTTTATATTTTCGAGTAACTTCCCTAACACCAATTTATCCTTATATGTTTCCAAGTTACCTGTAATAATGCCAAAGTTCACTGTAGCTGGTCACTAGGAAAATCCTCTGTCCAGCATCAGTGCCTTCCTTCTCAAGTGAAAATATGTGCACGTCCTGACAAAGACACAAAAAGACACAAACATTCTTAAAAACAGCTGATGATATACTTCACTTAAATGGATATCTAACAGCTTATGGCTGGACCTGGTTTATGTGCTGAATAAAGGCGATGGCTGCGTTCTGGCGTGGGAAGAGTCTCCAGACAGAGGAGGGCTGCCATGGACGGGACAGACGTGGCTTGTATGGAGAACACAGAGGAGAAGACAGAAAGGATGAGGCTCTCTGCTCCAAAGACTTCAGCCTGTCCTGCCACTTTCCTTCTGCCATCCTTGCATCAAAATATTGGAGTATATTTTAAATCTCACTCATGCTCTGTGATGTGATCATCAGAGGACAGTAATGAAGTCAGGAAAACTGAAGTCACCTGTGAGCAGATCAAAAGTCCAACAGTAAATGTACAGTAAGTTACAGATAGATAGATAGATAGATAGATAGATAGATAGATAGATAGATAGATAGATAGATAGATCCTGAAGGGGAAAATGTACAACAAACAAATTAAGGAACATCGACCAGAGACTGCATACATTAAGTGACACGTTAATAAAACATATGAATGTTACACTAACTATACACATAGGAAAAGAGTGCACATACACCTAGCTTGGTTTCTTACTTGTATTCTTGCTTTAAAGTCCTTTGTTATTTTGTTTTGACATATTTAAAGTATGAAGTATTTCCTCTATCAGAGCACAACAGTTTTTTTGAGGAACGCGCGTAACTGCGCGTGACAGAACGAAGCTCTGCGCATGCGCTGGATTTGCAGAGCGCCAAACGGAACTGTTTTGAATCAGACATGAATATTAATACGTTGACGCCCCTCACCGTTATTAGACGTTATATTGTCGTTTTGTCTAATTTTTTAATAATTACCTTTTTGTATATTAGTACCATAAATGCATGTTATTGTACTGTCATTATGGTTAGGTTTAATAAAAACGAGAATTTTATTTTTATTTTTTTCTAATTAATATTCATGACATAATCCGTGTATGCCGCTGTGCATGCCGGGATATGGGAAGTCCCACAGACTCCCACTATAGTGGCTGTTGGCGCGTTGTTTTGAACGAGAAATGGAGTTGATAAGTGCTGTGCAGTTATTAAAAGTAAACAGTGTATCTACAGGTATAGTTTCAAGTTTTTTTCTCAAGTATGTGTTAGGGACAATTGAAAAGTGATTTTTGAGAATCATCGTGTTTATTGTCTTATTAAACCTCGAAATATGTTGAGCTGCAAGTATCGCTATCGTTCCGATTGTTTGTTTTGGTTTCGGTGTCATAATTTGTAATATGCGATTTTTTTATATTTTATTTTTTTCAGCGAAACATTGTTCTGTCATATCCTAACTCATTGTCTTTTCTGTCTAACGTTTAATTTTCAGTTCTAACTGCTATAATAGTATGTAGTCATGGTGTATGTCGCATTATCATTGTGTCTATTATGAAACTTAATGAACTGCCTGCATCATGTTTGTGCATCATTATCATCAGTGTACATATGTTTTTGACTTCAGCCTGGGTGGATGCAGTGTGGGATTTAGAGTTCACCCACACAGACCCTCTTGACCCTGTTATCGAGGAGGAGATAAAGGAAGACCCAAATGTTTTCAAAACAGTTTACATGCAGCTTCTGACCTTCTCCAATGAGAATGATGACAATACACAGGTATAACTTGATGATGTGATTTCTTTCGGTTTCACTTCACTAAGTGTTTACTCTCACATAGTAAATCAGTTTTGTGATTCACTGTACTGTAACCCTCTTATGATTTCTTGATCATGTTTTTCCCACTGTAGAGTGTGTGGGTGGTGTTTGGTGAGAATGGTATCTCTGCAAAATCTTTGGTGGCTGTCCTCTCCTACTTCATCCTGAGTGCTAAAACCAAAAGTCCCAGTCTTGAACAGAGACTGTGTGGTCTACAGGCAGCCTCTCTGTACTTGTTGCTTCTGAAAATACCAGGTCAGATTGCACCAGGTTATTGATATAGAGCAATATATAATATATTTCAGGTTTTTAATTGATACCAAGGACTTGTCATACATAGCCAAAATCCTTACTTAAAAGCGAATGTGATGTCCGGTCTTTCTATTTGAACTTAACACTCAGAATTTCTCTCATTAGTTTATTTGGTTTATTTTGTGTGTGTGTGTGTGTGTTTTTCTGCCTTTAGGTAGTGTTGCGAATAAAGTGTACCATCAGATCCTTTTTGATACCTGTCTGAACATGCCCCTAAAATGCTGGCCTCAAGACTCTGGCAAGAAACGCAAGAAGGATTCACTGAAAAGCTTCCAAGGTGACCCTAAATCTGGAAAACGATCCAAACCCCCAAAGAAAGCATCAGAAATGGTATAGTATTTTGATATTTGTTTGTTTACATCTGTGACATTTACACTCATCATCTTTAAAAGTGCATTTTCCTACTGACGCGTTCTCCAAAGAAACAGACTCATTCTGTCTGTCAATGATAGGGATGACGTTGGTCATTCATTCCATATTTTTGTTTTGTTTCCCAACAGATTGATGATGATGATGAAGATGATGAAGACGAGGGGATGTACTTTTCTGCACAGGATTTGCTGAAACTAAGGGAGGGCATTATATTGGTGGTTCGCACACTTCTGAGACTACTAGAGAAAATCTCGCTTCGAGACAAACCTCAGAGTGCTGACAGTTGTGTTCAGGTCTGTAAATGATGCGTGCCAGCCTCACTCAGCATTTGTGGAATTTATGTGGTAGTGTTAAGGACTGGTTTAAGTCTGTCCTTTTTTGTTTCTAGTTTAGATAACATGTTCTCAGAGCATATTGGTCTCTCCGCAGAAAAGCAGTGTCAGTGTATAGATCTGATTTGAAAATTTTCACATCTTGTACAGTTAATGCTTAACATGCTGAGAATAATGTTTTTTAATCATTATTTTCATTTTTCAGCTTTTCACTGAGCTTATCAACTTTGAACCAGTCATTGGAGGTCTGTCATTCTCTCAGATCAGGTAAATTGAAAATTAGAAACATGAGGAAATGCATTACAGCATTATTTAGTATTACATTTTAAACTACTATTTTGTTTTTGTTTTATAAACCTTTTTTTTAATGTTTACAATTTACTTTATTTTAGATTTATATTTTTGTATATATTATGTATATGTTTTTGTCTCTGCTCATATTGTCATATTAATTTGTCTGAATAATGAGTACATTGCAGGTCTGTGTTTTATTTGTTGTCTACATGCCCACTTTTCCGCAGCTTTACATGTTTTTTTTTTTTTCAAAGCTGAGGTGTGAATGGCCAGGCTAAAAAATTATGTCAAGCTTTGCAGCATTCTGAGTTTTTTTGTTTGTGTTTACAGCAATGTCGACCAATTAGAGAGTCTGCCCGAGTTGTCCTATCATGGACTGGGTCTACTCTGCTCTACCATTCATGGTGATGGTGATGAGGTCGGTGGGGTTACTCGAAAAAGAAGACTGGGTTTTGGTTGCATGATTACATTGCTGAATCATTGTGTGTTATATTGTACAGTGCCGTCGCCGAGTGTTCAGCAAACTACTGTATGTGATCCTAATGATGAAAGTACAGGAGAGGTCCAAGCCATGTCTTCTTGCTCCATCTCAGGCTGTCTGTGGTGCCAGAGACCAGGCCATCCTTTTCATTAAGTTAGTGACTTCAGTTATATTTCATGTAGGAAAAGAGTTATGTTTTTATAATTAAATACAATCTCTATATTTATAATGCTTGACTTACTTTGTCCCCCATTATTACTACCATTGATACTGTGAGTTATCATCAAGCTATCTGAATTACTGTATGTATGTTCTAGTCATGTTGTTAATGAGCAGAGGGAGGCCACATTGCCACTTCTACGAATCCTTGTGCAACACATCTGCCATCAGGTATGTTTTATTTTAATATTTTCAGTTTTGTCAGTTTTGTCATTTTTGACTCTCGATTCAATAGATGTAGATTCTGCATACAGTTGAATATGAAATATTATAGTGACCATAGCTGTTAAGCTTCGAAAAAGACAAAAAGCAATATTAAAGAATCCATAAAAGTTGTTCATACAACTTGACTTGTATTCCAAATTTTCCAAAGCTATATACAGTAATACCTTGAGATATGAGCATAATCCGTTCCAGGGCTGAGCTCGTAACTCGAATTGTTTGTATCTAGAATCATGTTTTCCCATAAGAAATAATAGAAAACAAATTAAACCTGTTGCAGATCCGTAACAATGGGAAAAAAAACATGTTTTTTTATTTTTATTGGTATAGACACACACACACACACACAATTATAGTACATGTATACAGTATAAGGATTCGTGTGATATCAAATAAAATGTGTTTTTAATTGACAGTAGCGGCAGGTACGAACACTACGTAACTTACGTAAACTTAAATTAACATAGCTGAACTTAGCTTACGTATTTTAAAAAAAAACTTTTCTATTTTCTATTATTGTTTTGCTTTTTTCGATTTGTTTTTTTCCCTGACAACCTTCACTTTCTCTTTGTGCAGACCTTTTAACGAAATACCTATCGAGGGAGATTTATTTCTGTCTCCTTTTAAAAATAAGTAGGGCACGTGTGTCGTCAAAAAGCGCCGAAGCACGACAAGTAGACGATTTATCAGAGTGTTTCTTTACAATGAAATCAGAAACCTTCTGCCACATAGCCATCACTTCCTTAATTTCACTTGTAGAAATGTTTTCCTCTGGTTCCTCCTTCTTGCTACTGCTGAGCTCTTGCAACACCTGCGTATGTTTATCATCTGCAGCTCAATCAACTCCTCAGTCCACAGTTCCTCCTGATGCTCCTGCGTGCTAGATCACTCACGCGGAAACCGCGCTCATATTTATCCACTTTTATTTATCCACATTTATCTAATTTCTTGCTTCATTTTCATGGTCATCCTGCGTTTTTTCTTCTCACTACCATCCTTACCACTCACTTTCTTATTACTCATCGCTATTATGACCAGAGTAGAGATTCATTATAATTTCCCTTTTGAGTTGTACTGGCCAACAACAACTTTCAGTTTTGTTTCTGTGATGTGTCAGCATGTAAAAAAAAACAACTTCAATGCAATGAAATTCAATGTACCGTAACTCACTCTGTGTGTTTTAGATGGTGGAGAAATCAGAATATCGAGCAAGTGGAGCACAGGTTGTTGGGAAGCTGATGGCTATGATGCCATGTCTGGACTACGCAACCATCGTAAAATGGCTCTATAACTTCTCCCAAAATAATAAGGTGAACAATGTGACTGTAACGGCCCCTTACTGATTTTTCACTTAAATACAACTTACCATTTTCGCAGATTATTTGATATTGATATTTGTCAATGCACTGGTCTGTTCCTTATGAATAATAATAATAATAAAAACATTCTCTTCAGGTGGCATTTAGAATGTTTGCGCTTGATGTTGCCATGGTCCTTCTGCAGCAGAGTGAGAGGGACGCGGATGACACAGTGGGCCCTGAGCTGGCTGTGTTCCTGTCTCACAGGTTCCTGGTTCACAATATAGTTTTCAACCATCGTAATGATGTGTCTCCCACAGTCAGAGGTCATGCATTGCACTGCCTGGCACAGTGTCTGGAGCTGGGTTCCCAGAATGCCACAAAATGTGTGCATGAGCTGTTCTCCAATAGTATGTATTCAGCTCAGTGTAGAATGTTTGTATATGAGGGAATTCTATTCTTTAGTTGTATCATGCAATGCATTTAAAAACTGATTAAGCTCGGTTTTTTTTCAGCAGGTGCTCAGACTATGCTGGATTCAGCCAATTCTGAACGTAAGATTGTATTTTGATATTTACAATGAAGTTAGGGAGAAGCATTTTTATAGTCGGTGATGCTTCAGTTTGTTTTATGATTTTCAGAAACTCTAAAGAGAACAGAAATGGGTCAGAAAACCGCCCTGACCTTCAGAACCATTGAGCTTACTAAACACAAGAGCATCACGATGACCCGCAGGAGCGGTATGAATACTTCCTTACAGAGTAAGTTCAACTCAAATAGGTCTTGTAATTTTAAATGAAAATTTTATATAGCTGACTATTTCTTTATAAATGTTTCTTTATTTACTTTTAGATGAGGAAACTATGGCTCTATTTAAAAAGCATGTTAGTGATCCAAAAACCCATGCTAGAAAAAATGCACTGGAGGTATGAAAACATTGTGCACTTATATTATGCTTATATCCTATATTATGCTTATCATTTTCGAGTCAATGTGTTTTGGACCAAAACAGTTCTTATTTTTTTTACTGTATGTGACCACTTTCCACTCTCTGGCCTATAAAATTTGCTAGCGGTTGTACGTGATCATGTGTCTTTTATGTGTTTGCTTAGACCGTCATGAGTCTGCTGAAGCATGGGGTGATCTCATGCAGTGCTGAGAATCTGAGTATTCTGTCAGAGCGCTGCAGGGATCCTGCTGTCTCAGTGAAGAAGAAAGCCTTGCAGTGCCTTATGGACCTCCTCACTGTGAGCACCCCCCTTCCAACCTCACATTACAACATTAATTCTGCATCTAACGGATGGATTCGTACTGTCTCTATCTGTAATGACAAATAAAATGATTTGCTAGTCAAAACAATCAAATGTTTACCTATGCTTCTACATTTTAATGTTTACAACTGAGGTCATGCTTAAATTCTAATTCTAGTCTTTTTAAAACTTGACATTTGTCCTGTTTTTCCTCACGACTATCTTCAGCTGGTATGATGGCTTTCTTTGACATTAATTATATTTGTTTACACATAACTGCATAATTGAAAAAAAAATTTCCTCCTTTTTTCAAATTTGCTTTTTTTTCCTTCTTTTTTTGCTCCAATACACACAAAGGGAATAAACATGAGTATAGCAAAACGTGTTAATGCAATAGTTTATTGTGAGCAATACTTTATTTTCTGATGCCAACATTTTTGGCCATGACCGTATGAAACGTTTTTTGTCAGAATTGATTGGTAATTTAGAATATAAAATGTAATCATAAGTTTGGTGAACAGCTTTGGAGAACTTACTTGCACGACTGAAATGGCTATTCTACAGGCATTTCAAAGATGGCTGTGAGTGAAATGACTCGTCCTAAAGGGACTTTGTCGTAATGTATAGACTCTGCTATTCTTTTAGAATAATTTTTAAAATTATTCCTTTGTCATTATTATTCTAGCTCTCATCCTTGGTCCAAATGGGCCTTTTAACATCAATTTCAAGTGCTGGCTTAGTTTTATATCCAACATCCTATAACCTTATTTTCTTCATTTCTGATTTGTCCAGGCTCTGCCTGAAAATAGAGAGGTGCAGGAGTCCTGGCTGAGAGGAGTGTTACCAGCTATCATGGACTCTGAGAGCTCTGTGCAGGAGAAAGCTCTGGATTGTCTGGACAATGTCATCATCACTCAAATTAAGAAACAAGGCAAATATCAGGATGGTGACATCTCTCAGAGGCTGACTTGGGATATACTAGGTCTGATGTGTGAGAAGTGTCAAGATCTCAGGTCAGTTACACATTGTCCTAACTATCCGTGACTAGCAGTGTGTGACATGTCTCCCTCTTTCCTTTCTTTAATTGTTTTTCATATCTGTTCTCCTCCACATGCATCTCTTCTATAGCCGGTATTTCAGCAAGGCTTTCAGCGTGTGGGCTCCACAGCAGAAGTTCACTCCTGCCTTTGTGAACAGTTTGCTCTCACACACAGAGGGAGAGAGGGCCGCTGCTGCCTGGTTGCTGTTAGCTAAAATTGTCAGTTGCTCTCCTAAACTGAACTACTCCACCATTCTGGATACCTGGGAGAATACAATCAGGTCAGAAAACAGCTGAAGAAGTGACATGAATTTTTGCTGTCATCATATCTCATGGTTATAAGGGAAAGAGGTCAAATGTAGTTTTGTTCTTTTTCATTTTTTTCACCTTTATTTATTTAGCCCTTTTTAAAATGGAGATTGTTTCAAAGCAGCGTTACATATATAACAGGAAAACAATGAGCAACAAAGATAAATACCAATGCTCTGGTAGCACTAGTTGAGCTACAGACATCTCATTACTCCTGCAAATGGGAAGGGGGCCAGAGCATATTACAGAGTCTGACATTGTACTTGTTGTGAATAAATTAGATTTGAACTGATGCAATGTATGCATGTTGTGTTCCCAGGCCTCCTTTCTTATGTGTCTGCTTGCTTTGTATGTGATTTTGTTTGAAAATTTTTGTTTTAACATTTATGTTTGTTTTAATTATCAGGTCACCAATTGTTTCAGTTACAATGACTTGTCATATCTTGAGTGTTATGGGTGACATTGCCTCTAATCTCAATAATGACACCAAGGCAAGAATTGTAGGTACGTGTTTTGTATCAGGGCTGAAATGGGACTGAAATTATTGTAAATGGGACAATTTTCTATTCTAGTATATTTTTACATTTTAAATGTATTCCTGCATGGCAAATTTTCAGCAGTCTTTACTGTAGTCTTCTGTCTTATGATTTTTTTTAAATCATTCTAAAATACTGATTTGGTGCAAAATAAATATTTCTTATTATCAGTGTGAAATAGACATTTGTTTTTTAACATTATAAATGTCCTTACTTTAACTTTTTACTGTCAATTTCATGTATCCTTGCTGAAAAATAAAATAATTCCTTGGTGTAGGGTAGTCCGTGTAATTGCCTACTGGATGTTCACGCAGCACTGTTTATTCAGTTAAAGTTACACTTTCATAACAGCTTTGTTAAAAATGGCATTTTATTTCAAATGCATTACAAATGTGTGCACATTTTTCATGTCTAGATGACCTTATGGTCTGGTTGAAGACTTTCAACCTCCCTTTGGAGGTGATCAACTCCTGTGTGGATACTCTAGTCAGATTTGGAAGATCAGTCAACACCCAGGACACAGTGGTAAGGTCATACTATTGCCAAGAAGCTCTTATTAGATGTCTCTTATTTATACTTTAATACTTTCGTTGTGTGTGTTTCAGAAGTTCCTGGATCGTTTCTGTGGAGAGCTGGTCTCTGTGTGTGAGAGTTATCTGTCTGGTGTCATTCTACATGAGAAAGGAGCTATGAACATCAATGAAGATCTTCTGGTACAGACAAAATCTTTATTAAATCACACTTTTTTCATTGATGCCCACTTATAGAATTTTGTGCAGCAAAAATAATCAATTTAGTTTCACATGAATATTTTGCACCTTCTCTTATCCCTACCATTAAACAGGCTGTTTTGTTTTTCTTGTTTTTGTGGTCTTTAAATCTGAAAGCAACAATATAGGAGCCTGTTTACACCTGGCCACTTCATGTGTTTTCTCTGACTAGACAGTTATCCGTTTGTGAAAGACCAGATGTAAATGTTTTCCGGAACGCTTTTGAGACAAACGAAACTAGATGAGTTTAAATGCATCTGGTTGTTGAAGCCACATGTCAATTTTACTCCTCTCAAAATGATAAAAAGTAAATATGTAAGAGTCAGTTATGACAGTGCTACTGCAATATGCATATTTTGTTTTGCAGAGACGCATTTATGTGGCACACTGTAAATGGAACAGTTTTAACTAATGGATGGCTATGATCAGTAAAACGCATGAAATGACCTGATGTAAACAGGCCCATAGCTTTATAGTGTTAATGTAGTATCTCACATAGTTTTTAACTACTCAATTCCTCAGTTACAGCCACTTTATAAACCTGCATTACATTGTGAAAGAAGGTACAAAACTACTACTGTTGAAAATTTCTTACTTAAAATCAGATTTTACGATCATAAACCTTGCTAAAAATAAAGTAACTAACTTCTAACTGTGTGCATTAAACTAAAAAACACATCTCAGAGATCATAACTTGTTAAAAGCATTTATTAAAGGGATAGTTTTATTTATATTTTGTATTTTAAAATGGCAGTGTTTCATCCCCTTCAATCTATACTCTGTATCAGGTGAAACATCTTTATACACTTGGTGTTACTTCTCTCCATTGTCCATCTAAAGTGGGAAAGAGAATTTTCCTTCTGGTTCAGTCTATTCTAACTCCCTCAGAACAGCCAGGTGAGTCCATGAAACGTTTTTTGCTTGGTATTGATGGATCCCAGCATTCATATCATGTGCATGTGTCAATTCAGTAAATCTGAAACGCAACCAAGAGCTTTTCAGAAATGCAGTTGAATGCCATTTACAGCTGGTGTCAATATCTGGGCTTTGGTGTAATGCTTTAAAAACATAATCTGTACTTTTTTATACTGTTTTCTTTCAGTTCCTCCTGAAGGACATGAACTACCTGCTAGTCAGCCTCTATCTCAGTTCAAACCCAGTTCCATGCCAACAGTGGTCCGAGCTCATGCTGTTATCACATTAGGTGTGAAACATTTACAAACTGTTTCTTTTTTTGAGATGCACATTATCCAGCTGGCAGAATGTGACAGAATTGTTCTCTTTGTATTATAGGTAAGCTTTGTTTGCAGCATGAGGAACTGATGTTGAAGTATCTCCCTGTGTTTGCGCGGGAGCTGGAAGTTGGTACAGAGCTAGCTGTGCGCAGTAATGTGGTGGTGGTAATGTGCGACCTTTGTGTGCGCTACACCAACACAGTGAGCCGATATATCCCAAACATCTCAGCATGTCTGAGAGACAAAGAGCCCATCGTCCGAGAACAGACCCTCATTATGCTCACCAATTTACTGCAGGTACTCATGCAAACCTGTAATTGAACCCTCCAACCGTCTCTTTTTGTATATGTCTGTGTCAGATACTTTATCCTGATTGTTGATTTGTTTTGTTCTTAAATAGGAGGAATATGTTAAATGGAAAGGTGCACTATTTTTCCGGTTCGCTGTTGCTCTAGTGGATCCAGATCCTGCCATTGCAGAGTAAGAAATATGGCTTCACAAAAAAAGCTCATTACAGTGGTGTATTTTGCCATTTAATCTAATGTTGTTGTTGTTTTAATTAGTGTTTTTTTTTTTG
The DNA here is from genome assembly GCA_037043235.1 of Rhodeus uyekii. Taxonomy (NCBI): domain Eukaryota; kingdom Metazoa; phylum Chordata; class Actinopteri; order Cypriniformes; family Acheilognathidae; genus Rhodeus; species Rhodeus uyekii. The sequence continues at coordinate 5,463,585 of JAWRVZ010000017.1, read as the reverse complement.
TTATTTAGTCTCTGCGAGTACTGCCTGGTTGACCTTCTGCTTAAGAAGAGTCCCCTCATGTTTTCCCAGCATTTCATTGAGTGCATTTTCCACTTCAACTCTTATGTGAAACATAAGAAATATAATAAATTTCCTCAAACTGAGAGGTACATTCTGAAATTATCCATCATGTGAACCTGTATATGTTTGATTTAAAAAAATAAGCAAGAAATAATGTTTAACTTCCTGTCCCTTTATGGGATGAATCTTCTGATGTGGAAGGCTATGACTTCTGAAAATGTTTTTGTGTGTTTTCTATCAGTGAGAAAAGCAGATTTTCTCTGAGAGGACAGCAGAATCAAGGTAAACGCTTCAGGATCTACAGGTTCCTATTGAAAAACTTTACAGATGAGCAACGCTTCAGTATCACAACCAAAATGTGCCAGGACATTCTAGGTGAGAGCTGTTTGTGATGGATTGCTTGCTGTGGTGTTTGCAGTGTGCAGGGTTTGTATCGGTTTTAGGAGTGAAATTTAAACACTTCAAAGTATTTGTCCAGAACTTTAAAGTAGTGCCAGCTAGTTATTTTTATTTAATATGAACAAAATTCTAAATCTGAGTGAGTACGGCTGAAAGAAGTATAAATTCACACCTGTACAGTAGAGGATGCAACAGAAGCACACCTTTTTGTGCTGCGTTACCATGCCAGATATTAAAAGAAAAGAACATTGGGGATTTGTGTGTGTGTGTATGTGTATTCATTCATTCACTCATTACATATATTAGGTGAAAAACGTTTGTCCTAATTCATAGTGCTCAAAAAAGAGATTAAGTTAATGTACAATGGACAATTTACTACCCCATGAGGGCACGGGAGAGGATTTATGAATGGAGGTAAAGCAACGTAACTGACACTGGTAGGTCACACGAGAAATGTAATGTGTGTAATACATGCCGAATGTAATGTATCCAGATTACATTCATACTGCACACCTTTGAACTAAATAGAATGTAGTCGTGAAGGAATTAGTAGTTAAGTACCTTGAGTATGTGATTTCAATGCAGCCTCAACCTTTAAAATTAAGAAAAACATTTATTAATCTAACTGTAAGTTCTAAGGAAAAATGTCAAGCATTTATTTTCAAAGATTATCAATATTCAAGGACATTTCAAACATTGAAAATGTAACGTTAAATTAAACGTAATGCCTCTCTTCTCCAGCCTGTTTTGTGGACTCTGAGCTGCCTCTGGACTCTCAGGGCACAGAGTTGCTTGCGGATACATTTGACATCCTCTCCCTGAAGGAGATGAAACTGACAGCCATGAGTGGCCCAGCAGCAGGAGAGGAACCGCAGGAGGATGAGATGGCCATGGCTAAAGCTGTCATACAGGTGGCTCAGAAAAAGCTGGTCTCACAGGTGAGAGAACATCCTGAGTGTGGATTCTGTATGCGGTCAAAATCAATCATCAGATCTTTGTTGATCTTCCCATCTGTTTTATGTCCAGGTCCAAAAGAGAAACTTTGTGGAGAATGTTATTCCTATCATCATCGCTCTGAAGGGCATGCTAGAAGAGCAACACTCACCTGTCCTGAAACACCTTATGGCGTACTTACAGGTGATGCATACAGACATAAGATATAAGGGATGTGCCTTTTTTTAATTTTTCTACACATGCGCGTGCACACACACACACACTGTATGTATGAATGAATGATCGATCCATGATAGTGTTTCTGTGACTTGCAAAAGAGGAAAAATTTAGAGTTTAATTAATTATTAATTATTTATCAAAAAAGAGAAAGATGCCAATTTTCTGACACTTTCTCAGACATTGTATTGGAAACAACCATGCAGCAGCATTTACTAGTTGAGTTAATACTAAGGTAATATAGCAATATATTCTCTGAAACGGCCCCATTAATTTACACCAATTAATCAAACATATGAACTCATCCTTGTGGCACTTGTAGTGCTTATGTAGCAATGTTTTAATCAACCGACCGATTGAAAGCACACAAAAAATTTAAATATGTCATGAGTAATAATTTATGACTACATTAATTTACTTATTTAAAACACATTTTCAAAATCCTTTTTACTTGAAAAAGTAAAAAAAAAACTTTTTCAAAGTTTTTACTTTGAAAAAGTACTTTTTATGAGTACACTGTTATTCATGCCCTTCACTATTAATGTATTGATTCAGTTCTTAATTTCAGTTCCCAAACATACCTTTTCGCCTAAAAAAAAAACAACTTTTATTTATTCTGACACAAGTCTTCTGTTTATGTGTTTATTACAGGTGACCATGCAGGACTATCGTTCAGAAGTGAAGGATCTGTTTGCTGCTGATGAGCAGTTGGCTGCGGAGGTGGAGTATAACCTAAAGCAGTTTGAAAAGGAAAAACAACAACAAGAACAACAACAGATGGAAAACCAATTAGCCAATTTCACAATGTCACCCCGACTAAACGTGAGTCCAATACACACATGCATCAAAGTAGCAGAAATTTGATAACATAGCTTTTACTGCTGGTCTTTGATATTTTCTTTCATCTGTTTTTCTCTCTCGCCCATTCTTCTTTAGGGTAATGCCATGGCTTCTCCTGCCCAGGCAGCAAATGTTGGGAAGCAGACACCGAGGGGAGGTTTTGCCACCCCTCTACATCCTCGTGGTAATAAAGGACCCAGACAAATCCCTAAATCAGCTGAGGCAGTGAGGTAAAACTGATCCAAGTACAACAGATAACCTGTAATGTTTTTTGTTTGACTTCACCAATATCAATATAATAATATTATTTGCAGCACACTTTATCTGTAAAAAAATAAGACAAAAAAAGATTTATATGAATATTCACTTCACTTTTACAATTATTCGTTCTCTCAGGTGCCGCACATATGCAGGCATGATAACTCCAGTCAGGAGACAATCTTCCCCTGGAGTTTTTTCAACAGGTAAACCAAAAAAGCCTTTTCTTTTTTGTCAGCAACCAAACAACAATTTTTCTCAAACCAAACAACATGGATCAGTCATTTCTGTGAATTTATATTTATTTAATTATTTTTTTATTATATTTATTTATTTTTTATTTATATTTTTTTTATCAACTGTAATAATTAATCGCACAACTTCAGGGTAATTTTAGATAATATATTGTATTCTCTATAATTTGTTTTCCATTTGTATGTAAGACTCAATCAAAACATTTCTCAATAAAATAAAGAAAAAAAAGTGCTAGATGACAACAAATCTACACCAATGGCCTGTCAAAATACATTGCTTTTTGTTTAATTTCATAAAGAACATCTGTGTTATCAGTTGAATATAATTTTTAAGCACTCTATCTATCTTCCTTTTCTTACAGGACGAGGAAAACAGGTTGGGAGAGCCATTAGTACTCCACAAGGTAAGATTGATTCATTTGGACATCTCTCATAATTCCATAACTCCTATTTAATTGAGATCTTTTCTGATTGTTTAAAGCAAGCATCAATGAAGTGACATTTGGAGAGCAAGTCAGTGCCATCTGCAGTGAATCTAGAAAAGGTATAATTTTGCGAATTGTTGTTCACATTTAGTCTTAAGGGTCAGATATCTTATTTACAACACTATAACCACGGGTGCACATAACTGGTACGCATGCGCAACAAAAATCAGAAATGCGTTGGCCCACTTGAGTCACTAAGCGCCTTTGCATACTTAACTGATCTTCTCATCTCATCGTACACAACCTTGCAGTAAGAGATGTCCAAAAAGCAACAGACAATAAGCAGCTTTTTTTGGCGTTTCACCTGGAGCCTGAGCCGAAAAGTTAACAATGAGCGCACTGAAGTGCATATCATTCACGTGAAGGGGGCACGCAGATCATGCAGAGGTTCAGGAAACCTATGGCTCGCGAGCCATATTTGGCTCTTTTGACGCCGCCCCCCCGTCGACAGATCGATTGCTCCGCTACTTCCGCGTTCGCGAAGGACAGGTAGATCGCTCCGCAGAGGACAGTGGAGGCGACAGTGAAGAGGACAGTGAGAAAGACTGCACTCATTAAGACAATGCTACATATGTGAGTACCAAACACAATCTCCTGGTACTCACCTGAGTAACTCACTGAAAAAGTTATGTGCACCCCTGACTATAACCCATGTTGTTCAAATGTTTTAAACCATTCTACAAGTACTTGGAAGGTTGTGAATATGCTGAAGTGTGTACCTGGTTACAGCTACTGAAGATGTGGAGGAAGAAGAGTGTGTTCTACATCTGATGTCTCCAGAGCAACAGTAAGTTTATACATTGCATCATGCATTGAGAGTCAAGCTGAATTTACATTTATTCATTTGACAAATGCTTTAATCTAAAGTGAATTAAATGAGGATTACAGCAGGCGCTTCATCTTAAAGAGGCAATAGACACGATAAGTGCTAGAAATACAAAGTTTCAGACGTTCTTTTTAATTAAAGCCACACTGTGTAACTTTTGGACCTCTAGCGGTAAAAAACAACAAAAACAACTGTACTTTTGAACGTTTTTTTTGTTGTGATTTGGCTCAATGCTACAATGTAGTGAAAATATATAAGCAGTAACAGCAGTAAATTGTCAAGTGTTTTTACAGTTTAATTGTCAATTATTAATTAGTATTTAAATGAGATCTTAATGGTTATAATTTTAAATGTAATTAATAGGTTAAAACCCCAAAAATATTTAAAATGGGCATTTATGGTCGTGTAGAACGAATCAATTGATTTTTAGTGCATTTTTATGGGGAAAATTGTTTTGGTGTACGAGAATTTTGGGTTACGAGCTCTTGGAACGAATTAAACTTGTAAACCGAGGTATTACTGTACTTTATAATGAACTTTGCTAAAGAGCTAGATATGGCAATTTATCTTTTCTATACAATACCTTACTCACCTGCTGGGTAATAAAAAAAAACGGCATTCCTGCATCGCTTTTACAGCATTTCAAATCCATCAGATCTCTCTGTCTCTGAAAAGCCAAGCCAGTGTTGATTGTTGTTTTAAGAGCTCTGTCATGTTGTTGTTGTTGTTGTTGTTGTTGTTGTTGTTGTTGTTGTCGTCGTCTTCTGTTCTGTTTTTTTTTTTCCAAGAGGTTCGAAATTTAGCGTGCTCCATGTTAGTCTTTCCCACTTGACTAACCTATGACTCTTTCACACCATAAATGCATTAAAGTAGCCAGAAATGATGCATGTTAAAATTGTCCCACAAAAACCATCCCAACAGATCTAAAATATTAACAATTAGTTTACAATAGTGAATCAGGATTTAAGAAAAAAACATGTTTTGGAAGGAGTGATGACGAATTGACCAAAGAAGAAAAGTTACATAGCTTTTCCTTTAAACTTTAACATCCATAAAGCAAATCTATGTATCCAATGTATTAGATGAAGGTATATTGATTAACATTTCATTTTTGTTTTTATTCCACCCTTTAGAAAACCAATGCCCAGGCAGTGGAATGTGGAGTCCCCTCTTGCACAAAAATTGAGACCTAAGAAAGTGTTTAAGTGAATGTTTATCTGCATTTATTATTATGTAGTATTTCTTAATTATACCTTCATAACAAGCGCTCTTTTTCACTGTTCTCTTTATGGCTTTCCTTTTTTACCGTGTCTCTGCCTTGTCTTGTTTGTGAAAAAGCAATGATATTAAATAGTTTTGATTGTATCATGTGGATTTTCTTGAAACCTGATTGATATATGTAAATGTACTGAATGCGTCATTCGCTTTATTTTTTAAAGAGAAAAAAATGCATTTTGTCATGCAAGTGACTTTTAAGGTTTTGTCCGTTTGTCATGATTTCTTGTGTGCTTTTCATTACTGAATATTATCACCTGTGTTTGAGTGGATCACCAGTGTTTGCTGTCTTTATTTGTCAAATAAAGAGACCTATCAGACGTTTAAATGAAACAGAAATACTTTTATTCAGTACTTTAGTCTTTAATAGAGCACTTGTATACACAGTGGTGTGAAAAATAGTTTGCCCCCTTCCTGATTTACTTTTTCTTTTCTTTTCAGATCATCAAACTAATTTAAATATTATTTATTATTACAAGTAGACACAAAATTATGTTTTTTAAATGAAGGTTAAAGGAAACTTGTGATAAAGTGCTTGACCCCCTAAACCTAATAACTGGCCACTGAAAGAAATTTTTGTTCATACGTTTTCAATTTTAATCTGTGATTATACTTTGTTTATTGACACTATTGATTATTGTGTGACACTAATTGCATTTTCTATTTTCAAGAATTACTAATAGATAATCAGTTTGAAGAAAACTAAAACATAAGGTGTAAGGGGGCTGCATGCATGTGTGTAGAGGTACAGAGAGCACTGTAAAAAACAATCCTAATTTTACAGAAAATAACTCTAATTTTTTACAGTATTTTTTTGTAAATCTAAATTATGTTTAAAACTATGTAAAATTACAATAAATATCAGTAAATTAACAACTTGACTGTTATTTTAAGGATTATATCATTAATGACCAATTACAGTAATTCTTATTTTTTATACAGAAAATTACTGTATTATTTATACAGTATTTTTCTATTTTTATACATTACGTACAAATTCATGTAAAATTACAATAAATATCAGTAAATTAACAACTTGATTGTTATTTTAAGGATTATATCATTAATGACAAATTACAGTAATTATTTTTTTATACAGAAAATTACTGTATTATTTATACAGTATTTTTCTATTTTTATACATTACGTACAAATTCATGTAAAATTACAATAAATATCAGTAAATTTAACAACTTGACTGTTATTTTAAGGATTATATCATTAGACAAATTATAGTAATTCTTATTTTTTTATACAGAAACTTACTGTATTATTTATACAGTATTTTTCTATTTTTATACATTACGTACAAATTCATGTAAAATTACAATAAATATCAGTAAATTTAACAACTTGACTGTTATTCTAATGATTATATCATTAATGACAAATTACAGTAATTTTCAGTTTTAATACAGGAAAATTACCTTATTATCTTTTCTGTTTTCATTCAATACATACAAATCCATGTAAAATTACGAACAATATATGTAAATTAATACATAGTTTTATTTATACCATGTTTTTCTGTATATGAATAACTCTAGCCTACTTCAAGAAAATGAAGATCCAAGAATGTGCATCAGACGTGTTCTTAAGAAGCCACAGTAAACTTTGTTTATATATGTAAAACTCCTGTAAGGGAGTGATATATGTTGATTATAAATCACACCCGCGATGTTCATTCACTTAACTTTATAACGTGAATACAACAGAAACAGACACATACACAAATGATATACAACAAGTACATAGCTTTACACTTAACAGAAACAACGAGTAACGAAAGCATTAAAACACATATAGCAAACACTTCCTGTGTGTTGCGACATTGTCAGCGCGCGCGCGCTATCGCGGTACATTTGAGCTAACACCGTGACACTGAACACATTGATACTGAAAACACTTAACCCGCACAACACTCGAATATGCTAGACAAAACACTCATGACACTCAAACCTGTCTTTCCAACCGTGCATACCTGTAAGGGAGTGATATATGTTGATTATAAATCACACTCGGTCACCCAAGATGTTCTTTCACTTAACTTTATAACGTGAATGAAGTCTCTCGCGAGAACTCCCTTCATCCCGCCACGCAGCGACGTGCACGTCACACGTACAACCAATCACAAAATTATGAACTTGAAATGAATAACCTATTCTAGAACACAATATATTTACAACCAATATTCATATCAAAGAACAACGAACAAACAACAAAAAACAATCACATAAAAATAAATCAAACTCAATTATTTACACATATCACATATACATTTGATTAACGCTAAGTTGTATGCATTAGCTTACCTCAGAATCAGAAAGAGCTTTATTGCCAAGTGTGCTTGCACACACAAGGAATTTGTCTTAGTGCTGGAGCTTCCAGTGCACATTTACAACACAACATGAACAAACAAACAAAAACAATCACTGAGGAGCTCAAACACCGAGGCTACCATTTGCGGCGCCAACTCTCCAGAAATGAGTGCAGTTTAGCAAGCATACATAGCAGCAGACACAACAAAAACAAACATAATATACGTCACACATTACACGTAAGACTCGTGTGGGGATTTTTTTCAGTGGAGTTGGGGGGAGGGGGAAATAGATAAGGAGAACAGAGAGAACAACAGGCAGACGGATGTTGACAGAGAATATAGACAAAACATGAGTTGTTTTTGAGTTCAGTTCAGTTCTTTGGCTTTGTCCTTGAAGGGAGATAAGGAGACCAGGCTGTTCATCATGCTGAGTTCCCAAGAGATAGAGACAAGTGAAGTTTCGGGTGAATTTTTATTCCATTTGGTGACCTTCAGTAATTTGTCCGGATCATAATCAATCAATCAGCTCCGGTCGTGTTCGGTCCGTACAGTTCCATAGACATCACGTCTAGCCTCATGGTCAGACCGGTTACAGTCTGTAAAAAGTTCACCAGTCTGACTCTCGATGGAGCCCACATAAGTAGTCCGGACTGCGTTGTTGCGATTCAGTTCCTCAATCTGTATCACTCTCTGATCTAATTCCTTCAAACGGCCACACGCAACCACGAAGCATTTCTTAATTTCCACATATAGAAAAATCTTCTGATAGGTCAGGGCAGTCCCAAAGCCAAAGAATAGGAACCACACCATCAATAATCCAATCATATAGAAAATCCTTTCCATCTCAGTATTCTCAGGAGTCCAGCAAGCAGCGGGTCAGTGAAAAAGAAAGACAACAAAATACAAAAGCGCGAGGAAGCGAGAGAGAAACGCGTCTGCACTGTAGGAGAAGCAGGAAGAGAAACCCTAACCTACCTAACCCTAACCCTAAAAGCCTGACAATGTCAATGCCAAATACCTTTAAATATTGTGGTATTCTGACATGTTTCTAACTGACACATCTTCTACTCATAAAGATCAGGACTTACAAGTTTACCACTCATATTTACAGCATTGTGGTGCTTAATAACCTTAACCCCAAACCCAGGCCTGGTCTCACAGACAGGGTTAAGACTAAGCTAGGATTAGCCCTTAGTTCAATCAAGACATTTAAGTATCTTTAATATACGGCTAAAATAAAATAATAATAATAATAATAATAAGACACATTTGTTACATAAATGAATTGCCTCAGCCACAAAAGTAAGTTTAAAATGATTTGTTGAACATCAAATTGTCCAAAAACGCTGCCACGGGGCAACCACTCAAAGTCTGTCTAAAAAGTCTGTCTCATGAGACTATACCATGATTAAAATGAAACTGAAGTTTTTGTCCTAAAATAACAAGGCTGCAAAAGATTAAATGCAGACGAGAAGTCCACAAACAAAAAGCCATGCAAAAGCCCAAGCTGTTTTTTTGCTCAAAGTTGATGTGTTAGAAGCAGGAAAAATGGGCAAGCGTAAGGATTAACAGACGAGCTACTGGAGCTCAAACTGCTCAAGAAGTTAATGCTGGTTCTGATAGAAAGGGGTCAGAATACACAGAGCTTCTCAGTTTGTTGCATATGGGGCGGCATAGCCGCTGACCAGTCAGGGTGTCCATGCGGACTCCTGTCCACCGCCAAAAGTGCCAACAGTGGGCATCGGAACAGTGAGCATCAGAACTGGACCACGGAGCACAGATTCCGATGAATCATATTTTCTTTTGCATGATGGTGGCCAGGTGCGTGTGCATTGCTTACAAGACTTAAAGGATCTGTTGCTAACATATTGGGGGTCAGGGCTTTTTTTTTACCAGCAAAAGGGGGACCAACACAATATTAGGAAGGTCATAATATTATGCCTGATTATGCAATGTTAGCAAACAAGTGTTGCTTTGGACAGAAGATTAAACCTAAACCAACAGGTTGTGTAACAGTGGCACACAGTAAAAGTGAAAATGAGAGTTGACATTATTAGGCAGAGTATTTCTAAAGGAAATGTCAGGTAAATAAATTGTATAATTTATAATAAATAAAATACAATAATACAATTTATAATTGTATAATACGATAAAGTTTTATTGCAGTGCATGATTGCCATATATATATATTACCATTGTATTACCATATATATCATGCACTGCAATAAAAAAAACAATATATAATATATACTCAATATATACACATATATATGTGCAATAAAAACCCAATTTAAACAATTATTTAATACAACAGCCTACAAATGCCACATTAGGCTATTGTATGTCTGTGTTGCTTTGAGCATGATTGGTTATACTGAGCCAATGACAAATGTGCGCGCCTTCCACAGCGTGCGCGCCTTTTTTCAAATTTGAATCCGTTTGTTGGAAAGTGAGTGTGCGCGCGCGCGCCTATCTGTCTGTGTGCGTTGCAGCTCGCCATCTGCAGTGCACAGTACTACTTCAGCTCGATTTTGCATGGATTATTACATTGATTATTTTACGTCGGACTGCAAAATTTTATATTTTAGGCAAATTTAAGTTGCGGATTGTTAATGGTGAACAAACAAGAAAAAAATGCAATATGGCCAACGACTTTTACCAACGTGTAACGTTACCGGACAACTACAGAAGGTAAGTTAAATAATTTAGCTTTTATTAAAAAAATATAGTCTGCTACATTGTGATGTAATGTGTTTAAGTAATAATCTAATCCCGATAACGACATTACATAGTTCAATGTATTAGCTAACATTAACGTTACTGTGTGTTGTTAGCATGTGTTAATATTGTAAACTAGGATTGAGATAAAAAAAAAGTCTATATAAGAGCTTTGTAAATGAGTGAACTGAGAACGGAGTCTTGTACAAGCTCTTTTGAAAATCCCTGTTAGTAAGTAAATGGCTAATGTGTGTGTGTGTGGGTGGGTGGAAAATACATTTTAGGAAGAAAAAATCCAGCCACATGATCTTCAGGAGCGGTGAGTATTGACATACTAACATTAGGAAAGCTGAATTTTCAGCATCATTACTCCAGTCTTTAGTGTCACATGATCCTTCAGAAATCATTCTGATGTGCTGCTTAAGAAACATTTACTATTATTATTAATGTTGAAAACAGCTTGTAACGCGTTTATTCTCTAGGAGAGGCCGGATAGCTCGCCTAAATGTAGAGTAAAGCACTAAGACACAAATATCAGTTCTGATATTCCACATGAGGGGTCCTTTATTAACAGGAACTGTCCATTCTACACACACCGGGGCAGTTGACAATACATTTTTTTCCAGGATTATTTAATGAATAAAAAGTTCAAAAGAACAGCATTTATCTGAAAAATAAAGCTTTTGCAACATTATAAATATCTATAGTGTCACTTTAATGCATCCTTGCTGAAAAAGTTTATGAATTTCTTTCCCAAAAAAACAAAATCTTACCAACCCAAAACTTTTGAACGGTATACAATGTCACAAAAGCTTTCTATTTCAGATAAATACTGTTCTTTTGAACTTTCTATTTATCAAAGAATCATAAAAAGAACTGTTTTCAACATTGATAATAGATAATCATAAATGTTTCTTGAGCAGCAAATCCTCATATCAGAATGATTTCTGAAGGATCATGTGACACTGAAGGCTGGAGTAATGCTGGAAACTCAGCTTTGCATCACAGGAATAAATTACATTTTAAAATATATTCAAATAGAAAACAGTTAATATGCATTTTAATTATATTTCACAATATTACAGCTTATTTTCTATTTTTTTTTTTTTTTTTATAATTTAATAGCATAAATGCAGCCCTGGTGAGCAGAAGTGACATCTTTAAAAACATACAAAAATATTACTGTTCTAAAACATTTGACCGGTAGTGTACACACACACACACACTGTTCAAAAGTTTGGGATCGTAAGATTTTTTATGTTTTTAAAAGAAGTTTCGTCTGCTCACCTGCAAGGCTGCATTTATTTAATTACTCATACTAACAGTAATAATGTGAAATAATATTACAATTTAAAATAACTTTTCTATTTGAAAATATTTAAAAATGTAATTCATTCTTGTTAGCAAAGGTGAATTTTCAGCATCATTACTCCAGTCATAAATTTAATAAATAAATGCTGTATAATTTTAATAAACGCTGTATAAGTGCTGTTCATTTTGTAAAGTGTTACAGTTTTGTATTCAGTATGTTTAGATTGTCACCATAATCCTAGTTTGAGAATTTGATAAACTATTGTTAATTACTGAAGTAATTTAAATTTTGTATTTTATTTATTCAATAATTGTGATTTTAGATTACATGTTTTACATAATTTAAACACTATTAAATTATATGTAAACAAATGCTGCAAATGGAAGTTTGAGATGATTTTAATTATTTTTTATACTGTTTATACTTATTTTATCTGCCAAAATAAAACTTAATTTTAAATCTTGAGCACGTCTTGACTATTTATTGTTTGACTGTAATCATTTAGGAAATCTGTAAAATAAGTGTGTATCTGTAGAACTCTTAACACTGTCGTTTTATTGAAGGTGTTTGACTGTAATCATTTAGTAAATACCTGTAAAATAACAGTGTTTATCCATAGAACTCTTAGCAATATCAGTTAATTGAAAGTTTTTGACTGTAATAATTTAGTAAATACCTGTAAAATAACAGTGTTTATCCATAGAACTCTTAGCAATATCAGTTAATTGAAAGTTTTTGACTGTAATAATTTAGTAAATACCTGTAAAATAACAGTGTTTATCCATAGAACTCTAAGCAATATCAGTTAATTGAAAGTTTTTGACTGTAATAATTCATTTCTCTCCTATTACATTTGCACTGCCTTAATTTGTAATTTGCACTATTACTATTTACTATTGTTTGCACTATTTGCCATCGCCACTTTACCTCCATAACTCACTTTATCCATCTAGTTTAATTTTATTGTATTTTATCTTCATCTTCTGTTGTTGTTGTTGTTGTTACTGTTACTGTTAAATTATTGTTGTTAACTGTATTCGCCTTGGGTCTGAGAGTAACGGAATTTCAATTCTCTATATGTATGCACTGTATATATTGCAGAATTGACAATAAAGCTGACTTTGACTTTGACTTTTGACTTAATTAAAGGTGTTTGACTGTAATAATTTAGTAAATACCTGTAAAATAACAATGTTTAGCCATAGAACTCTTAGCAATATCAGTTAATTGAAGGTTTTTGACTGTAATAATTTAGTAAATACCTGTAAAATAACAGTGTTTATCCGTAGAACTCTTAGCAATATCATTTAATTAAAGGTGTTTGACTGTATTAATTTAGTAAATACCTGTAAAATAACAGTGTTTAACCATAGAACTCTTTCTCTGATTGGCTGCATCATCACTCTGTCTCCTCTCCACCAATAAAGCTAGTTTGTGGTGTGCGTTCTGGCGCAATATGGCTGCCGTCGCATCATCCAGGTGGATGCTGCACTCTAGTGGCGGTTGAGGAGATTCCCCCTTCCATGTAAAGCGACTTTGAGAGACTTTGATAAAGCGCTATATAAATGTAATGAATTATTAGCAATATCATTTAATTAAAGGTGTTTGACTGTAATAATTTAGTAAATACCTGTAAAATAACAGTGTTTATCCGTAGAACTGTTAACACTGTCATTTAACTGAAGGTTTTTGATCATAATAATCTAGGAAAGATCCATAAAATAACAGTTTTACACTGTAAAAAAAAAAAATCATAAAAAAACAGTAAATGACTGGCAGCTACGGCTGCCAAACAAAAACCGTAAAAAAAAGGTAAAATATCTTACTTTAAACACGGGGAAAATCTGTAAAATAACATGTTTTTTCACTACAATTTTTTATGAAAATTTCTGTAAAATTATTGTTTTTGCACTTTATTTGAATTAAGATATTTTACTTTAATTTTATGGTTTTTGTTTGGCAGCCGTAGCTGCCAGTCAATTACCGTTTTTTTACGAGATTATTTTTTACAGTGAGGATAATGTGTTCCTGATATGGAGAGGATATTTACAACTGTTGTAGGAGCCTTTAGCCTTGAAGATTAGTGATCTAATTGCTGGAACAGCCCTCCCTTCTTTGTCACATTTTGCAAGGCAGCTTCTGTTTGACTGTTGACCTTTTCTTTCAAGAAAATGAACCTTTTTAAATACATTTGGCAGATTTGTCTCTCAGAATTGATAAAAGATTTTGCAGCAACAACTGCAATCAAGCATTTGCGATAACTTGCCGTGAGTCTTTTACAGCACTGTGATGGAATTTTGCTGGCCCGCTCATCTTTACAGAATTGTTGAAATTCAGTCACATTGGAGGGTTTTCTAGCATGAACTGCATTTTTTAGGTCATGCCACAGCATCTCAATAGGATTCAGGTCAGGACTTTGACTAGGCCACTCCAAAATCCAAACTCTTTTCACACAGGGCCATGGGTAGGTTTGGATTTTGTTTTCCCTTAATAATTTTTTTCCACTGCATTTTGTGTTTACTTGTTGTCTTTGATTTATATTTAGATTTATTTGATCTGAAACATTTAAGTAAGACAAACATGCATAAAAAAAGAAATCACAAAGGGGGCAAACTCTTTTTCACACCACTGTACAACAATAGAGTTTAATATACTATTTAATTACCAATAAAGTGAGCTCTGTATTTTGTAGTACTGTTTATTTTTGATTAGTAATAAAGATTACATGAGTTTTTGCTCTTATAAAAACAGATTTTTTTGAGCAGAAACGGATGTTAGAACTGAAGGTTTTTTGAGCATGAAATTCATATTGTTGTCTTTTGAATATCACAGCATATACTGTGTAACGAATATTAAATATAATATATAAAAGCTTTCTTCTCCAGATACAGATGTGTTATTTTTCTTTGAAGAAATGTATCCATTGGTAATTAAAATGGTAAACGTCTTCTGCTGTTGTGTTGAAAAGTATCCAGTTTTTGTATGTAGTTTGTGAAGCTTGTTAACTAGAGACCTGAATTGAGAATATTCCCAATAACTTTAATAGCATCTGATGTATAGTACGGAGGTCAGTCACAATGGTTGCATTTCCTCTTTTTTCCACATGAGGGACACAGACACCTTTTGATATCTGTCTTGAGCCATGACAATAATGGCCTCAGCAGGTTTTTGTCTGGCAAGAAGAAATAAAGTAACACGTTGTCAACTTTTAAATGGGTCTTCATAGACCATTCAGGATATTATTATATAATATCCTGAATGTATTATTATTATATAATATCCTGAATTATTATATAATATAATAATAATAAATAATCTAATAAAAAATAAAAGGCAGATATCTTTTAAAATCAAACCCTAATATATGAAATCAGCTCATACATATTTAATTAATAATGAGTTAAATGAAATCAAAATTTGAATGAAAATTTTTTTATTGTGTATATGATGATCTATTCGTGAAATGTGAAGGTTTACACAAAATACAGCTTCATTTAAAATATATTATGTATATTGTAATAGAATATTCCTATGTATACATACTTTTTAAACTATTTAGTTTATCACATAGAATTTGTACAGAAAAATAATATTATTTGCAGTATAATCTCTGGTGTACTCCTCATCAAATAGACCTTTATATTAAATGTTATTACCGTATTTATTAACTAATACCTTTCTTATAAATTCTATTAATCATTCTACGCGGAATTATTCTGCTGTTTTGTAATTCATGCCTCACTGTTTGCTGAACGCTGACTGGCTGTTGCTAAGAGGTTGCTAAGAGAGATCAAGAACGCGTCAGAGTGAAGCACCCTGGGAAGTGTACCGTTTTCTGCAAACAAAAATGAAGGTGCGTATGTTTTTACAGATATAAAACCACTTTGTACCCTCTTGTATTCAAACTGAATATCGCTGTTTGAAGCGCACATGTGCTTTCGCGTAGACGCTTTTAAAAACATCACGTATAGCATTAGCACGATGGCTAGTTATCTCAACAGTAGTTGAGATTAACTAAACCTTTTCCAGTCGGCTTATAATGTAAATACTGACCAAAAGGATTGGAGAGTTATTATATTTCTTGATAGTATGACGTTTTGTTGTAATTCTACCCTGATGTTCTATGACTAGTTAATGCATGAACTGTATTTCATAACTTGTAACTTGATTTGACACATGTATTGTTTCTTTTCAGCGTGTTTTCACCCTGTCAGAAAAGTCCTGGTCTGGATCAGTTTTGCAATACAAATGGCAGAAAACTGTAGGAAACTATCTTGCAGTTGCAGGGTGAGTTACTATATGTTGGTTTATATAGACAAGAAAAGTGTTCATCTTTGTAGGCAACGTTTGAGTGAAATATTTTATGCATTCACAGCCCTGACAATCTAGTAAAAATCTTTGATCGGCATGGACAGAAGGTCAATGAGTTAAATCTCCCTGGGTAAGTGAGCATTCAAGCATGTTCTCTATGAGACTCTAATGTAGAGCTTTAAAATATTTAAAGATTTGAATGTTGTTTCTTTATAACCAAAGAGCCCTAATATTGCAGGGTGGATGTTTTCTTTCTGTTGTTGCTCATATTGGTGTGTTTTTGTGTGTGCAGGAATTGTGTATCTCTGGACTGGGATAAAGATGGTGATACCCTGGCTGTGATTGCTGAAAAGTCCAGTTCCATTTACTTGTGGGATGCAAATGTTAACAAAACCTCTCAGCTAGACAGTGGCATGAGGTGAGTGATGCAATGAGAGAGGGAATGTGTTATTGAATAAACTCTGTAAATCAAATTTGGTTTTTTTTTTTTTCGGTTTTTGGTTTGATACAGAGATCAGATGTCCTTCCTGCTCTGGTCCAAAACTGGCCCAATGTTGGCTGTTGGCACATCTAAAGGAAACCTTCTCATCTACAACCAGCAAACCTCACGCAAAATTCCTGTTCTGGGTAAAATAGAATAAAAAATAATAATAATAAAAAAATGTGTGTGAATACTTCTCACGTCATATATTTATTTCTTGTTTCAGATGTGTTTTTTATATTAATATAATTTATTAATAATTGGAATTTATTTTACTCTAATTATGTAATACAGTCATTTTAAATTGGTATTAATGAAATATAACAAAATATTTCACAGAACAGAAAAGGTTGCCTTATCCTAATGTTTAAATGGGCTTTCCTGTAGCTCAAATATTATAGCGTGGCGCATACATAGCCAAGGTCATGGGTTCGATTCCCATGGAAAGCAAGAACTGATTAGAATGTCAATGTGTTCCTTGAATGCATTGTAAGTCGCTTTGGATTAAAGCATCTGCCAAAATGCATGAATGTGCATGAATGTAAACAATTTTCTATATAAAAATATGTTGCTTACAATTTCTAATATGCTTCACATATATTTTGAGCAGACACACTAAAGAATTTTTCCATATGGAGTATCCTCTCTAAACCTCCTACTCTTCTCTTTTAAAAGTATATTTTCCTCAATATTCTACTATTTGTTTGGGTGAATAGTTTTTTTTTATATGTATGTACATTAAGGTAAGCACACAAAGAAAATCACATGTGGCTGTTGGAGCTCTCACAACCTCCTGGCATTAGGCAGTGAAGACCACATCATAACGATCAGCAACCACGAGGGAGACACTATTCGACAGGCACGTGAGGATCTGTCTGAGCGAGTTCCTGCATTATCGTATCTATTGGTGCAAATGTATAGCAATGTTTAATGTATAACAATATAGTATAAAATGTTGTTTTCCTCTCTGTTTCTTGTCTTCAGACCTCTGTGAGAGCAGATCCCGCAGATGTTCAGTTTTCAGTGATGAAAACAGATGAGAGATCATCCCCAGGAGAAAGCACTGTATGTTGACATGCTTATTTTACTTCATTTTTACACTGATTGTGCTTATAGGGGGAGGTGATCGTTTGAGCAAAATATTATATTACGTAATGAGTCATTTTATATCACAGTAAAATACATATATAACAAATTTCACAGACAGTTGGCTAACAGAAATGGAATAATGAAAACAGAAGAGTGGGGGCGGGGGCAGGGGGGCAAAAAGAACTACAGTGCATCTCATCCTCAAGGGAGGATTTACTGTGGAAGATTTACCAGTTCTTGCTGTGAGATGTTTTATCCAAGACTCTTGCAAGCTCTCAAACACATCTGTGGGGACATATCGTTAGCCTCATAGCATAATTGCCTATTTTTACTGTCCTTCCACTGCTGCATCATCCTGCCTTTCTGCCAATGTCCTAAGCCAATCACAACACTTATTAGGATCCAAAAACACTATCAATTAGTCATCTCTTTGAATTAGGCAGTTTTGAGTTTTTTCGTGTTTTCCAAAAACATTGAAACATGACTTAGGCAATTATGCTATGAGGCTAACGATATGGTTTGACACTGCAAGGACAATTGCTGTTCTTCCTGTCTCCCTATAGCATGTTTTAGGTGTCTAACATTACGGACATTGCAGTTTATTGTAGTTCTCGTGCCTCCTGCAGCAGGTGTATGGTAGCGCCGGGAATCCGCCGCTGGCTGATCACACATACAAACACATCCCTGTTTCTGTTGTGACGCGCGTTCTGCTCAGCACCGCTGCAGATTGAAGAGCCGAGGTTGTTAAAAGACGGGACGAAGCCGAATTTGTTGAGAAAGCACATTAGACAGGCAGAACGCAAGAAAGTATGCAATCTAGTACAGCGTGATGACCTCACGAATATGTTATTACTGTTTACACTGTGAGCGAAATTGTGTTTGAAATGTTGGAGAATATAATTAAAGGTTTGTAAAGAGAATCAAAGGTGTTTTTTATTGTATACTGGTAAATCTCTGTTGTTAGTTGGTGCACATATACCTTTCATTGTTAGCAAACATATACAGTGTATTTACATTTTTATAGCATGCCGATTGCTTCATCAAATAAATCGCCATATTGGCTGTTGGTTATCTCGTTCTTCTGCTTTTTTGCCACCCCCGAGGCCGTCGACATAACCGTATTCCACTGTAGTTCAAAATAAAGAGAAAACAACTCCTTGTGCATGCAAAATCTTACTGAGTTATTACAATTAATGCCAGAAGGAATGTTTGGAAATGTAATCTGATACAGTATTTCCTATTGACACACTACAGCAAAAGGTATAAATAACTGCCTTAAAATTTCTATTTTTATATTTGTAATAATCACAATTACTGCCCTGCACAATCACAATTAATTACTTAATGTAAGGTGCTTAATCTTTTGGTTGTTTTCTCTTTCTTTTAAACTTTTTGGATGTAAATAACTATCTGACATTACTTTACAAACATTTAAACTAAGCTTTCTTTAACTCTGTATTTGATGTTAGTTTTTTTTATTGCTTCATGAGTATGCAAATATTTCTACAGATTGACTGATTGATCTTTAATTTGCAGGTGAGTGTGGCTTTGGGTAAGAAGACCCTGTTCCTTTTTAACATTAATGATCCCGATAACCCTATAGAACTGGCCTTCCAGCCACGCTACGGAAACATCATCTCCTACCGCTGGTACAAACACACACGCATGCACACTCACACAAAGATGTACTAAAATATGGAAGTGACTGTTTTAACTTTGACCATTGTGCTCATGCAAGGCATTTAACCACAGATTGAAAGATTGTTCCTTCTATCAATTTAGTCATATGGAATGGATAAAAAGTGCTAAATAAACAATAACTAAGAATAAAAGATTAAAAAAAAAAATCCTGATTGAAAGAAGCCATTTTAGTTAGTACTACCATATAATTATTATTACTGTGCCTCAACCAAAACACAAAGAGAAACAATCACTCACTCAAAACATAATTGCTTATTGTGTTTTTTATATACTGCACACTTTCTTTCCTTTCTGTCTGTAGGTATGGGGATGGCTATATCATGATTGGGTTTTCCCATGGCTATTTTGTGGTCATTTCCACACATATCCGTGAGATTGGTCATGAGTTGTTTCAAGCCCATAATCACAAAGACAGCCTGACTAGCATTGCAATATCACAGTCACTGAACAAGGCTGCGTCCTGTGGGGACAACTGGTAAGTGTTTATTTATTAGTATCAAAGACTTTTGATATACAAAGGTGGTGCGCTCATATTACTATGAATTGGAGAAAGTGCAACGCGCAATATGGCGAAGTAAGTTCTGCCTTATAAATATGAAGAGCCAATCGTTAATTCACCGGCTGCATTTACACTGGCACAAAAAGCTGATCGACAGCTTTCCTGTAGCTCAATCAGTAGAGCATTAGTACTTACAACACCAAGGTTATGGGTTTGATCCCAGGGAAAGCAAGAACTGATTCAATGTGTTCCTTTAATGCATTGCAAGTCGCTTTGGATAAAAGTGTCTGCCAAATGCATAAATGTAAATGTAGAAAATCTGATTTTTTTTAACCTCATATCTGACATAAATCGGAATTTGTTGCACACAACAACTGCATGAGATTTGATTTTTTTGCTTTTTTTCACTAGCTATTGTGGTTTTAAATCAAACAATGTAAATTCATAAATTATCTCACAGAGCTACTGAATTTCACCTCAAAATTCTAGATCTAAAGAGCTGTAGATAAAACAACAAATGAAAATTGCCATAATTTTCCAAGATTTTGTGCTGCAAAACATCCATAACAACTGTTATCTTGTCCATGCTGGCAAATAATCATGACCACCCAACATGAATTATATGAATTATAATTTTAATAAAACCAGGGTTTACTGTGTGCATCTACTATTTTAAACAGTCATTTTGGGCAGGAATTAATTTATATACATACTGTATATCGGATATCATTTGTGTAAAGGGAATATAAACAGGCAGGCCAAAAGAACAAACATGGTGAAAAGATTGGATCTATGCAGTAAGACTTGCTGTGTAAACACCACCACTGAGAGATGCTTTGTCAGGGTTTTGTCGCTTCAGTCGGGTTTTACTCTTGATTTTTGTGACAGAGCCCTGACACTGCTCTATTGTCGTGTCTTCATGTAAGTGCGTGGCTTCGAGTGTGCTCGAGTCCTGCTCTCTCCTGTCTGTGTGTCTTGTGTGCGGAGCATGGTGTTTGGATCCTGACACTTCGGTCTAGTTCGGTTTTGGCTTTGTGTCGGAATTCAGACATTCATGCCTCTGTGTGCTTGTCTTCTGTTGTGTGTGCACGAGATGAGTGTTCGTTCATTCTCGTGTGCTCTGTCTTGTTCTGTGAGCACACGTGGTTTCACTCTTTTCCGTGTCAGTTGTTATGTAGTTATCTTTGCATCGGCCGTTTCATGTCATGTTTTGTCTTGTGGTGTGTAACGCGCAGTTTTATTTTTCACTGGCTGCGTGCTTTCATGTCGTCTTGTTTTGTGTGACCACTGCTTATGAGTGTCCTCATTGGCTGCGTGTTCATATCATGTTCTGTGTAAGCACATGGCTTGTCACGTGTGTGCCATGTGCTCTTTTTTCTAATGTGTTACCTGTTTGCTGTCCTGTGCTAGATCATCATCGTATTTTCACTGTTGTGTTGTGCCGTGCCAAGTCTAGTCAAGTCAGTTGAAGTCAAGTATGTTTTCCTCCCTCTGGGTAGTTTTGTTTGAGAGTCTCGTTTTATTTTTGTTATAAATATAAAGCCCTTCTCTCTGCATCTCTGAGTCCTCGCACTTCCCTTCATCCTGCTTCCCTGATATGCCTTTGACTGCACATGTGCAGTGGCTCGTTCAACCTGAAAAATGCAGTGTTTTGTCATATTTACATGGGTGAAAGTTTTCCGTATTATGACGGAATTCCGTATTTTGAACCTCGCCAGGAACCGTTTTTCCAAATCGCGTAAATCCGTTGAGATTTCAGTTCGGGGGGGGGGGGGGGGGGGGGGGGTACAGGGCAACAGACCAATGTCCATGGCGACAGACCAACAGACCAATCGTACCTACTCGGCGATCTTCGGAGATAATGTGATTACGTAGAGAATTACCCGAGAAGTTCCGGGTGGGCGACAGACGAACCGCGCGGAGTGCAGTTGTGTCGGCGATTCTGATTGGTCAGTGAGACTCCGGCGTCCAATCGTATTTTTCAATTTACACTCGCAGTGTTAGTTTACTAGGTTTTCACTGACATGAGTAGCACTCCGAGAAAGTATGAAGACCTTTTGTTTTCAAATCACAGTATTACAGTTGTGCTTGTTTATTTTATGGGTATACTTGTTTCTGTAATTGCATGTTGTCGGGACTGTTGGCTTGGTGTGCAATTTTGTGTTCATAGTGCATATTCAATATTTCAATTCATATTACACTTCACATGTAAAACTCATGTGCTACCAATGAAAATACAATACTAAAATGCACTGTTAACAGACACCTGTATTTGTGTCTTTTTTGATGATGATGTAATGGATTGTGGTGATTAGAGAAAGTGAATTAAGTAACAAACCAAAATTAAATATAAATGTTAGTTATAGAACAACAGATGCAGAAGCAAAACCAATGACAGAGTTATAGAATACAATACTTCTGAAGGATTCTAGTAATAATTTAGAACTCCCAAAATTGGTGAATATTTTCTCAACTGCTAACTTGAAATACTTATTTCACACCCTTTTTATAGTAGCTGCAAGTTGCCAGGAGAGGTCGTTTCTACACAATAATTTGCAAGGAATGCAGGAGCTTCCAGGGGGCGTTGCCCTGGACCTACCGGGGGCCCTGGCGGCCCCCAGCTTTAAGTTTCAGTATTTTCAGTTTTGCCAACTTTCACCCATGTATTTAGAAACAAAATAGTTTGAAACGTTGTTAGATTTCATTAATCCTTTCAAAAATGTAATTTACTCATAAGCTTGGTGAACAGCTTTGAAGAATTTGGCATTACCCTATTGAACGAGATACAGTAGTACCTCAAGATACGAAAGGCTCAACTTACGAAAAATCCAAGTTACGAAAGCAAAGACGAAAAATTTTACTGCTCAACATATGAAAGGTTTTCAAGATACGAAAGGTTTCTGAAAGTCCGAGATTCGCCCCATAACAATTTTGAAACTCGCGCCGCATGCCGCCATCTTAGTTATAGTAGACTCGCCACCATCCTCCTGCTCCCCCATTGGTTCCTGATGCTAGCCAAGCCATGAGATCCTTCTCTCTAATTGGACAGCATCCCTCCCATCATGCATCTTCTATACGTACGTGCTGGCGTGCTTTAGCTCAGCCACTCCGCACCCGAAACTTTACATTTTTTATGTGTTTTCGTAAAGTTAAGTGTACGTACGTTATCTGCCGTTTGTCCTCCTCCTCCTCTGCCGCCACTTTCGGAGATAGCCTCACTCGAAAGGTAAGCTTCGACATTTTACGTTATTTCATTGTTTATAGATCAATTTAGCTTTTTTATGAAATTTAATGGGGTGTTTTTGGAGGGCTTGGAACGGATTAGCCATTTTACATGTAAAATGTGTTCCAAGATACGGAAAACTCATTATACGAAGGCCGCCTCGGAACGGATTAATTTCGTATCTCGAGGTACCACTGTAGGTTACATTTAGATTTATGCGTTTGGCAGATGCTATTATACAAAGCGACTTATATTGCATTCAAGGAACACATTGAATCAGTTCTTGCTTTTCCTGGGATCGATCCCATGACCTTGGTGTTGTAAACACCAATGCTCTACCGATTGAGCTACAGGAAAGCAGTTGGCCAGTGTCAAAACCAATTTACATGTACAAAGTCATTAAATAGAGTTTTAAAGGATTGACCTCACCTACAACTCTCAAACACACACTCCACTGCTTTCTCATTCAATTATCAGTTTTATCCACCACTCTCATTGAATATGAATATTGTCTTTCTGTGCTGTAAGATAACACTATTGTATCTCTCTGTAAGTATTAAGATCCACGACCTGACTGATCTAAAGGAGATGTATGCTATTGTCACACTGGACGAGGAGACCAAAGGTATGAAATAATTACTGCTGAATATTGATGCACTGTATGTCTGTTAAAAAAAGAAGTTCTCTCTGAAGTCTGGATACTTAGTGAACACTCAGCATGCATGTCTTTCTCAGGCCTTGATCAAATGTGTTGGACTGATGATGGGCAGCTGTTAGCTGTGTCTTCTCAGCAGGGCACTTTGCATGTCTTCCTCACCAAGCTGCCTATATTGGGAGACAGTAGTGGCACTAGAATTGCATATCTTACATCCCTGCTGGAGGTTACAGTTGCTAACCAGGTGGAAGGGGTAAGGAGAACATACAAAGACATATATGCTTATACAAAAAATTAGTTACGTCTTAATATGTGTGCTCACAAACCATCACTATAAATATTGCTCACCTTTTTCCAGACTCCTAATGCCTAGTCCTAAATAAGTAAGTCCTAAGTAACCTGTCTTGGAGTGTTTGCACTACAAACATGTATGATACCGAAAATTGTGAAACTTGTTGAAAAGAGGCGTGCTATTTTTTAAGCACTCAGAATTACAATTTTTACTGGTATTAGAGCTGCACAATTCAGGATAAATTGAGAATGATTGAAGAATGAGAATCATTCTCAAGAATGAGATATAAGAATGAGAATGATAAACATTTGAATGATTAATTGTCAATTCAATTAAACTAAATGTAAAATACACACTGATGTCTATGGAAGCGGCTATAGTAATCCTTTCAAATAGCTATAACTTGACAACATCTTTTATTGATATTAAATAGACACTGTGTATGTAATTATAATGTTTACTTTATTCTTTTCCCAGCTCACGTCCAGTTACTTTTATGTCTTTCAGGAGAAGTGGATAAATTTGCATGTAGTAAATCTGACAACTCTGTTATGTTCTGTTATGGTTCAACTAGCATATCATTAGCCTATAAACTTTTGTTTAAATTTACAAAATACATTAACTTACATGTAGATCTATTTAAGAATGGGAATATCAAATCTTTCATGATTGCAAATGTCTCAAATCAAAAAATCAAAAAAGAAAAGAAAAGAAAGGAAGATCAAATAAAACCAATAGCGGCAGTGTGTCACATGACTAGAATGATGCGTTGCTATGTATAACAATACATAAAATTGCGAGGTGATCACAGTACCCCCCCCCCCCCCCCCCACACACACACACACACAATACTTCAAAAATACTAAGTGCATGACACCCCGGTTTGCAAAATGATTTATTTAAAAGAATAATGACCAAATATATCTTTATAAAAGTTAACAATGCTATTGCAGATGAAATTTAATATGTATAACGTTTACTATTTTTTCATCAGGTTAGATACTGATTATTAATCATGAGTCAAACCCCTTTCTACTTTACCGTTGACCTCGCACACCCACCATGTTTGTAGTTTTTTAAACACTTGTATGTGTTTGTAGTTCTAATCAAATCATCATCATCCCTCACGGAATGGGTTGTAGGCAATATTAGCCGTTAGATTGTGCATAGTAGACCATCCGGGTATCATCAGATCATTTGGAATACTAATTCTAATTTTGAATAATATTTAGGATGGCTAGTATTCAAATTGGGACACAGGATTCACTTTCACAGGTTTCAATATGTTTTTGAACTAATATCTTGGATGAATGATTTAATGACACATACATTTATTTAACATAATAGAAATAGCCAAATCATTGACTTTTATGAATAAGATCGCATGAGTGTTTGAATCGAGATTGCAATCTTTTAATGATTTATTCTGCAGCTCCACCTGGTAAATGACATAAGTGTTGAAAAAAGAACCTGAGCCGTATCTAGACATTCAGCGTGGGTTCTTTTAATTTAGATCATTAAGAGAATCCTAGCAACTACCTAGCAATAATCTTAGAATGACTCTTAACAACTGCATAACAATGTCCTTGCAACCACCCACAACACTCTACCATTTTATAAAAATATATCATTTTTAGATGTTTTATCTCTTCTTAGGAGTCTCCCGTTGCTGTGGCAGTTGAGGTGGAGCCTAGTTTCATAGCTGTGGGACCATATCATGTTGCTGTGGGCATGAATAACAGAGCATGGTTTTATGCATCAGGAGATGATGGTAAGTGAGAAAACGTATGAATTTACATTAGAGGAAAAAGGAAACATTCTGACTTGTAGCAGTAGCTTTTTTTACTCTTAAGTGTGCATATGTGTGTTTCAGGTGTGGAGCGTGTAAAAGATACTGAGTATTTAGGGACAGTGGCCAGTATGTGCCTAAACTGTGACTATGCTGCTGCTCTGTTTGAGGGGAAAGTCCAGTTACATGTGGTGAGAAGACTAAAAAAGCTAAATTCGGAATAGATTTTTGCTGACTGTCAGCTTCTATACTTACTTTTTGTTTTAATGTGTATGCATGGAAGATTGATGGAGATGAGCAGGTTGTTCAGGAGGACAGACAGACGAAACTGTTTCCGGAACCTGATCAGAAATTCCGCATCCTCAGTCATGCTCTCACCTCTGAGTTTCTGTATTACGGGACTGACGTGAGTCTTTCACAAATACAGATTTTTTTTCCATCCTTGTGTTATTTTATTAAATTGATAGTTATGGTTCTGGATGCTGTTTGGTTTGACATAATACACTTTATAAAACACATTCATTGTATAATTTTTCACTAATACAGTATGCAAAATAACACTGTATCCAAATATGCAGTATTCTCAAAACATTAAACCAAATATGACCTATTAACCTGGATGACCTCCTGCTTCTGCTGAGATTCTAGATTCTGCATCGAAGCATAAAAACAAAATATATATACAGTGGAGTCCACTTATCTCGACCTCGGTTAACTATTATGTCAATGTTTTTTGAAGTGGAAAAACTTCAAAAGTACACTAGTTTTTAAAATGAGTTTTCTAATAGCATTCGCACCTGATGTTCGTAGATAATGTCCATAATTTCTGAATATCTGTTTGTTTTTTACAAAAATAACATGCATGAATGACAAAATAAAGTGCAGAACGTACTTCATTTTAAAAAGTTAAGCGCAATAAGCAATGAAAAAATGATCTTGAATTCAGTTCTCGGTACCCGTAAATTAGGCTTGAATGGTCAGACACACAGAATTATTTATTTATTATTTTTAATCTGTTGTGCAACATTATATTAGATCTATATATAATATAACTTAATATAACAGACCTGCTGTTGTCAATATAATCATGTTAATGTTACGGACAGATACTCGAATGAGTGTTAAGTTCCAATCAGGTTTTTATTTACAAAGTTCAAGAATAAAGCAAGATGAAATGGCAATAATGGTTGTGAGTTCTTGGGATGATCAGGCTTACAGGATAGCGGGGGTTGGAGTCTTGTTTAGGGGAAGTGCGGGTTCCAAGAAGCGGTGATGTTAGATGGGAAGATGGGAAGAAAGGTCCGTCAGGAAGGAAGCCAGGAGAGGGTCTTTGGAAGTCTTGGATGGGGTTTGTGGGAATCGTGGAGATAATAGAGTACTTCTGAGTACATCGTAGGTCGGTCGATGAACTGTAGTGGGGTGCGTGCTTTTGTAGGGTAGTGAATGGGTGTGGTTATGGAGAACAGGCGTGCAGTATCAGTATTCAGGCGACTGATTTTGAGCTGAAAAGATCACTGATTTTGTAACTTTAATAATAACTCATTTATTTGTCATGACAGTAATTATTTTGTTCTTTTGTTCTTTTTATCTCCAAGTTAAAATGACAAAAAGAGCTATATTGTGATTTATTAATGTAGTAATTTTTATTAATAAAAAAATGGAGGAAAAGATATAATCTAATCATTATCTTCTGAACCATAATCGAATTGTGAGGCAAGTGAAGATTCACTCTATTTAATAATATATTACAATTTTATTATTTATATAGGGTATATTGTATCTTCTAGCAGCAGGATGCTTATTAAAATAAAAATTTAATGTAAGATTATTACTTTTAATATTTTGTAAAGCAATAAGGCACTCAAGCGTGAGTAATGGGAACCCTTTAGTGTGACTGTTAAGTATATAACATGGCATTTTGTACCTTATTACATAAATGTATCATTCTTTGTGTTCTTTCTTCCCATGTTTTTGTCTCTCTTTCATTCTATAGACCGGATTGATTCAGTGTTTCTATTTTGAGGATTGGCAGAGTGTGAATGAATATCGCCACACAGTGGGTGTACGCAAAGTCTTTCCCGACCCCAATGGAACACGTCTAGTTTTTATCGATGAAAAAAGTGATGGCTTCCTATACTGTCCGGTACACACTAACAAACACGTTTCCACTCATAAAAGGGTCGTTCACACAGACATCAAAAATAAATCTGTTACCATTTACTCACCCTCATGTCATTTCCAACCTGTATGACTTTCTCTCTTCTCTGGAACGCAAAAGAAGAGATATTTTGAAAAATTCAGAATTTAGGTATCCAAGAGCTAAGAGTTTTAGCACACATTTTTCAGAAAATCTTATTTTGTTTTACAAAGAAGAAAGAAAGACTGTCAAGATAGCGATCGGCTGTGTAGGTGAATCAACAATCAGGTTTGGATTGACAAGGTTTGGATTGACATGAGGGTGAGTAAATGTCAGAATTTTTTATTTTTGGGTGGACTATCTCTTTAATGACTCTTCTGAGAGGCTAATGACAAACTTCTGTTTTTCCTACAGGTGAATGATTCAGTGTTTGAGATCCCAGACTTTTCTCCTGCCATTAAAGGGGTGTTATGGGAAAACTGGATGAGCAATAAGGGTGTGTTTGTGGCGTATGAAGAGGACAAAGTCTACACATATGCCTTCCACAAAGACACCATACAGGGTAAAACTAAAAAGCTAAAATAAATTCGTCATTAATAGAATAGGTATATGACTTGATTGTGTAATGATTATATGAAAAGTACCCTTGAGAGATAAGCTTCAAATGATGTGAAACAGAACTTTAATCATTAATGCATGTGCAGATCTGAAAAATAGTTTATTTTCTTTTAATTGCAAGAAATGTTAAATAGATGATTGTTGATTCACCTACACAGCTGATCGCTATCTTGACAGTTATACATAATATTTAGTTCAACATACCGTAGTAACAGTGGAAGAATTCAGACATTTTGTTTTACATGAGCAGTGAAACAGACTAGTTAGTAATGTGAAGATTGTGTACATGTTTTTCTCTAGGCTCTAAAGTGATTCTAGTTGGTGCCACCAAGTTGCCATTTTCCCATAAGCCCTTGCTGTTGCATAACGGGGAGCTGACGTGTCAAACCCAAAGTGGCAAGATTAACAATGTGGTTTTAAACACACATTCATTTCTCAACAACTCACATAGTGACACCAGCAAAGACAAACACCAGTCGTCACTGCAACAGGCCATCATGCTGAAAAGGTACTTTCATACTACATTAGTTTGTTTGTTCTCATCTACTGTATATTGACTATATCAAGCCAAATAATACAAGCTTAAATTCTTCTAAAAGCACGATTGTTAAATGTATACAGTAGGAATGATTGCATCCAGGTTCACTTTATCAGCAATGTTCTGAACTCTGTCAAATGTTTGTGTGCAGGTTTTCTGATGCATGGAATACCTGTAAAGTTCTGAACACAACCGAGGCGTGGGGGGAGCTGGGCAGGGCATGTCTGCACCACATGGAGGTGGAACTGGCTATTAGAGTATACCGCATGATGGGAAATGTCGGCATGGTCATGTCCCTAGAGGACATCAAGGTGTTACCATGTTACTACCTGTGTTCCAAATAGTCTATAGATTACTGCCTCAGTAGACAACAGTTTAAAGTTTGCATAAAATGGAACTTTGCCATATCTGTTTTTTTAAATGCATATTATTTATCTTTTTTTTAATCAAATTGTTATAAACCAATATTCCAGTGAAGCAACAGACTTCTCCATGGACTTCCAATTTTTTGTCTGCTATAAACCCTGCGTCTTACTTACAATCGACTGGAACCTCTATTAAGATCTACCTCTATCCAATCAAGTGCCTGTCCTACTTTTCTTTCCTTCTCACGTGATAATCTGTATTATTCGGTGCATATGTCCTAGTATGGAAGAAAATATATTTTCGCTCTTTCAAAAATAATGCCATAATGCACTGTGACAGCCAATGAGGAAATAATAAATCCAAGGTGGCGAACAATGAAAAGATATGTTGTTTTATAAGGATATTAAAATGACAACATAATAATATGATCAAAACTGAGAAGTATTGATTTTTTTAATAGTGAAATTAAATTCATAAAAATTCATTTAATTTGTTACCATTAGTTGATATTTTCAATAAAAATATGTCAATATTATTTAATAGACGTCAGATAACACGTTTTTTTATTAACTAATGTTAACAAAAAATACAGTATTAAATGTATTGCTCATTGTTAATGATAGATAATTAACTAGTTGGTCCTTTTTGTAAAGTTAAAAACATTTTTTTTACAAAAATATAATTATTATAAAATGTGTGCGTGCTATGTATTTTTTATTGTTATTAATTATTCTGTTCCCTGTATTGAAATCAATGTTGAGTATCCTGTGAATATTGCATATGGAGTACTTTTATATGACACAGTGTAATGTTCTAAATCAGGTATTTTATAAGTTTCTATTATAGTTAGGATGCTGCCATAGAAGGAAGTGGCCTATTTAGGCTGTGAGTGAGTTGACTAGGTTTTGGAACAGAGAAATTGTCTGGAGTACAGAAGAAGTTTGAACTCTTTTAAAAAAAGTGCTTTTTCTTGACTGTCTGCAGGGAATAGAGGATCAAAATTTGCTGGCTGGTCATTTGGCCATGTTCTGCAATGACTACAACCGAGCCCAAGACCTGTATCTGACATCTTCATATCCAATGGCTTCCCTGGAGGTAAAATAGGCATGCACACACATTCAAGATTCAAAGTGTTTATTGTCATGTGTACAGACAGAAAGCATGTTTCCCTGTACAATGAAATTCTTACTTTGCTGTCCACAATAAATGTCACAAGTAAGAATAAAAAATAAAAAGAAGATAAATATATTATAATAAAAAGAGCAAAGATGTAAAAAGAGTTAAGGGCCAGTCACACAGAAAAAACGCTTGAATCACGCATGATTTACGCACAGATTTTCGTTTCTGCGCGGAGCGTGCGTCTTATGTGTATTTCGTCGGTGGAACGAATGTGGACCGTCAGTGATTGTAAGTGGATGTGCGTCGAAGGCGGTTTGTGCGTGATTTTGAGTTTTGAACGGTTCAAAAACTTTTGTGCGTTATACATGAGTCGCCGTGCGTAGTTTATGCGTCGAGTATGCGTGACTATGCGCGGGACACGCGTCGGCCGTCAGTGCTTGTGCGTCGGAACTGGTTCGAAACCGCGCACGTCCACTGACGCCCCACCTTCAAATCACTCATGAACCACGCATGAACGTGGTTATCATGCACGTATCACGTTCATTCCGCTGACAATGTGGATTCTGAAAGTACTTGTTCGTGGAACGTTTGCGAAGCGTGCGTTTTTGGACTCGCTCCGTCAGTGATTCATGCGTCGGGCGTGCGTCGAATGTTCGTGGAATACTTTGGTCAATTTCTCTACGCACAAGCACGTACAAAACCAATCTGTGCGTGATTTGTGAGTGATTCGTGCGTGATCGGCTGTGTGACTGGCCCTTAAGGTGATATAGTAAAAAAGTGAGGTAGTGCAATTCTGGTAGTGTAAAGTGAGAGTGCAGTATGCATGAAAGTTCAAATGTATGCATCTAAGTATCCATTTTTTTTAGACTTCCCAAGTCACATTGAATACTGTCGAAGTTGTGCTGTTGTGTGTGTAGATGAGAAGAGACCTGCAGCATTGGGACAGTGCATTACAGCTGGCTAAAAGACTGGACCCTGATGAGATCCCATTAATTTCTAAAGAATATGCCATACAGCTGGAGTTTGTGTAAGTCAGTTAATTACATCTAAAACAGCTGTTTTGGAGACATTTCACTGCAGCTGATTATAAGTGACATGGACTTGTTTTTTTGCAATAGATACATCTAAAAGGAAAAGCTGGTGTTTAGAGTGCTGATGTGACAACATGTTTTTGAAGGCCAGACAGTTAGCATCACTCAGATAACCGCAACAATTTATTTATTTTTTCTTTTAGGTTTTTCCCATTGCTTCCCTTTGCAGAAAAATAAGCAATATGACCAACAACAGTTTATGATGTTTACATGTTTTGTTCAGTGTAATAAACTTCACAAATATTTTAAACTGAAACCAAAGGCATACACCAATGATACCAATAAGGTTATATTATCTAGACCAGGGGTCACCAACCTTTTTGAAACTGAGGGCTACTTCTTGGAGACAGATTAATGCGAAGGGCAACCAGTTTGATACACACTTCTGAAATAACAAATGTACCTTTAATTATATGTCATTATTAATAATTAATGATATTCATATATGTGAAGACACTGATTATGTTAATGATTTCTCACAATAATTATACAAGGTAGGAAACATATCAATATGCAACACTTTATTTCTATAAATCTTTGCAAGTATTTATATTTAAAATGATCACTTCTACAAGATTTTCACTAGCCACTAACAATTTTTAACAAGTCATGCACAACGTTTCACCAGGTCTGCCCTGTATTCAGTGCAGCTCGCTATTTTTTGGCTTTCATGTTGGTATGTAAATTTTGGTAGGCTTCAGCTGATTTTATTGGTTTAGCTGCTGATTTAGTAGCGAGCACAACTGGCGGCATCGCTATTGGTTGGATTGTGGGCCTCTTCGCTGTGATTAGTGTTTGATTCCCTGTGTTTTCTGGCTGAATGCATTTAGGAACAGTGTTCAATCCCGCCATGAGAGAGATCTCATGGCGGGATTGAACACTGTTCCTAAATGCATTTCAATGCAATGTTTCATTCCCGCTCTCGAAAGGGAACGTCTCAGATTACTATCGTAACCGTGGTTCCCTGAGAGGTGAGAACAAGACATTGTAATAACCGCTGTGTTCACTGCTTTGTGCAGCATTCAGTCATATTTATACTGTCTGCCAGCCAGAGCTGCATCGTGCGACAATTGGCCAGTTGTCAACTGGCGTTATCCTATTATGTGAAATTATGTGAAGGGGAGGAGTTAATTTGCGGGTGTGATTTAAAAAAAAGAATAGCAAGAAAAATAAATGCAGCTCACTGGTAAGTAGCGCTATGGTGAGCTATTTTTAGAACAGGCCCGCGGGCGACTCATGTGGTCCTTGGGGGCGACCTGGTGCCCGCGGGCACTATGTTGGTGACCCCTGATCTAGACAGTAGTAATCATAGTCACAATGTCCTGAAGATATTCAGGTTCATTCATTCATAAAAGTAATTCTATGAATGAATGGGGAAGAGTCAATTTTTATAGGGGCATTATGGAGTCTTTTCTATGGCCTGTGATTATGCCTGTGGTCACCTTCCCCCTACCTGGGATGTCTCTAAGGTCCACTAGTTGCTGGACTAGTCTCAGTCAGGGCGGATAAAAGCTAATAATGGTCAGTGGAAGAGGAGACATCTTGGAGCCTGCTTGGGCCTACATGAACCTTTGCTTGTTATGGTCTTGAGGCGTCTGTTGGATTATTCATTAAATATATTGAATAATTGTGTGTCTGATTGGTCCAGATGCTACAATCATTTACTTATGGTTTGTGATAGAGCTGCTGTCAAATCCAATACAGTTGGCTGCTTCATCATTCAACAAAAGTTTACTTGCAAACTCTCCAACAAAATGGTTTGAACAAACATATAATCCTTCAACACGATCCGGGGATGCTGGGATAATTCTGAAATCTGTACGGAGACACAAACAAGCTGTTTAATGACATGTCAATTCACCAATCTGTGTCCAATGTAAACTTAAAATAGATTTTCAGATTTTTTGGTCTTAGGTTACAGAGACATTGTAATATTCCTTGGATTAAAATACCATTATCCCTACTCTCTGTTTATTAGGAGAACTTTCAGAGCTTGATGCTGCACCACATTACGTAAAATTAGTCTGTTTAAGCTTGTCGTTTTGGTTCAGGGAGAACTGTAAAAGGTGGCTCGTTTACAGCGCTTGGTAACTTTCTGTCTACAATTCTGTGTAGCCTTAAGGTACGACGTTCATGGTATTACATTCTGACCAAATGCAATGACTGGATGAACATTTTTTGGTCTTGAGATTTCCACACACAATATATGTAAAAGCATTTAATATTTAGATCACATTTATTACTGATTACTATCAGGATGTAAAGATATTTACATAAATTTAAATTTCCTACCCTAGCTTCAAGTGCATCATCTGGGTATTTAAAGTGCACTTTTTATTTTGGAAAGATTCTGTGTGAGTACACTTCTCGCACTATTTATACTATAAAACGGCATAGAATAGCGTATAAATACGCAAACCGGGATGGACCTATTGACTTCAGAAAGATAGAATTCCTTAATCTTTGCTAAATCGTTTATGGGTTTTGGCCTATAAAATTGTTATCCCTATACACCACTCTATTGTTGATGTCATATGTTTTTGTGTCACTCTCTAGTGGAGATTATGTGAATGCACTGGCTCACTATGAGAAGGGCATAACAGGAAACAGCAAGGTAAGTGTCTTCATGTTTTTCAAATGATTATCAACAACTTTAAAGGAATTTCTCATCCAAAAATGAAACATTTGTTATAATTTACAAAGTCGACTGACTGTCACTGTTCATTCATGGAACAGAAAAGGAGAAATTGTAAATGTTCATGTGGTAAGGGTTGTCAAAATCCAAAAAGGACAACAAAAATGTCCACTTGTGTCTTCTGAAGTCTTCTGAAGCCATACAACCATAGCTTTTTCAATAATAAAATTTGAGAGTCACGTTAGAGAAGATTTTCTAGAAATAACTTAAATGACATGATTTTATTCCAAAGAACCATAAGCATAGAAAGTAGCTCCTTGTATCTTTGTAGTTTCAGAATCATGATGAGAGCTGTCTATCAGGAGTGGCTCGTATGTCCATTCGAATGGGTGACATTCGTAGAGGAGCTAACCAGGCCATCAAACACCCCAGCAGAGCTCTGAAGAAAGACTGTGGAGCAATTCTGGAAAGCATGAAGGTGTGTGCACATTCATTTAGCCCTAAGTACTACAGTTGTAGGCATAGGCTTTCAAAGTATACTCCATTTAAAATGCACGTATACACATTCATATTACGACAACTTGCGATCCTTCCCTTTAGCATCTTAGCAGCTGATATTTCTGTCGTGAAGATACTTTCACTTCTTTGCATTTATATGTATGCATTTGGCAGATGCTTTTATCCAAAGCCACTTCAAGGAATGCATTGAATCAGTTCTTGCTGTCCCTGGGATCGAACCCATGACCGTGGCGTTGTAAGCACCAATGCTCTACTGTTTGAGCGACAGGAAAGCCTTTATAATCTTATAGGCTGTGCAAATGCAGGTTCTTTCTAACCTCCCTGCACAATCTCTCATTTACATAGCCATCCATTGTTGTTGTAGTTTGCACACTTTTCTGTCTCTTCTGTTTATTCAGTTTTTTCTTCGTCTACCTTGTGAATTATGGCCCTGGGGCACTGTTGCTACTTTATGGACTAACTAATTAGGTAAAAATAAATCATTGCGCATGTGCAAAATTTAGGCTGTATATTTACAGCATGCTAATGAAGACTCTTGCCCATGCTTAAAAAGGAAAGTATACTTTGGGGTTTGACATTTAAAAAAAAATCAAATGTTCTTACTGACTGAATGTTTTTGTGTGCAGCAATATTCAGAAGCAGCTCAGTTGTATGAGAAAGGCCAGTACTATGACAAAGCTGCCTCCGTCTACATACGCTGCAAAAACTGGTAATTGACTGTAATTAATATCACAGATTTTATCGTTGTGCTAAGGAAACAGACTTGTGATTTGTAGCAAATTTGTAACTAATATTGTTATCTGACGTCTTAATGTCAGGGCAAAGGTGGGCGAGCTCCTGCCCCATGTGACTTCCCCGAAGATTCACCTGCAGTACGCTAAGGCAAAGGAGGCCGATGGCAAGTATGTACCAAATGCAAAACACCTCCAACAACATAAACACACACTTTATATTATGTATTGCCTTAAAGTAATAATAGTTCATGCTATTATTTATTTGAAGTGAAATGAAGAGGACATTTTCCATAATTTTCCTATTTTTTTCAATGGATTATCAATTTTCAACCCTCTATTTGAGCATTACAATTACATTTCATTGTTGTGAATGTGTTGTACAGCCTCTTCACATCTGAAATTAGATACTGTGCATTTAGCATTTTCACACACGCACACAAAATGTCATTTAGCAAGCAATTTTTCTTCTTTCTGGTTGACTGAAAATCTGGCTTGTGAAGTATGGAATGTTTTTTTGTTTTTTTTAGCTTATTGAATGGTCCTCTGGGGGAGGCATGTTTGTCCTCTGGGGAGGATTTTTTCAGAGTATTTATCCTGGGAAATGTGTCTCCTCGTTTTATGAACACTACCATATAACCATATTCAAGAAACACACAAGAAACGCCAAAATCCCCAAACTGCCACTTTCCACATTTTGTGCGTGTATGTGTTTAGGTATAAAGAGGCAGCCATGGCCTATGAAAGTGCACGAGACTGGGACAACGTAATTCGAATCCTACTAGAGAATCTTAACAACCCTGAGGAGGCTGTCCGCATTGTCCGAGAAACTCAGTCCATTGAAGGAGCCAAAATGGTAGCCAGGTCAGTAAAGGAACAGCCTCCAAAATCTGTGTGCCTTGGAAACAAAATGATAACTTGTCTTCTTTTAGAAAATGTGTTCTCAACAAGTGAAAAAGATTTATCTTATTATTTATCTTTTTTTGCTCAAATCTTCTGTGACTGCACAGGTTTTTCCTGCGTTTGAGTGATTATGGCTCAGCGATCCAGTTCCTGGTTTTGTCGCGTTGCAGCGATGAAGCTTTTCAGCTCGCCCAGCAGCACGGGCAGATGGAGGTCTATGCTGACATCATTGGTGAGCTCTCTGATTATCTCATACCTGCGTCATTCCTACATTTCATTATATGTCTTGATAAAATATTAAACTCACATAAAAGATGGAAGTCTTTTTACTTTATATATACTATTCACAATATCATTAAGTGAAGATATGAGTGTTTTATATCATGCGACTACTTTGGTCTACACTGACTGCAATTTTTATGTTATATTTATTTAAGAAATATTCTAGGTTACTTTTTTCTTAACATGTTTAATTTTTAATTAGTAAAAAGGTTTTCTTTTGTACTCTTCAGGACTTACCATTCTGTTTTGTAGCATCCCTTTGATTAACAAAGGCAAAGAAGAAAGATAATTTTTCAAAAGATTTTCCAAAAACGTTCACCATCTCGATATCTTTCTATTTCTCTATATCGATATCTTTCTATCTATTGATATCTCAGTGTATGTATTTAAAAAATTGTCCAGGTTCAGAGGCTACAATAGAGGACTATCAGAGCATAGCGCTGCATTTTGAGGGGGAGAAGAATCATCTTCAGGCTGGGAAGTTCTTTCAGAAGTGTGGACAGTACAGCAGGGTATGGGAACTGTGTGTGCTGTTAGACTCCTTTCTCTCTTTCTCCCCTGTCCCTGAGCTCACCCCCTCTGTCTTTAAAGCTCTTACTTTTCATCACACTTCGTTGCCCCGCTCTCTTTGCTCATTATCTCCAGAGGGATTCTTTACTCAACGGACTGTGCTAATTACCTTGGTCATTAAATGCTTATTAATATATTTCTATCTGTCTGTTCACACACAGGCGCTGAAGCACTTTTTGAAATGCCCTAGCTCTGATGACAGTTTGGCCATAGAGATGGCGATTGAGACTGTGAGTACAGCTGGGGGGCAATAATTTCACTCTTTACTACCTACAATTCACACAATTTATCACAATATATATATATATATATATATGCTTGAAACTCTTGAAGCACTTATAAATGCTTGAAACACACACGTTGTCAGCCATCAGGGCCGGGCACAAGTTGACCTGGGTCGGTTCTGTGGTGCACCCCTTTTCACCTCCTTTTTTACCTCCTTTTTACCACTTTTTTACCAACTTCACTCATTTTATTTATATAGCACAAGTTTAACGCAACCGTAGTTGAACCAAAACATTAAAAATAAATAAATTACATTAATTCAATTAAAAATAGATCTAATCAGGACTTTCGCACACTAAATCATACACCAGGCTATTAAGGGTTGTGTGAAAAATGCATGCTCTGGAATTGGATAAGCTCCTCCTAGGGCATTCATCCAATCACCACCCGACTTGCTCAGCATGAAGAAAAGACATGGAGGATTGTGGACGTGAGAGCGTCACAAGAGCCAGTGGCGGGAAGCGGCAAACATTTAACACCTTTTTTTATTTGAAAGTGAAACAAATACAAATTAAAAGTAATGAATAAACACAAGCACAAAACATGGTATTATGGTATTCTGTCTATTTGTAACAGTATTTGAAAATATAGAAAATTGTTGTAATGATGTTTTTATCACTGTCTGTTTAACAGGTAGGAGAAGCAAAGGATGAAGCTCTAACTAATCAGCTTATTGATTATCTGATGGGGGAAAGTGACGGAATGCCAAAGGTATTTAAAACGCAACAGATAAAACTGAAACCAAAATTGTATACATTACTGTATACTACTATATTTTTCTCTAATATGTTATAATAATGACTTTAGACTTTTGAACAGTGGTTTTAAACTTGCTGGGTTTGATTCCTGTATGTTTCACTACCCCACTGGATTCATCACCACTACTTACACCACGATTTTCACTGGATTGAATCTTTTCAATAATATTTGATTAAATTGTAATAAACATGAGGATTATCTAGTGTCTCCAGAGAGCTCTAACATTGACGTTCACTTTATCAATTATTGTCGGTTTATTTCTAGTAAATGCATTTCCTCTTATAAAATTTGTTGACATTTGTTGAAGTACCTGTTTTTAAAACATTCATCTATTGATTCTGCAATTATGTTCTGTAAATATTTTGTGTCTCTCATTGTCTGGTGCCTGTTGTCCTTACACTCATTATCTCTCACTCATCATCTCTCTCTCTTGTCTGCATGTGTGTAGTCTCTTGCCGTGAGTAGCTCATTGCATCTGCTGATACTTCCCCTTGTGGTGACCCAGCAGAAGGCACTTCTGTGTGTGTGTGTGTGTGTGTGTGTGTGCATATGTGAAAGTGTGTTTGTGTTTGAGTAGAGTTCCTCTTCTTTATTACTTCATATTCTGTCTGTGTGTGTTTGTGTTGTAGTTATTTAAACTGTATATGTTTGAAAATGGTGTGATTTGGTCCAAATCATTTTGTATAGATGTTGGGTGGCTTACTTTTTATAAATGTACTGATATTTAGTGTCAGCAGTGTTATCAGAAATATTGTGTCACCTAAATAATGTAGGTTTATTTTAATAATTTTAATAATAGGTTCTGATCATTCCTAGGATGCAAAATATCTGTTCCGGTTGTACATGGCTCTCAAACAGTACAGAGAGGCAGCGAGAACAGCTATTATAATCGCTAGAGAGGAGCAATCTGCAGGTCTGATTTTAGTGCTTTTTTTCCTACAGTTATCCAGGTAGTATAGGATTATAATGTTATTTTAAGAAACGGATGGTCATTCATTGTTGTTGCCTTCAGAGCAAATATTTGGCAGCATGTTGCGCCTTTACCTGATTTGTATTTCTTATCAACTTAATAACTCCAACTTAGCACTAAAACAATCCAGACACTTTGTGCAAATAAAATGTTATACATTCTTGGGGAATTCCCACCCTGTGTTTTTTGTGAAGCATGCTAATTTGTGTGTGTGTGTTGTAGGAAACTATAGGAATGCCCATGATGTTTTGTTCAGCATGTACGCTGAGCTTCAGACACAGCAAATTAAGATCCCAGCAGAGATGGCCACAAACCTGATGATTCTGCACAGCTACATACTAGTGAAGGTGGGAGTCACGTTTATACAAATACATGTCTTAACTGTGGATGATAACATTCTCATGTTCATTATTTGAAGCAAAATAGTGAAAAATCCTATGTCACTGTTACAACATTTATTATTTACATTGTATGCAGTGGGCCCAACAAGTAAAAATGAAAGAATGTTATTGCAAAATAGACACAGTATTTTATTTTATCTAACAAGTGTGCCAGCGTTATTTAAATAAATGTCTCTTTTGTATTAAAACCACATAGCTTGTCATTAATTAGTTAGGATATGCTATAACAGACGTTTCATGGAATGTTAGGGCATGAATATTTACCTGAAAAGTAATGGAAATGTATTTGTTAGCATCCTGTTAAATTGATCAAAAGTGACCGTAGATATTTATACAGTTACAAAACAGTCATATTTGCAACTTTCTATTCATCAAAGAATCCTAAAAAAGTGTCATGTTTTCCACAAAACAATTATGCAGCACAACCATTTTGCTAACATTGATAATAAGAAGTGTTTCACCAACTCAGCATATTAGAATGATTTGACCAAAGAAATGACTGCTAACAGTTCAGCTTTGCCTTCACAAGAATAAATTGTATTTTAACATATATTAAAATAGAAAACAGTTAAATTGTAATAAAAGTTGAGTATACTTCACGTATATAAAGCGTACATAAAGCCTCAACGACTTCAATCTTTTGAATGTGTGTATATACTGTATGTGTATATATATATATATATATATATATATATATATATATATACATATATATAAAGTTAATACATGTTCATCTAAATGTATACACTTAGTGTGTATGTATATGTATGTATGTATATATATACATCATACATACATACCGGTACATACATATATGTATGTATATATAGGGCCATGTAGGTTTGGATTTTGTTTTCCCTTAATAATAACTACCTTCATTTAAAAACTGCATTTTGTGTTTACTTGTGTTAATTTTGATTAATATTTAAATTTGTTTGATGATCTGAAACATGTTCACACTGAAACAAATAAATCAAGATATATATGTATTTTATAATATTATTATTTATAATATTTTTAGTAGTTAGAATTAGAATTAGAATTTTCTGTTAAGTCAAAAGTAATATGGGACTTTCTGGTTGTCAAATGTTAATGTGATGACTTACTGTACGTCTATGGTTACTCTGCTGAGACACCTGTGTTAACTTAAGAGAAGTTGATTTCATACATCCACTAAGGGGCCGTTTACAAAACACCGTTTTCAACTAAATGGATTTACAGAACAGTGTTTTGGGGGCCTGAAAACGCAGACTTTTGAAAAAAGTTTCAGAGTGCACGTTTTTTTAAACTATACCATTATTGTTTCTGCATAAACTACAAAAACTCGAATTTGCAAGTGTTCAGCCTATAGGCGCATAGTTTTTCTTTACAGTGATATTGCTACTGGTCTGTCATATATATAACAAAGTTTTTAATAGTTTTCGCGGACTGAATGGGGGTCGATTTGAAATATTTTCAGTTTTTAATACATCGTTGTCATGTAAACATACTCTAACAGTCAAGAAGATACCAGTTGGTTTGCATCACTTGATTTTATGTTTTGTATCTAGTACTTGAAAATTCATACATTTTAAATGTGGTTTAATTGACCAAGAATGTTAAAAAAAAAATGTGTGGTCCTAGTATATTTCAAGTTTATTTAATGAAGAAAACTGATTTAACAAACAAGGAATGAGTGAAGGAGGCCTAGAATTCTATCAGTGTCGGACTTTCATATTCAATGGAAATCTGTTTAGTTTTTTCTCAGTTCTGTTTCGGTGTGTTCATGAGGTACTCACTGTTCTGTGAAGTTTTAGATGTTTGTTTTTCATTCATTTTTCAGATCCATGTTAAAAGGGGAGATCACTTAAAGGGAGCACGAATGCTTATCCGTGTGTCCAACAACATCAGCAAATTCCCATCCCGTGAGCCTCTCTTGTACACTCACACACACACATACTTCAGTACTGTAATGGCTGTCACATCCACCAGATCTTTTCTTATATAGAGAGGAGATGGCAACCTCTATATCTGTATCACTGGTTTCACTGTCAAAAATAGATCACTTGCGCTTGTAAGCTAATTATATAATGACCCTGACATCATTGAAACGCTTTAAGAGTTTTACTACAGTGAGTAATGAGATGTTTCCACGCAATAGTAGTTGTGGTCTCCTTGAGCATTACTCCTTTTTGAGCTAACGTTGTAGGCTCTAAATCCACCCTTAATGTGGCATAAAGATGTGTGTGTGTGTGTGTGTGTATGGCCTACAGACATTGTTCCCATCCTCACATCAGCGGTTATTGAATGTCATCGTGCTGGACTAAGGAACTCTGCCTTCAGTTTTGCCTCTATGCTGATGAGACCAGAGTATCGTAATAAGATTGATCTCAAATACAAGAAGAAGATAGAGGCCATGGTTCGGTAAGACTCATCTATATACTTAGTTTATAAATGTGTGTGTGTGTGTATATATATATATATATATATATATATATATATATATATATATCATTGACCTTTTTTCTGTCATCCACTAGTCGTCCAGATACTTCTGAGGTGGAGGAGGAGAGCTCACCCTGTCCGTACTGCAGCTTCAGCCTGCCCGACTGTGAACTGCTCTGTCCCGGCTGCAAAAATAGTTTGCCCTACTGTATTGCCACAGTGAGTACAGACAAATTAATAAACATTAATCAGGTCTTGCAACCTTCAAATAAGCAGGTCTTGCAACCTTCAACTTCAACTTCAGTTCCACAGAACATCAGCCTCTTTCTCTGCTAGAACAAAAGACCCTACTGTAACTTCCTCTCTAGGTGCAATATTTCATTTGTGACTGTAATGAGAGGAATGACAACAGACTTGACTTGACCTTTTAGTGTGTAAATGGAGACACGCACAGTTACACGGTCTCCCTGATAGATGTGCGTGTCATCATTTTCAGGGGTGTCACTTGGTCAAGGAGGATTGGAGTGTCTGCCCACACTGTGATTTTCCTGCTCTCTACTCGCAGTTCATCCAGTAAGTCTCATTATCTATCCTTCCACTTATCTAGTCACCTATCCATCCATTGATTTTCTGTATTTGTATGTGTTTGTTTCAGGCTCTTAGAGACTGAGTCAGTTTGCCCCATGTGCTCTGAGACTTTAAATGCCAGTGATGTGAAAAAGGTTTCAGACTGCTCCAAATATCTGCAGCAGGACCAACTAGAGCGCTGAGATCGAGAGAGCAAAATAGGAGAGGTGAAAGGGTAATGAGAGAAAAACATTTCTTGCAGTTTTTACACATACTTTTTTTTGTGCATTTTATCCAATTTAATTAAAAAAATTAAGAAAGAAATTGACATTTTTTTACATGGAATTTATTTGTACCATTTAAATTAAAATGTTATATAAAACGTTCACACACACACACAAATAAAATTTGGTTATCATTTCCTTACCCTCATGTAAACGCATATGACTTTGTTTCTTTTGTGGAACATAACAAATATTTTAATTTTGAAGAACAATGTCAAACAAGCAATTTTTGTTCCCAGACAAGATATGATATTCTATGTTCCACTGAAGAAACAAAGCCTTTATCATTTTTGGGTGAACTATCCCCTTAAATATTTCTTAATTGTTGTACATAATTTCATCAGTTCTTTTTTTAATATTTGTAAAAATTTAAAAAATATTTAAATATTTTGTTTTCTTGGTTTGTTTTTATTTTCCACTGTATAGACCTATACAGCACACTTTCCAAAATAATTTATTTGTATTATTATTACAATTTAATTATTATTAAGAAACTACTTAACTTATTATTGTGCACTTATTATTTCCAGCACTTATTTTTGATTAATGAAAAAAACATTTAGATGAACATTTATGTTGTTGATATTTGTATTATTTATTAACTTTATATTTATATTTGTTGCACTCTTACTACAATTATTTGCTATATTTACTAAGTAGCACAGCCTCCCATATCTGTTTGCTGCAGATATGGAATATTACAGTGTTTTAATTATTTTTTTGTGTGTGATTATTTTTGTAAACAGACCTAAAATGGATGATTTTGTGTAACATCTAAAGTGCCCCTTATGTTTTCTGTTTTCAGATACAGAGATTTGATGTCACACGATGATGTGTGATGGTCAGTCATTACAGAATCAATACTGTGGGATCAATATTGTAACCTTTCAAGCCAGTCAGGATTGTATTTTCATGATATTATTGAAAATAGATTAAAAAATATATTTATTTTCCAATATTGTAGAAATGTACAATCATTGTATATTTAAAAAATAAAATATGTATGACCTTTTTTACATTAAGTATGTTTATCATCAGTACATCTGTATATAGTTACT
This sequence comes from Rhodeus uyekii, assembly GCA_037043235.1. Lineage (NCBI taxonomy): Eukaryota > Metazoa > Chordata > Actinopteri > Cypriniformes > Acheilognathidae > Rhodeus > Rhodeus uyekii. The sequence goes on along the minus strand of JAWRVZ010000017.1, from coordinate 5,419,371 downwards.
CTAAAATGTACTTCTACAGTGTCTTAAAGGTGAACTTTATTCTTCCATCTGCCATTGGCAGTACAAACAGGTAGTCCCGCCCCAAACTCATGCCATTGGCTAACTTGATGTTGTTCTGTTGAGCCTCTCAAACACACAAAGCCATGTTGAAAGCACTACAAAGCCTCAGCATTTTTACTTTTTATTGAAATCGCCCCATGAATGTTATCTCTGCACATTAAACTTGTATAGGAGAAAATGTACACATCAGCCTTAATCTGTGTGGTTTGCACTGTTGTTTTGTAGCCTGACCACAAGAGTTCAGCACTGCAGTGTGAGCTAATAAAAAGGAGAAAGATAGTTAATCAAACCACCCAAGCACTGACATTTATTATGAGCTGGACTGTCCTTCCACCTTACATGTGGCCTTAAATTTATTAGAACAAACAGATTTAAAGTCAACGACTCTCTTCTAAAATTGAGCTTCACCTCACTGCTTTAGTCATTTAGCCAATAATTATGCATTCTATATAAGCTTTAGCTTTAATGTACCAAAAGATTTCTAATTATTAGAGCTTGTGAAGCCTTGTTTATTTGAGGTTAAGTTTATGCTTTACTGAGATTGAAATATGTTCTTTAAAGACATAGTTCACCCAAAAATAAAAATGATGTCATTGTTTACTCGCATGCCGTTCTGTATGTAAAATCTGTGTGACTGTTTCTTTTGTGTAACACAAAATAAGATATTTTGAAGAATATTATTACAAGTAATATTGTTACTTGTCAGTTTTGGTGGCCGTTGAGTTCTTTTGTACGGACAAAAGAAAACACTGAGGCTTCTCTCAAAATATCTTACTTAATGTTCCTCACAAAAAATTATTTCATACAGGTTTGGAATGACATGAGGGTGAGTAAATGATGACAGAATTTTTATTTTTGGGTGAACCATCCCTTTAACTTGTATTATTGGCTCATACATCTTAGGTGTTGCCCTGTGTTGCGTGACAGATTTTTATGAAGATTTGTTTTGAGTATTTCACAAGCAAAATAATCAGGTCAGTGCTCTTATCATAGAAATGACATATTATAATATGGATTAAAAATATGTACCCTTGCTCTGTCTTTGAACATGTTATCCAATCCATGAACTCATTCTTTCAACATTCTTTGTTTGTAGTGGTCAAATTTCCCCTAGCATTAGATGAATTGTGTTCTTGTCAGCCCTGGACAGATGGTGTATGTGTGTTATATGCATAAGTGTAGAAGGCATGCAAGCATATCCCATCTCTGCCATAGCATCTGTCTCGTTTTATAGTATGAGAGCGTATGATGTATAATGATCACTTTATACAAATAATAGTCATTCATTGTAATTGTATTAGTTAAATCCTAATTCACCTGTGACCACGTCTGACAAGTTAGTGTGGGTGTTTTACAGCATCTGAAATGCTGAGGTAAGTTTGTAATTTGTAAAGACCATCATGAAGCTGTCCAGTGAGTGAGTGTGTGTGTGCGAGCACAGTTAGAGAGTTTGTGTGTGTCTCCTCTGCAGCATGCTGGCGTTGTGCCACGCCGTGAGCAGAATGGCTTCACAAATTCTGAAACACAATTGTAGTGTTTTATTTCCCAGTTGCACTGTATTTCTTTGTACTGCTGTCCCACACACCTATGCACCAAAGTTTTATATGCTGTTACTTCACGCGTGTGTACATGTACACACACAAGTATATATACAATATAATTAATCCTATTTCTATTTACAATTCTATGCATACGTGTGTGTGTGTGTGTGTGTGTGTGTTAGTATACTGAGCAAATATAATTTATCCTACTCTATATGTATATAATAGAAATACATTATATATTAATTATATATTCACAGGTATGTGAGTATACAGGTGTTTATATATATATATATATATATATATATATATACACACACACACACACACACACACACACACACACACACACACACACACACACACACACACACACACACACACACACACACACAAGACATACTGAGCAAATATAATTCATCTTAGTCTCATACTGCTATCTGAGTGCTACTGTGAATCTTGCTCATTCTCTCTAATTCCCATTTTCACGTGGGATCATTTGTCTTTCCTGCCACTTCATCTCTCTCTTTCACACACACACACACACACCCATCCCATGCCCTCATTTAGCTCTGTGGGCTCAGTGTAAATCTGTTTAGAGAGAGGGGCTGTGATTTAATGTGACACAAAGGACAAGTCGAGGTGAGGCGGAGCTGTTCACTAAACCACTAACATCTCGTGAATTCCCGAGTCTTTCTTGAGTGTGCTGCTTACACCTTTATTTGACCGTATATGCGCGTTTAACAGCTTCAATGATACTACTCTTGCTTTGACATAACACACGTACCTATACCTTCAAATTCACGAATTGGTGTTGTAACTCGGCAGGTTTCGTAACTTAAAGCCAGGCGGAGAAAGTGACGCCGGTGCGGGACAGCGCTCGCTTCATCACGCGAGAGCACAGCATCAGCCTCACTGCAGCGGGACAGGTGCATGCACGCGCAATCCATAACACACACCGAAACTGAGCCCGGAGTGTGGATGTACATACAACGACGGACATGTGTGTTTGCTGGAAGCGTGTTTGAGCGGGCGGCATTAATATCATCTGTGTTTTCTTCCTGAGGTGAGGCTACGTGTCTTCATATTGTCATATGTTCTCACTGACACGCGCTTTTTCCGCTTCGACATGATTTTGCAAGTTTTCAGAGTGACTTATTACGGGTGTCTTTATATTGTAGTGGAAGTGTGCACTGGGGGTCTTCCGAGTACCCTCATCACACTGCTAAACACTGGTGTTCCCACTGCGGATTCTAGTCCCGGGTGTTTTTCACTCCGCCACTGGAGCGAGAGCTCTTATTAGCGGCAATTAATTTGCCTGATATTTTCAAGGTCTGATCAAGGCGCGAGGATCAGGCTGGTCCAGGGGGTTTGGAAAAGATCCTATTATTAATTTTAAGCAAGAGACATTTCTCTGTTAAGGTCTATGATCAAGATACGCAACTAAACCAACATTTTATATAGGCCTAAATTATAAGCATCTAGTTCAAAACTAATTCGTACATTGGGATTACATTATGATTTTTGTGAATGCTGTTTTTTTGTGAGTGCTTCCAAATAAAATTCATATAGACGATCATAATTTTGCAAGTGTAGCTGTTACATAGCATACATTCAGAAGGTTAACTCATAAAAATGGATTTTAACCCAAATGCTGACCTGATGTTTCAGGGAAAAGATATTTCATAAATATTTCAAGGAAAGTTTACACATTTTATTGTTTTTGCCCACCGCTTAAAGTGTTTATTTATTCATTATGTTTTTCACTGATTTTATTTTACATTTGCAGTTTTGCATTTTCATAAATTGCTTTACTGTATTTATTTAATTTGTTTAGCTGAAAGACCTATAATGGACAGTTTAATGTTTCATTGTGACAACCTAGTCTTACAGCATAAAAACATGACAACCTGCCCCTAGCGTGTTCGGTGAACTGTTTCTGTTGTCCTGGGAAATCACAGGCTAAATGTTCAATAGACAGCTAGCCTTGGCCTCCCAAATAAAAATAAGTGGCTATTTATATCTATGGGAAATATAATAGAATACAACATAAACCCATAGATTTCATTCTATTTGTAGTTTCTTAATGCTTTTTGTGGAAATTCTAAATTTGTCTGGTCCCTCATCTTCTATTCAAACCTGTTCTATTTAAATGCTGTTACAACTTCATCTTTAAAAACAATGCACTGATCTTTCATGCATCACATATAATGGATGAAATGATTATTATTTGGTTAATGTATTGTATTTTCTCTCTCTCTCTCGCTCGCTCGTTCTCTCTTTCTACGTATGTGTGTGTGTGTTTATATATATATATATAATATTTGGCCTCTTGGTATATTTTTCTTCTCTGATGATGTTTTCAGCCTGTCACTCACATGAGATCACAGCAAAAGTAAAACAACAATAATGCAATCAATTCCTGATTGACAAAATCAACAAGTATTTTTTTTTCTCATTCGAGACGCCATTTCACTTGGATGTACAAAATTATACGGAATAAAAGACTATTTGACTTCCATGGCAACTTTATATGTAATATGGTTGGCACAAAACATTTTTTGAAAGAGAAATTTTTTTTATATCCAGATTATTTATTTTCAGCAGCCATTTGTACAAGTGAAACGATTAAAGAATTTCTTTGCTCCTGATCTGCCCTGATGTTTTACATTCAAAAGTATTTCACTATTGTATTTTTGCTGACTAATGTGTCTGTGTGTTGCAGGTGTGCAGTCATGGTTCTTAAGGGGCTGATCTTGTTAATGCTGTTGCTTCAGTTCTCACTAGAAAGCAGCGCAGAAGGAGGCAAACCCAAGAAGGGGAAAAAAGGCAAACAAGTCGTCTGTCCCTCGTAAGTCTTCCAGGCTGTAACATACACTCGCATGCACACATCTGTACTGATCCCATAATCATTCAAGGTCGCCGAGGATGCAAGGATGTCAGTCATGAAGAATGACAGTGCTGTTAAGCAGAGTAAAAGTCTGGTGCTAAATTTTGGAGTCTGCCAGACTGGATGTTTCTGTTAGCACTGGTCCAGGACCAGCTGTGTCCTTGTAAATAGTCTCTATGACATACTAACAGATCCAGCTAAATTGGCTTCAGGCCATAGGCAGGGTCAGTGGTCTATATCTGTGTGACTAAGCATGAGTAAGTGTCTCTGCTTTTTACTGTATGTTCTGATAGCAGACATTATTTCAGAGGAATGATGTGTTGAATTGGGAATAGTTATTGAATCTGAGAGGGCTGTGACTCTATGCCATGGCAAGTTACGTCCTAGTAGGACTTTGATAAGTGATGTACTGCTAGTATAATGTGCATGTGTCTGTTTTGACATTGCCAGTCAGTTATCAGCAGAGGACTTGGACAGAGTCCCAGCCAACTCGACCAGCAACATACTGAACCGCCTGCTTATGACCTATGATTCACGTATACGACCAAACTTCAAAGGTACTGAGATTTCAGAATACTACCTTGACATACTTTCTCATAATTTTTTTATTTCATATTATCCTTGCTCTAGTGAAGGAATAACAAAAATAAGACACAAAGTAAAAAAATTGCAAATGAAAAATATTGGTAACACTTTAAAATAAGGTTCAGTTGGTAAGAATGACTAATAACTAACTATGAAAATGTGAAATAAAAATAAACAATGCAATGGGTAAAAAAACAAAACAATGAACAACATTTTTATTGTATTTATTAAAATACTGTAGGTTAATGTTAATTTCTACATACACATACATAGTTTTCTAATATATAAATATAAAAATGTGTTAGTATATTATGAATTAACATACATTAACAATATGTGGTAAGTATATTTATAAATTATATTTATAGCAATGTTTATGAATGAACTTAGCTGATAAATTCTGTAAAAAAAGAAGAAAAGTTTTTCATTGTTAGTTCATGATACCAAATGGATTAACTAATGTTACAGATAAACAAGAAATAAATACAGATAAACAGGAAAATAATAGCCGCTCTAAAAATACAATAGTAAACTGTCATTATTCAGTTGAAATTTGTTCAGTGTTTAAAGTGCTACCAAAATATTTTGTCATTGTAATATTTAATCAAATTGCAATAACTTGCTCATCCTCTGAAGAACCCTCTTTTTTTCTTCTGTCACCCAGGTCAAATGGATAATTGGCTAATGTTAATTAGTTTAAGGCAATCAATTTTCCTATTGCTTTTTTCCCTACATTTTTTTCACTTTAAATATCCTGTTTTGTACTCTGAAATGCATTAGATTACAGTAGTAAAATTGCTTGCAAAATCATGTCACATTCTTTAAGGTTCAGATCACTGGTCTTTGACCAAACCTCTAAGATCTCTAGCAGGTTCATCAAACAATTCTAAAATTCAGTACTTGCACTTTTTCTCGCCAAAAAGTCATAAATAACATAATGGATGACCTCATTAGAATGATAATTTAATCACAGTGTCAGAAAATGGCAGTGTGTATTGAATGGCGTAATTGGAAATTCTCCTCCATCATGCTGCTGAGGATCACAAGACCCTGTGGAATTAGAATGTGTCATTCTGAACCCAGTAGAATAAGAATATGTCAGAACGAAACTCTGTTAGATCAATGGGCTTCTGCCAAGGTTCCAAGTTCTTGCATCCAACGAAGCACAAAATATTCTCACATTTGAGAGTATTCGTTTTGCACTTTTGGGGATTTAAGACACGGCTTTTATCCGACACACATGGTTGATGTCCATGATTATATTCCTCTGAAAGTGTTGCTATCATGTGTTTGCAGGTATCCCTGTGGAGGATAAGGTGAACATCTTCATCAACAGCTTTGGTTCGATTCAAGAGACGACAATGGTTAGAAAAAAAAACATTAGTTAGTATGTGTGTTTAATTTACTTTAGTTTAATTTATTCCGTATTAGTCATTTATGTACACAATCTTGTTAAATGTTGTACGTTTGATTGATTTACAAAATATGTAATATATAAAACCTCTATTGATACTACATTGTACCAAGACAAGCTGTTTCATCTACAGGATTACCGTATAAATATATTCCTGCGTCAGCGCTGGAATGACCCACGGCTGCGTTTGCCAGCTGATTTTAAGTCGGATGCACTGACTGTTGATCCAAAAATGTTCCAGTGCCTGTGGAAGCCAGATCTGTTTTTCGCCAATGAAAAAAACGCTAATTTTCATGACGTCACACAGGAAAACATACTCCTGTTCATCTTTCGCAATGGAGACGTCCTCATCAGCATGAGGTAGGTCATGGTTATTTTAATAATACAGTGGAAATATGATGATAAAAACACAAATTTTTCTGTAAATTACTTGTTTTATTATCAATAGTAATCAGAATAATCAATTCCTCCACCAAGTAATGTAGAGCATTAGACTATTTATAACGCCAAACAGCAAACAACAGTTATTTATTTATATAGTATGTACTGTATATGGAATGTGCAATCACAGGTATGCATTTATCACCACAGATTTTTACCAGTTAGAACTATCTGATTTATAACAAAAATTAGGGGATGAACATTCATCTTCAGCACTAGTGCTTTCAAGACTGGATGCTTCCATATTTGTCTAAAAATAAAAATGTTCTGTGTGTGTTGTTCTGGTATGTCCCCACAAGGATAGCGATACCAATTTGGACTTTTATTTTGTCCCCATGAGGAAAACATTTTATAAATCATAATAAATGAGAAGTTTTGAAAATCTTTCTGTGATGGGTATGTTTAGTTTTTTACGGGGACAGAATACACAGTTTGTACAGTATATATATCATTACATCTATGGAAATGTGTCTGTAATGTTACTCCCAAAAACTGCTTTTCCAATTACCAATAAATAGTTAAAATTTTCTGTAAGATTAGTGGTCAGTAAGATTTAAAAAAAAAAAATCTCTTCACTAAATCAGCATATTGGAATAATTTCTGAAGGATCATGTGACACTAATGACTGGAGTAATGCTGAAAATTCAGCTTTGCTGACAAACTAATAAATTACATTTTATATATTATTATAAATTACAACATGTATTAAAATAGAAAAGTTATTTTAATTTGAAATCCTGTTTTACAGTAATACTCTTTTATTCTATTTTTAATCACATAAATACACAGATTTTAACATTAGAGACTTTAAAAACATTTTTAAAAACCCCCAAACTTTTGAATGTAGTGTAGATGAATGACATTACTGCATTTTTTTATTCATTTTTAAAGTAATTCTGGCTTCCTATGCAGTCATAAAGCAGTCACTATCCTTGGATCTTTTTTTCTCCTGGTATCATTCAAATCTAATAATCATAAGGTATATATTCAAATCTAATAATGTAATCTCTTTATGATGTTTCTGAAAGTTTCATATCAAAGAACATCAGTGAACCAGTGCTTAATGCATTATTTACCAAATAGTTTGTAGTAGTTGGCCTACTTTAGAATTCGGTCTAAACTGTATTTCTGTCATGCCAACTCTCAGAGAAATTGGCATGGTAATAGAGATTGGCATGGTAATTGATATGGTAGTGTTAATGTAATTGGCTATTTGATTCATGTATTTTATTTTGGTGGATTAGATCTGCTACGCTGTTGCTACTACCGAGACTTGCTACTGTCAATACATTCACAGACATTACTGCATGCTGCTGCTGTTGCACATGTAACATTCATGAAATAAACCCCCAACAAAGCAGGAGACACGAGAAAACTGCAAAGCCCTCCCCCCAAACATTTTCTTCAGATAATGGAAATAAAGCTGCACAGTTGCACAGCTTTTCCCAGCTGCTCTAGAATTGGCATATGCAGCACAGTTGTGCAACAGCTGGAAAGAAGACTATTACTATGCTTTTCTAAAGCAACTTTTCATCATGCACAGTTGCACAGGACAATGGGAGAAATAGACAACACAAGTCAATATATGCATGCTGCTGAGTGAGAAAACAAGCTGCTGCATTTGCAGATATACATATATCTTTACATATGAATGAATGTAGACAGGACGAGATAGCACAAAACACCCTCCCCCAAACTAGCTGATCTTGCCAAGATATATTTAGTTTTTTTTGTTCTTCTGAGCCATGAGACCATGTTTTAATATCTATGTGTGCCTTGACTATCGTGCCAAATGCCTTTGCTCTAGAAATGCGCTCTATGTGTCCTCGTTAACAAAAGATATACATTTCAAGCCGATAGAGATAAGAAATCCAGCAACCACCTGAGCAAGGATCATAATGAATCATTTATGTATTGACACAATCTTTATACTCTATTGCTAAGTGAAAAAGCTGTTAAAGATAAAGAAAAAGAGGACCGTACTCTGACGCTGCGTGCAGCTGAACTCAGCCGCACATATTAAGCATAGCTAATGAAAACATTGCCTTTAGAAATAAATGAATGTGTCATTAGAGTTATGCAGCTAAATATAGTAACCCTGTGCTTAAAGTGCTTATTTAATTTGAACCTTTTCTCATATCTGTATCTCAGATCACAACTCTTCACAGCAGTTATATACAATAGACAGCGTGCTGCTGCATAAACACTGCAGCTTATATGCTTAGTATATCACTCCACAAGACCGTTTGACATAATGATTCAATTAGACTGTATGAATTTAGAATTAATAAGCAAACCACGCAAATTGTGGAATAAATGAGTGTGCACTTATCTTGATTTCAGATGCTTTCTGAAAGTGGTAGACCGGTAGTGTTCACTACAGCAATTGAATGTTCAGTGTTTGAATGTTGAGCCACAGCTCATTGGCCACTGATGCAACTGCAACCAATCAGCTGCGATATTTAGATAACGATGTGATCACTACCAATTTGAGCCTACACCATCTTGGTTTCATGCTTGGTATTTGTAGTAGTTGTAAATATTTTGTATATTGAATGATATGAAGAAAATCTGTTTATACCGTTTATATAATAGAACATTGTTAAATTTCAAATTTCAACTTTTTTTGTTATTACGCTCAATTTCAAATCTGACACTGGAGTTTCACATATTGTACTCATTTCACATATACTGTATTTGTGTCCTTGTTACATTTCCTCTGCTGAAAGATCTGTTAAAATCTCACTTCTCACATTCACATTTATCATTTAAAAGTCTTCCAATATATATTTATCTTGGTTTTTTTTTCAATTTCCATCGTTCCATTTATTTATTCTGCTCTGATCTTTAACTGCAACATATTTAGATAGCAGAACGTTAGAAGCCACGGCTATTTGCTCAAGCTGAAAGAGTCTTTGTGGCAGATGAGAGAATATGCTACATCTTTGCTCTGCCGTGTGTGTGTGTGTGTGTGTATATGTGTATATGAGAGAGAGAGCCTTGGGGTGAGAATCCTACCCCACAGCCTCCTTTACTTTCTATCTCTCTGTCTCTCATCTGCTACTGCTGCTCCACATGTACCCAGGACTAATGAACCTTGCAGTGTGTGTTCGTGTGTGTGTGTGTGTGTGTGTGTGTGTGTGTGTGTGTCTATCCTCTCTTTACATACTCTCTCTCTCTCGCACACATACCGTCTGTTCTAAACTCTGGAAAAACTGGTTATGTATTCCTTTTTTCAGGTTGTCTGTCACTCTGTCTTGCCCCCTGGATCTAACACTCTTTCCTATGGACACCCAGCTCTGCAAGATGCAGTTGGAGAGCTGTAAGTGAAATAAACGCGCACACTGGTGCTCCTGCAATATAATGAAACTACTACATTCTCTTTTCTTTTAAGAGATGGAAATAAAGATGAGGATGAGGTAAAACGGCCATCTTAATTTGGCGTGTGTTTGTGTGTGCATAGTTGGCTACACAACAAAGGACCTGGTGTTTATGTGGCAGTCTGGAGATCCTGTTCAGATGGATGAGATTGCTTTGCCACAGTTTGATGTAAAACAAGAAGACATCAAGTATGGAAATTGCACAAAGTTCTACTCAGGAACAGGTACGGACTGACATTAATATATACTCATATTTCCATACATACCTAAGGAGGGCAACACAGAAAGAGGGTAAAGTGTACAGAAAGGCAACAACTCAAGAGCAGCACACGCACACACACACATGCAAGTGAGAAATCGCTGAGCTCATATCTCTTTTACACTCCTAATTCAGACTCAAATGGATCAATACCTCTGAGATCGGAAGCTTGGCAGAACAACCTCAGCATCAGAGCCAGTCTTATATAGCATTAAACTCTTGGAATGATCACGCTTCCCTTTTTTAATGAATGTTGTGGTTATCAAGTCTTTTTAAATACTTAATCTTTCAAGCATCTTCTGTTTTCTCATTGAGCTTTGAACCTGATCCAGTCATTTGTTTTGGGAACTGTATGTTCCCATGCACTTCTTCATGTTCCCATACATTGGATTTAATTGCAATACTACCATACCACTCATACTACTGTATTTCTGCAGCATGTGAATTGTCATGCATGCATTGGGATGGCAATTTTTTTCGAAATCTCGCTCTCTCTCTGCATGTGTGTGTGTATATGTTAGTATTGCATATTGCAGGTTGTTTCACATACTATCTCTAGTATGTACTGTACTGTGCAGTATATAGCAAACGGTATGCATGTATTTGATTGTGAAGATAGCCAATCTTCTGTTTTATTCACAAATCATAGATACAGCTATCTTAGAATTTGTTGCACTCTGAGCCTGAGGCAGACTGGCAGAGATGTTAGTGATAATGATACTGTTAATGTTGCTATAGATTGTTCACAGCATGTTTGTCATGTAATTTGTGTAGTTATATTTGTCTGTGGCAGACTTGTACGAATACCTTGCCATAGCAGTTCAGAGTTTTCCAACCTTTGTATCTTTCTCTATGTACCCCCACTTCTATCAGTAAGATATAAATACCAAACCTGAAATGTGTTCCTTTTAAGCCTTTTTCACAGCCCTAATATTTTTTTGTTTTTGTTTTTTAAATCTTTTTTTAGAACCCCCCTATAACTTGCTGAAGTTCTCCTTGAAGATCTTCCATGAGTAGACATGAATTTAGGAATTGAAGGAAAATCAATAGGAAAATAAGAGAGAAAGTTTCAGCAGCTATGCTTTGTGTCTGTGTCTATGTGGGCGTGTGTATACGTGCAAATATTGAACCTTTTTACATGGCTGTCTGCATTACTGGAATCTGATCAGTCAAATATTTGTCTTTATCTACCGCTAAACTATGTAGTTGTTTCTACATTCAGATGTACTAGTTATTAAACAGCTCAAATCAAAATTTCATATGCATTTATTTATTTATTTGTTTGTTTAGTAGCCATGCAAAAGGGAGAATATTATATAGTCAGTGGGTCATTATTGCAAAATAAATCTCTTCAGTGTGATTAAAAAATGTAAAAATAATTATTTTGAAATAATACTCTGCTGACTGTACATAATCATGTACTCAACCCCCACCCTCATAATTAAATGCTTACATTTGTAATTTAACATAAAGTATACCTTTAGAAATATTGGAGTGTTTTTCCCCCGTGGGAATCTATTGCATAATACACTATTCACTTCTTATATAAGAGAACGGCATGAGTGTAACTCACTAAGATCAGATGCATAGACAGCAGTATCTTCACACTTATATTCATATGAAATGATCGAACACAGTCACACCACAAAAAAAAGAATATGGTATCTCCACGTAATGTAAAAGTCAGAGGTTTAGCCCTGTGTTTCAAAATGCACTGTTCTGTTCTTCATTTGTATGATTGAGAACACTATTTTAAAATGAAGACTCTGACGCTTCTTTAGTAATTCATTAGTAATGCTAATACATCAGATTGATAAATCACATAATCCATGTGAGCCAACTGCACCGTTTCTAAAGTCTCTTCCACTGTGAATATTTTTTTAGGTGACTAGGTTAAAAGAAAAAAAAAACCATTACAACATTGGAAAAAGCTTTTGACACCATTCTGGATAGTGTCTCATGTGGTGGATACGATACAATTCATATTCCAACAGAGTGTTGAGAGATGCACCTGGCGGTTTTAGTAGTGCACTTGGCAAAAGCTCTTCATTTTTTCCTGTTGAAATGTGGCCCAGACGAGCCCTGACCTCAACCCCATCAACACCTTTGGGATGAACTGGAATGAAGACTGCAAGCAAGGCCTTCTCATCCAACATCAGTGCCTGAGCTCACAAATGCTCCACTGGATGAATGGGCAAATATTCTCACAGAAATACTCAAAAATCTTGTGGAAAGCCTTCCCAGAAGAGTGGAAGCTGTTACAGTTGCAAAGGGGGTGACCAACTCCATATTAATGAACAGTTCCTATTTTGTAATGCTCAGGTGTCCCAATACTTTTGTCCATATGCTCAATGATCAGTTGCTGTATATTATTCAGCATCATTATTTAGCATAATATAATTATAATAGCTTGTACTTAAAATAATAATATAAATGTAAAGACATAAGGCAAAATAACATAAATATTTATGCCCATACAGTATGCAAAGATTAAAATTTTTCAAGGCATTTCTGGGGGAAATCTTGCCATTAATTTCTGCTTATTTCATGTGGGAAATTTGAGCTTGTGCCCCTCTGATTAATTCAGTGTGATATTTTGTCATTCTTTTGTTTTTGTTGTACGTTTTTTGTTGTTGTTGTTGAGATTTCACAGTGTCCCCATGAGGCAGAGGAACTCCTATTGGGGAATCTGCTAATGGTTCACACACACACACACACACACACACACACACACACACACACACACACACACACACACACACACACAGAGCAATGACACATGCGCACTGAAATAAGAATGTGTATTGCTCACTAGTGAATCAGTATTTTGGAGAAGTGTGCAGAATGATGAGTGTTTCTTCAACTATGGGCAACTTCTGGCCCTGTAGACATTTAGAAAACACATTTTTCAAACTCACTATTTTATTTTTGTCATCTTGTCAAACCAAAAAAAAAGTGATTTCCTCTACATTCACACAAAATGATGTTTATATTACGTTCTGTGGTAGAAATGACATGATGGAAACATTTTTGGAATTAAATGGCAGATTCCTTTTATCTTACTAAGGCTAATTTCATTAGCCAGTATTTCATGCATCTTAAAGAGACAGAATTGGGTATTTGCAAACTTTTTGACAAAATTATATCTTTATGGGAAATGACATGCAATAAAAATATTCTGTTCACATTTGACACTTACAGCACCTTGAATTTTCTTAACATATTACACAGCTCATATTCCATCATAAGCTCCTCACTGACACTGCTGTCTCCCTGGTAACCAAGTATAATGGATTGTTTATATCACCCTTTGTAAAGATTATTATTACATTTTAAGATTTAAAATGCATGTCTAGGACAAGGATAAAACAATAACAACCTGTACATTAAAAGCATTTTGTAGCAAAGTAAATGATGATGATGTGGTTTGTTTCCCCTCTCAAAATGTATAGGTTATTATACATGCGTAGAGGTCATCTTCACTCTGAGGAGGCAGGTGGGCTTTTACTTGATGGGGGTTTATGCTCCCACCCTGCTCATTGTTGTCTTATCATGGCTGTCCTTCTGGATCAACCCAGACGCCAGTGCAGCCCGAGTCCCCTTAGGTGAGTCTCTTATGATCATAGAAATATCATTATAAGTTAAAACAGTTTTGTTTAAATATATTTTAAAATGTAATTTATTCCTGTGATGGTAAAGTTGAATTTTTAGCATCATTACTCCAGTCTTTAGTTTCACATAATCCTTCAGAAATCATTCCAATATGCTGATTTGCTGCTCAAGAAACATTTATTATTATTATCAATGTTGAAAACAGTTGTGTTGCTTAATTTTTCTGGGGGAATTAGTCTAATTAGTCTAAGCTCATTTTAAGTCAACAAAAAAGCATTTTCATATAAACTGGGAGCCATCAAAATGAACCGCATATATTTTAATTGTCGGAACCTTTAAACACTGCATCACAATATTTTCAACATTGATTCCTAGCCATGAACTTGTTTCACAGATTTAAAAAAATGCTAAAGAAAGAAACATTTTTCCACTTACACTGGGAGCTTCATCCGTCAGTCATTCCCATAATTACCCGAAATCCAACCCGTTTTTCCTCTCTCATCTCTCCATATTCCTCCTCTCATAGGCTCCACCTCTCCTTCATTCCTTTCTCTCATTTGTTCATCTGTCCATTCCAGGGATGGCTGTCACTTCCAGGTCAGTTTTAAAATTAAAACGTTTTTATCAAAGTGAACTCAAGATATCTGCTCAAGATCAGGGCTCAGTGAAGTCATTTATGTAGTTATGCAACTACATGAAGAATTTGTCTTTCTTTTTTCCCATCTTTCTCTCTATTTAGGTATTCTGTCTGTTCTGTCGCTCTCATCTGAGTGTACATCTCTAGCATCTGAACTTCCTAAGGTCTCCTATGTGAAAGCCATTGATATCTGGATGATTGCCTGTTTGCTGTATGGTTTTGGCTCTCTTGTGGAGTACGCCGTGGTTCAGGTGTGTATGCACATGTCTGGTGTTATCTTGCATTGAAGCTTAGCAGACCTACAGATTTAACAGCTGCTTCAGCAAACTATATTAGTATTTCACACTTTGGGCCCTGTGGACTAAACTTGCTTAAAATACACATTTCACACACTCGCTAGTTTATTTTTCTGCTAACAGTATCCAACATTGGACAAACGTGCATCACAAGAGAATTCTGTCTTTGTCATTTTCCTGATCATGAACATTTTTATAACAGTGAAAATTACATTTTTATTTCAGCCGCATTCAGCAAAACATTTTTTTGTGAAAATGACACTAAATATTATTTAGTATTTTAGTAATCTAGAATTATTTAGTAAAATGTAGAATGCCTTGCTATGGTATATTTTAGAGGTAGCATTGAATGTACCCTAAAACATAATTAAAATACCGTTTTAATACTTTTTACAGGTTGAATAAATTTTTTTTATGTTTGTGTTTGAGTAAAATTAACGTTTTTGTTTTATTCTATAAAGTATAGACATTTCTTCCAAATGTCAAATAAAAGCATTGTAATTTAGAACATTTTTTTGCAGAAAATCACAACTAGTTTCACCAGAAGTGGAATAAAGTCACTCAACAGCAATGTGAAAGGCTGCTAGAGAAAATACATAGCGTATCAGCAAGTGGGAATCAGGGTTATTCCACCAAATATTGTTTTCTATTGATTTCTATTTCTATCAATATTGAACTATTCCTAAGTTAAAACATTAGTATTGTGTTGTTTAAAAATGAATATAAACTTGTTTTATTTGCATTATTAAAGGTCTTTTATCGGTTATCATTTTCTGCAAATTAATACTGTAAATGACAATATTGTTAGTTGAAATTTGGAAGAAATGTTGTCAGTTGTTTAAAGAATAAAACAAAAATGTTCATTTTAAATATATTATTTATTGCACAGGATTTTATACAACTTCAGGCACTATAGTGTATATATATATATATACACACACACCTTTATAGACAGCGCCATTCAATACAGTAAGTGTTGTTTATGTACAAGTGTTATTTGATTTTTTTTTTATGCTGGATGTGCTTGTATGAGATTTCTAGTCTATTTGCTAAGGCCAAATTTTATCACTAAAAAAAGAAAACCACGAGAGGTTGCACATTACTGTGATTTTACCACAGAAAAGCAAGGAACAACCTTTTCTGGCTTTTTACTTTTATAAGAAACAGTAACATGATAAAAGACACCAATGTTTAATACATTTATTTATAATAATAATTTTATTTGTTAGAATAATTATATTTGTATAATTGTTGTTCTTGAAACTAAAAAGTATTGATTTATCAAGCCTATTGGTTGGTAACATATTAGTGTTGATTGGCTAGTACAGATTATCAAGCCGTTTTCCACTTTAAACTATCCATTTTGTAACTATTGCTTCCTGCTCATGTAGCAATATGATGTTTTCTAACTCCACTGTGTTTTGGACCATATTAGCAGGATTTCTATCCCAATGTTCTTGACTACGACTCCTAAAACTTTATCCCAGTACCCAAAATGTCTTGTACAGCTGTTCCTTAAATAGAAAAGTAAAAATGCTGTCATGGAAGGACACTCGAGGAGAAAATAGATCTGTAATCAAAGCCTGAAAACAAAACAGCAACCGAAAGAAAAGTCCTTACTTAGGAGCAATGAACTCTTTCTGAACTATGATACAGCTATACAGTTCCTGTGGTTATATTGTCCATCAGTTCTGAAAAACTAGGGTAACAGCTCTGGGAGCACAGAGCCAGATAATATTCCATTTTACTGTCTGCGATTTGCTGAATAATGCATTCTTAGTATTATGCTTAAAATGCAGAAATATGTAAATTGACCTGAACTGGAGTAATAACAGAGAATCTCCTGCATTACAAATATTATCAGATTTTTTTGTGTGTGAATATATATCATCACAGTAGTAAAAAAAAAATGTAATTGCCATTTTTTCCCTCCAAAAGAGAGATGTTTGATCCTACATGAAAAATCAATGTAACAGAGAAAATGGAGGAGGCTAGAAGACCTAAAATTATATTAAACTGGACATTTATCTGTGTGTATCTGTTGCCTGGACACAAAACGCTAAATTGAAGTGAATAAATTTAATTTATTTAATTACTGTTAACCAACAGGTCTCAATGCTGTTACGTTTTCATAAGGTTCTAACAGGTGCAATTGCATAAAAGGCTTTGAGTAACACTGGTTTAGTCTATCTTATTAATATGAACACTATTTATTTATTTATGAAAAGAGAGCCAGAAAGTGTCTAAATATCTAAATTGCTTAAGAAGCACGTTATTTCTCTGAAACAAATGCTGCTTTATATTCATGCAAAAAGTGTGGCTTGGGGGCCATTCACGCATAACTCATGTCTGTGGTTAAAAACATGAGTCACAGGTCAGTGGAATGAAAAAACATGCGTTTTTAAAGTTATTTTACCATGAGTACCATGTTTTTTAGAATGCCGTGTCATGGGTGAGAAGCTACGCAAGACACAAGCGTGTTTACATAGAAAACAATTGAAAAGTAGCACAATTCAATGGATAAACACGTTCTGTGCAAGTGGCCGTAAAGTGTCTTTGTGCTGTGTCCCAGGTGATGTTGAACAGTCCTAAGCGCATTGCGGAAGAAAAGATAAAGATGGTTGAGAAAGAGAAAGCTATAAGAGAAAGAGAGAGCAAGATGCCAGCCAAAGCTAACAGTGCTAATGGTACTGGTGGGACACCTATACATGTCAGCACACTACAAGTCAGTGTAAGTACGCACATGGATCCCTTTAAGTCAGATGAATGTGTGCATTCATGTGTGAGTGCTCTCTTTATAAAGAATTTTTTATTTTATTTACATATACATGTATTAGTGTGTGACTGCGTTCTCTTTATGTATGATGTGTGTATGACTTCTCTTTATGTAAGACGTGTATGTGTGTGTGTGTTAATGGGTATATGGGTAGATGAGATGGCTGTAATTGAGTCTACTGCTCTGGGCGTGCTCAGTGGGACTTGGGTGCAGAGAAGAACAGAGGATTCTGGGGGACTGAGAGTAATGTGACCCGACAGCACTGAGGCCTGAAGCTATGACAGAGCAGCACAGGGGTTCACAAGCGTGTGTGTATGTGTAAAGGGTAGAGGTCATATTACAAACAATATTTAAGAGAAATGTCTTGTGAGGATGACTGAAATGGCTTCCTTGGAGAGTGAAGTTCATGAGACACCTTTAAAAAAAGATTTTTTTAAATATAAATTACAGTGTTCCAATCATACGTTTATCATTTTGGATTCAACTGACTGAATTGACAATACACAATGTTCTCTATAATTTATCAGATTAACACAATAAGATCATAGATAGATAGACAGACAGACAGACCGACCGATGGATGGATAGACAGACAAACTCAGATAGATAGATAGACAGACAGACAGACGACATACTAACCGATGGATGGATAGATGGATAGACAGACAAACTCAGACAGACAGACAGACAGACAGACTAACCGATAGATGGATAGACAGACAAACTCAGATAGATAGATAGACAGACAGACAGACAGACATACTAACCGATGGATGGATAGATGGATAGACAGACAAACTCAGATAGATAGACAGACAGACAGACATACTAACCGATGGATGGATAGATGGATAGACAGACAAACTCAGATAGATAGACAGACAGACAGACAGACATACTAAACGATAGATGGATAGACAGACAAACTCAGATAGATAAATAGATAGACAGACAGACAGACAGACATACTAACCGATGGATGGATAGACAGACAAACTCAGATAGATAGATAGACAGACAGACATACTAACCGATGGATGGATAGATGGAAGGAAAGACAGACAAACTCCGATAGATAGATGGATAGATAGATAGATGGACAGACTAACTCAGATAGATAGATAGATAGATAGATAGATAGATAGATAGATAGATAGATAGATAGATAGATAGATAGATGGACAGATACATAGACAGACTGATGTCAAACGGATGGATAGATGGACAGACAGACAAACTCAGATAGATAGATAGATAGATAGATAGATAGATAGATAGATAGATACAGTGGATGGATGGATGAATAGAAAGATCTTTATATGTCTAAATATCTTGTGTTTCATGTTTGTGTAGGTTGTGGAAAACCGCAGTAAGAAGGTGTGCACTTCTAAATCAGATCTGCGCTCAAATGATTTCAGTATTGTCGGTTCTCTCCCACGAGATTTCGAACTCTCAAACTTCGACTGTTACGGTAAGCCCATAGAGGTCACAGATGCCAGCGGCAAATCACAGAACAAGAGCAACAAGAAGCCAGCACCTCCGAAACCCGTCATTCCGTCCGCTGCTAAACGGGTTGATCTCTATGCACGCGCTCTCTTCCCTTTCACTTTCCTCTTCTTCAATGTTATATACTGGTCCGTCTACCTGTAACCATGTGTGTGTGTGTGCATTTATGTCCATGAGGGTGAGGATTAAGCATGAACAGAGTGTTAAAATCTTCATCCTTTACATTCTTGATGTCTGTTAAAATAGTCCTGCTTATTTGTATTTCTCCTTGTAAGTCGCTTTTTGAGATGTGTATCTTTAATACGAGCAGCATGACTTTACAGACAGTGTGTGTTCAGCCATGTTTGGGCCAAACTGCTAGATAGTGATTCACTCAATGATGTCCCATGCCAATACAATTCAAATAAATACCAGTTGTTTATAAACTCAGGCAAGAATGTGCTTATGGAATAAAGAACTGTATAAGATATGGACAAAGACAGCATGCAGTTTTCATATTGGGCTTATTGCATATGAGTCTGTGATGAAAGGGGATTAAACTGCTGCTATTGAGCCATACAATAAATATTCTTCCTTCATCAGCTGCGTTCTTGTCTATATTATTTTGATCAGATGTTTGCATTGTTGCAATTGTCTGTTTAGGGAATTGTTTAAAACGTCTCCAATTAATTTAGCAACTTACTGTAGACTCAATGTACATTTTTTTTTCTTTTGACATCTATTTCTGTCAAAATCTCCTCATAATCTAATAATTAATCCTGTCTTGCATATATTTGGCAATTTTTAGCTGCCTTTAGTGCTGGTTCTTATGTGCAGCCACCAGAATAAAAAGACATTATCAGTGTCATGACAACGGCTCTGCAGTATTTCATTTTATCCAGAAAGACTAAACCCGAATAACTCAAGTTTGACAGCATTGCTGCCTTGCAAGCAATGGCATTTCCTATAGGAGATATCTAGTTAAATACTTAAAGAATACATTCTTTTTGTGTTTGTAGGACTGTGCTTCATCAATGGAGAGATGTGTTACATTCAGTATTACCCTAGAACATTCATTTCACCAAGATTATTTGTAGCTATTAGTTCAACTATTAACCTATACATCTCTATGCATGAAAATATCTAATTAACGTAAACCTTTATAAAACAACACTATTTTTTTATTATATTAATATAGACTTACTAATTAATGCATATGTGCATTTTGCAACACTTGTGCTAAATATATGTTGAGCTCTTTGACCTCTTCAATCTGCACTTTGTTGCAAGTTGTTTTCAGTTAAAACTGCTCAAACATGGATTTTTAGTCTGGGACTAGCTTAGGCCTGGTTTGTGAAACGGGGGATAGTAGGCTATATGTATAAGTCATGCACATTGCAACCTATAGTGTCTCCCCTACAAAAAATAAAATACAAAAACCGAAAAAGCTTATTTAAATGTGCTATTAGTGTTCTACTTTTAAACAAAAAAAATAATAAAGTCTACTTTTTAAGTCAAATATTCTTAAAATTACACTTAAGTACAGTATATTTGACTTATACTGACAGAAATGTCTTAGTATATTTAGCCTTTACTTGTACTCAGTCTTTTGTACTCAAAGTTTACTACTGTTAAACTTTAAGAAAATGTAAAATACACTGAAAAGTCAGGCAATTTAGTCCCAAAAAGTAATGTAATAGTTCACTTACAAGTAATCTACTAGTACAGTGATATAAGTATACTTACTACAGGAAGTATACTTAAAAATATACTTGGATTTTACTTGTATACTTGATAAAATTTAGTATACATTCTAAAATGAACTTAAAGTGAAGCATACTTTTTTGCAAGAGCTTAAAAGAAAATTTGTCTCAAAGGAATTAAACGTTTGGAATATGTACTCGAACAGGGGTGTCCAATTCTGCTCCTGAAGGGCCGATGTCCTGAAGAGTTTAGCTGCAAAC
Source organism: Rhodeus uyekii (assembly GCA_037043235.1). NCBI lineage: Eukaryota > Metazoa > Chordata > Actinopteri > Cypriniformes > Acheilognathidae > Rhodeus > Rhodeus uyekii. The sequence continues at coordinate 5,398,031 of JAWRVZ010000017.1, read as the reverse complement.
TGCCTGAAAATTTCCAGTAAAGGGCTGCATCCAAGTCGCATACGACTGCGTACGAATCGCGTACAGTAGGTGAAAAATAGTACCAGTATGTGATAAAAGAAGTATGTCCGATTCACAGAACTCATCAAAGAGTTGGCAAAAAGTACCCAGATGACCTAATTCTTCCGGCGAGATTATGAAGTGTGCGTAATGATGGACACTTTACTATCCCATGAGGCCACGGGAAAGGCTTTGTGAATGGCAGTGAAATAACCGTAACTTACGCTGGTTGGTCACATGATAATGACAACAAGCCGAATGTAGTCCATCCGGATTACATTCACACTACACACAATCATACTATATAAAACATACTTTTTTAGGTGTCATGAAGTAATTAGTTATTCGAATTAAGTACCTATTTGAGATACTATGGGATTTCAGAAGCAGCCACGGTCCTGAATAATTTAATTAGTGCTGGAGTTAAACTCTGCAGGGCTTTGGCAGTCCAGGAGGAGCAGGATTGGACACCCCTGATTAAGGTGTATCATGGGATTGAATGAGTGCACTTGATAATGTCCCATATTTTTTCAGGCTCTTCAACAAATGGCTGTCCCCTCATGTAGTGCACTACAATAAGAGTATTGGAGTGATTTAGAGTGACTTAGAAGATTCCAGGCAAATGCGTTGGGAAAGGTGGGAGATAAACTGCAGGACACTGGGCCTCTAGGAGCAAGATGGGACGCCATTGTACTAGAAGGTTCAGTATGTGTTGGATCAGGCTTTCACAGCACTTCCCTGCTCTCTGCTGGTCGTGCTGGGAACTACTATACTGCTTGCAAAATTTGAATAGCCATAGGGGCAGTATTGGACAACTGCTGTTAAAAACTGCACAATTCATGAAGGCAGGGTAAGTTTTCTTCAATATCTAAACCTAATCTTGTTGTGTTTTGTTGAAGTCAATTTATAATTTGCTGTGCCACACTCTTTGTTAAACTCTATACACATCCTTGTGATATGTTAAATATGATCATTTATTCAGGGTTTGTTCAATAGAACTGTGCTTTTTTTTAAAGATATCTACTCGTCTTGATCTGTTCATTATTATTTCATAAATCAGTTCATTTTTGTTTGAATGCACCTTATACCTTAAATGCAAAAGGCTCACAAGCAGAATGGAGATTCAGGCTCAGATTTTATGCACTGACCCATTTCTCTGACCACAAGGTCAAAACAACTGTATCTTAACAACTGTATCAGAAAAATACAATATTAAGTTAACAATCAACCAAAGCTACATCGAAGAAAGTAAAACTCAGCTGTTTTTATTGTCCCTCCCACAGGAAAATTTAATTATGTGAATGTACACTCACCTAAATGAATATTAGGAACACCTGTTCAATTTCTCATTAATGTAATTATCTAATAAACCAATCACATGGCAGTTGCTACAATGCATTTAGGGGTGTGGTCCTGGGCAATACAATCTCATGAACTCCAAACTGAATGTCAGAATGGGAAAGAAAGGTAATTTAAAATGTTTTGAGCGTGGCATGGTTGTTGGTGCCAGACTGACCGGTCTGAGTATTTCACAATCTGCTCAGTTACTGGGATTTTCACGCACAACCATTTCTAGGGTTTACAAAGAATGGTGTGAAAAGGGACAAACATCCGGTATGCGGCAGTCCTGTGGGCAAAAAATGCCTTGTTGATGCTAGAGGTCAGAGGAGAATGGGCCGACTGATTCAAGCTGATAAGAGCAAATTTGACTGAAATAACCACTCGTCACAACCGAGGTATCCAGCAAAGCATTTGTGAAGCCACAACACGCACAACCATGAGGCAGATGGGCTACAACAGCAGAAGACTCCACCGTCTCCAGAAGACTACCACTCATCTCCACTACAAATAGGAAAAAGAGGCTACCAAAATTGGACAGCTGAAGACTGGAAAAATGTTGCCTGGTCTGATTAGTCTCGATTTCTGTTGAGACATTCAGATGGTAGAGTCAGAATTTGGCGTACACAGAATGAGAACATGGATCCATCATGCCTTGTTACCACTCTGCAGGCTGGTGGTGGTGGTGTAATGGTGTGGGGGATATTTTCTTGGCAAACTGTAGGCCCCTTAGTGCCAATTGCACATCGTTTAAATGCCACGGCCTACCTGAGCATTGTTTCTGACCATGTCCATCCCTTTATGACCACCATGTACACATCCTCTGATGGCTACTTCCAGCAGGATAATGCACCATGTCACAAAGCTCGAATCATTTCAAATTGGTTTCTTGAACATGACAATGAGTTCCCTGTACTAAAATGGCCCCCACAGTCACCAGATCTCAACCCAATAGAGCAACTTTAGTGGAAAGGGAGCTTTGTGCCCTGGATGTGCATCTCACAAATCTCCATCAACTGCAAGATGCTATCCTATCAATATGGGCCAACATTTCTAAAGACTGCTTTCAGCACCTTGTTGAATCAATGCCACGTAGAATTAAAGCAGTTCTGAAGGCGAAAGGGGGTCAAACACAGTATTAGTATGGTGTTCCTAATAATCCTTTAGGTGAGTGTAGGCTAATGATTATTTTAATGGACTTTTAATGTAATCAGCACCACAGTAAACTAGATTCATGTAAATGCATTAAAATGGTAGCAAACATGTTAAACTACTCTGCAAAAGATTTTATTATGTGGAACATGACTCCATCTCTCTCAACCAAGATCCTATAGAAATGTGTGTAATAGGTAGCTATATGTTAATGATTGAATTGAGATTATACAGTTATTGGGCCAAGGTGGTTAAGTATTTCATAGAAGATGCTGGAGCGCAAGCCTTTTGGATTGCAGGGGAACATCTGTCACCATTTTCTACCTCAAATGGACACATATTAAGCCTTTTCTAATTCAATAAAAGCATAACCATTAGAAATCATGGGACATATATTAAACAAATGATTAAGGTCGATTAATCGCATTCGTATTTCAGGAAAGCAGGTGTCCGCGAGCGAGCGCGCGCCTCTCTCCACCGCGCGTTCTTCGGCTGCGCTCGGCTCTTTTCGTCTTCATCAGTATTCTTACCGTGTTCGCTGAGTCGAAACGATTCTCAGGGACGGAGCCGCAAAGGAGGAGTGCAAGACTCCCGCATCATCCTCGCGCCCGCTCTTTCCCTCACCAGCACCGCGGACTAACGAGAGCCTCTGCGTTTTAACTCTAGTTCATTTTAACATGTGTCGACTCTACATGGTTCTCGCTGTTTTGTGAACAGTGAGCGTCTGGTGGATGTGGTCGCTTGGATAAGCAGAAGACGATGATTTTGTCGGGTCTCCTCTTCCCCGCGTTATGGGGACTGGCGCTCGGCGGATCTCCGAGCGTCCAAATCGGTGAGCGCACTCCACCTGTCTACGCCTTTCAGATCTCGACCTGATGCGTCTGATAACAGAAATTACATTTTAAACGCCATCTTTACTTGGGTACCATGTGTGAATTCCATGATAAAACGGTCTATATAATCGGTCTGTTTTCGGAATAGGAGACGTGGTTCTTCTTACGAATCAATTATGAATATTTTAAATGTATTCTTTTCTTAGGCGGCCTGTTCCCCAGAGGAGCAGATCAAGAGTACAGCGCGTTTCGGATCGGAATGGTTCAGTTCGGCACGGCCGAATTCCGCCTCACTCCTCACATCGATAACCTGGAGGTGGCAAACAGCTTCGCAATAACAAATTGCTGTAAGTCAACATGGAGTTTTTACCCCTTGAACTAAGGAATTCCCCATAGATACTCGCCATAAATTCTGTTATAAATTAGCACAGGTGTGATCATAGGCGGTTTCCCCTCCTTATATTATTCATTCATTCTGCATTCGTGCCATATTAAATATTACAGGATCTATGTGTTGTTCCTTTTTGAGTTAACGCAGGATAGCTATCGCCTGCGTGCATGTGTTCTATTATTAACGCTGGTGTGTTATTTATTCTTTTACGCAACCCATGAAAGGACCGGGGGCTGGATGCTGCCAATCACTCGGGTTTATCATTCAACCACTTTAGGTTCTAATGAGTCTGAACTGTGACACGTTTTGGTTCCGCCTGTCTGTTTGTGTAAACTATGCGTTGGGAAGATAGATGGTCGTTATATAAACCTTTTTTTGGGGGGGTGGAGGGGTTGATAATTGGCATTCGCGGGAGCAGCATGATGATGGTTTCCACAGTAACGGAGGAGAGGAGATGGCCCCGTTTTACAGCATCTGCACAATTCGATGGCAAATGAAACTGAAGGTTGCCTCCTACGAAAGTATTTGAGTGCCATTTCTCGTTGGATGTTTTACGCATTGAATTTCTACATTTTGCGATGGCCTATATGTATTTAAGGGGTTTTTGGCAAACGTTTGCAAGGCACGATGGCATAAAAAAGGACCTCGCGCGCGTCCCTCCCCCCACGCATCTTGTATCTGAGTCGGTTACTGAAGAATGAAATCCGGACTGGTTAAAGTCGGATGTCTTCAATGGAGGGGCTCTGCTCAATGGATTCACAAACCTGGCCTGAATGATTAACTCATGAGTTGAATCGGTTCGAGTACCGCGTGATCGATTCGAAATCATCGCCTCTTCAAGTCGAACACACCTAACAAAACTGATTCTGTCTGTGCAAAACTAAAACTGTCTCTGTGCAACATGTCCGATTCGTAATGAGCCGAGAGCCGGTGAGTGAGTTGATACCAAGATCATTTCAAGCGACATTGCAGAAATGTTACAATTGAACATTTTGGAGATTTTTAATAGTTTAATATAAACAAATGCTATATTTAAATACATGTATTTAAATGTATGTAAACAAATTTATATTTTTTCATGTATATCTGCAACAGACTGAACTGGGAGGGAAACATCAATATATGCTGCATACATATTTCAAAATATGTGTGTTTATAATATGTCACTTCAGAATGTCAGAGACCTTACTATGATGTCATTATGTCATGATGCAATTACATTTAATAATTATCTGGAATAAACTGTTTACATAGGAATCCAGAGAAATGAGTCAGACCTGTCCATCAGTAATTATATTTGCGTTTTATTTAACATATTAACGCATTTATAAGCAGAATCATGGCTGTAACATACTGAAATTGGGGGGAGAGACAAACAGCAATATGTGCTACATGCATATTTTTTACGTTTAGACTGTTTTACATCATGGCAGAAATAAGTAGCACAAATAAATAACCACAGATGTTTACAAGATCTGATTCACACAAATGTGTCAGACCTCTCATCTCAGCTCTGAAATCTAACAAACAGGATTTTGATGAATTATTAATATTGTGTAGACATTTTGTTTAACAATTGCATATTCTAAGGCACAATTTCTAAATAGGAATATGTTACACTCGCAAGCAAACACATTGCTTGACTGAGCTCTCTGAAGACTAGCACATCTGAATTGGCGGTGGAGACACTTCACCCAATCCAATAACCTGAATGAGCTGTCTCTTGATGGACCTGGCTCGTTTTGATGTCAAACACTGATGCTTCACAATGTGAGCTTCACTGCGACAAGTCTGTCTCAATGGCCTGAACAGCCGCTGATTCATGTGAATAGCCTGCCCACTCCCACATACCATCCCACACACACCCATCACGCACACAAAAACTCAGTGACACTTCAGGCCAGGGTACACATACATAACATTATGGAAATTGCTTATGCATTTGATTGTGTGTGAAATGAAGGGCTGTGTTTACTGGTCTGGGACTGTAAATATAAAAAATTTGTATTCAGAATGTCTGGAAGATGAATAGACCTATTATTTTGTCATGCCATATGCAAACATACTTAGACCTATAATGTTTTGTGCTTAACACACACAAGGGATTTCCTTTGCTGTTAGTTGTCACTCAAGCACATTTACATGCATATATATATATATATATATATATATATATATATAGAAAGAGATGTCACTGAGCCGGATTTTCTCTGAAAGATATAAGCATTATGATAAAAAACACACTGCCAGAAAGCCAACTGTTTAGACAGTTTATGGTCTTCTGTAGCGAAAAACACATTTATGGTGTAACATGCACTCCGTTATCGCTTGTTTGTAGCCTTGAGGTGGTTGAAGTGACTCATCGGAGACCCATCTTCAATTGACAGATATGTGCCCTAGAAAGGTTTTTGGCATTGTTGTTGCTGTTATATGTTGCATATTCTTCAGTGTGAAGCAGCCTCTGTTATTCTGTTCAACCACTTTCAATGGCATTTTTGTTTTTGGATAGTCCCATTTGCTTACGCATATTCCTTGATGATGTTAGAGTTTGTGTTCTTGGATCACAGAAGCTTTTCTTTGGTAGTCTGATTTAATAACACATTAATGTTAACACTGATCATACTATGCCTCCAGCTTCCCGCCAGATATGACATGCTGTCACCCTATATACTGTACAACAACAACTCTCCACTGTGACGCACCAGCAATTGTAACACCACCACGGCTCTGTTGATTCCTTAATTCTGGATGGTTAATCGCAGCATTGTTTTTTTTAATGCTAATTTATTTCTCTGTTTTACCAGGCAACTTATTTTTTACATGCTTGTTTTCTTGCCACATTATAGAACAGTTTCAACTCTGATCAATATATACGGCCATTTATTTATTTGTTAAATAGCTGTGTAATAAATGGCATAACGTACAGTTAGCCAGCCATTATTAAAAAATAAACTCTTTCAGGGTGAATCAAGACCACTCTAGGGTCTCTTCTGCAATAACGATTGCACATTACTTCTTACTTTATTTTATTTAAAGACATTCATATTTTTATTCAGAAAGGATTGTTTTGATCAAATGTAACTGTAAAGACATAATGTTGCAAAAGATTCTTAAGTTGTTTCACAACTCTTTCAGCACAACTATTTCAACATGTATAATAAGAAATGTTTACGGAGCACCAAATTGGCATGTTAGAATGATTTCCAGGCCTCGATGAATTATTCCAGGGTCACTCGCCCTGCAGGACTAGTGACCCTAAAAACGTACTCACCCTTCACATAAAGCACTCGCCCTGCATTTTAACAGACAAAAATAGTTAATAAAGTAAAAAACACATGATATACTGCAAAACCAAATATTTATTGGTTGAATGCAACAAGAACCCAGAAACAATATAATTAATCTGATAGTGAATCTGAAGACAAGTCCACATTTCCACAAGTCCATTTTTATGGACATACATTTAATAAATGTACTATATACACACAATGGGATGCAGCCACGGAGGCGTTATTTACTGGATTTTATTTTCTATATTATAACACCGATGTCCCGCAAATCAGCCCATTTCAAATGATGGAAAAACAAAATACAATCCGCATGACGCTAAATCCAACGCTGATAACAGTAACATTCACTTCGTCCAGCTGAAAGTCAAACATGCTCAATTTCAAACACAATAAGTAATAATTCTATGACGGCTTTGACAAATGTGATATTACACGGGCAGCTATGCTTCTCTGTCTGCCTCAAGCCCGGCTGATGCCCCGCCCCCGGGAGTCATTTACTCCACTGTGATTGGCCCCCAGAGTAATTTACTCCACTACGATTGGCCCCCGGGAGTCATGTACTCCACTGTGATTGGTTGGCTTGTACAGCTCCAGCTCGCACGAAAAAGGAACCTTTCGCACACACACACAATGCGGTAAAGCGCTATTCATTCAATACTCGCGGGCCGCATGTTTGAGACTGTAGTAAATACTACATTCGTGATTCGTGGTTCAAACTTTAGTACTGAATCGTATATCTGATCGCTACTAGCTAGTTTCTATGTAGTAACAGTTGAATGATTAGAAAAACTGTACTGGAATCGGAAGAATCTAACTCGCCCGAGAGGGCGAGTTTTATAAAAATTTTACTCGCCCGAGCCGAGCTTTCACTCGCAAATGCGAGTGGATTTGTCGAAGCCTGATTTCTGAAGAAAATAATTCATTAGACATTCATTCATCATTCATTCATGAAGACTAAAGTACCGTATTTTCCCGGATTTAACCCGCAGACGCAGATAATCCGCACCTCCGTATAGCCCGCGGGTGGGGGGTTTTGTGTAAAAAAATTGTTGGCATAACCCGCACCTTTATATAACCCGCAACCATAGATTGATGATAGAACTTTTTTGTGTAAGATCACATTTCGAATTTTGAATGTTGCTCGCATGAAGTCAATTATCCATAACTGTTCGGCACACAGTGCTTGTGTGCGAAATTCAAACAATAAGAAAACAAACACAAGCCAGAATCAGAACAAAAAAGAAAAAGCAGTCTCTCCCGCTCCCTTAAGAAGCGTATTCTACAGGTGTTGATCATTGGATGAGATGAGAAGAGTCAGACAGCCTATCACACCTTTCAGAGTGATAGTACAAGCGCCAGAGACAACAACCCTTGCAAGAAAGAAAAACAGAAAGAAAATACAGCGAAAAAAACCCTTACGTCCTTAGGGAGATAACAAATATATTGAAATATTATTACGCGTAAAAAATTTGTGATATAGCCCGCACCCTTATATAGCCCGCACCCCCTGCAGGGTTTGTAAAATCTGGTATAGCCCACGGGTTATATGCGGGAAAATATGGATGTTGAACATTCAGCTTTGCCATCACAGAAATGAATTACATTTATTAATCAATATTCAAATAGACAACAACTTAACAATTAAATGCAGCCTTGTTAGGCATAATCGATTTTCAAAACACTCACTTACCCCACACTTTTGAATAATAGTGTTTCGGTGAGATGCCCACCCCCACCCAGTGATGCTCCATTTCATGTATTTAAAAAATGTCTGATGCCACAAACCTCTATAAATGATAATGATAGAGAGAGGGACAACCTTTATACATATATCCAAATTTATACTGTGAAAAATTAATACTTTTATAAGTACATGTAAAATATTTATATAAAATCGTCATTATATAAGTTTTCCACCCACTTCTAGATTACCTTTTTATGGATGAAGCTTAAGAGAAACATGAAACCATAGCTCTCAGTAGAGTAAAATAGTAATCTCAAAATTGTTGTGAGTCTTTAAAAAGCAGAAAGATGTATGTAAATCTTTCTGTAAACTATATGTATGTGACAAATTAAAATAAAAATTTCCACTTGCACACAAATGATATGCTTAGCATTTATAAAAATATTTCTCTGTAACTTCTGCTATCTCTTTCACACAACCACCTGCATGTTGAAGGCAGCATGATGATGGTGTGTGTGTTGTATGTGTGTGTGCTATATTAAAGATAGTCACATCAGTGCATCCAGAAGGGGGTGTGGAGGATTTAGTGCTGAAGACAGGATGAAAAACGAGTGACTGAGCATTTTCTCTGCTTTACTGACAGTCCTTCAATCCAGCAATCTGCAATCACCTTGAGGAACAAAAAGAGAGGGGGTGGAGGGGTGAATCTGGTCAATAAAAGCAGGGGTTCATATAAAGGGGTTACTTAATCAGGAGAATGTAGTAAACATTTGAATGAGGAACGTGTATATGACATGATGATTTGATGCTCTGCTGGAAAACGGCTGTTTTAAAGTCATTAATATGTGGGTGCCTGCAAGGATAACCTGATCATTACATTACATTGTTTTTGAAGGTTAAAGAGAATTGCATGTTGTCAGAAGATGAATGAGACCATCAATCAGTTCAAAACTGAGAGGATAAGAAAATAGTAGGTGAAAAGACATGATATCACTTGTGACTTAGAGGTGAAATTGTTATTAAGGGGTGCGACACAAGCACTTGGTTGTCGAGTAATGTCGCAACTTGGTGCATAAATACAGTATTTAATTTGACTGATGTGCCATCACAGGCATGTTTTACAACACAGTTCAGTTGTTATTAATAATTGTGTGTTTTGGTTAACATCCATCTAGTTCGTCAAATATTGTCATTTGTATTTTTTAAAGTATCTGAATTATTTGAAAATAGACAGTGCCACATAGTTATAAAAAATCTTTATGTTTACAGCAAAAATAACTATAGTGGAACACTTATCTCAAGCTAGGTTAACTCGACAACCCTGTTGTGTCAACGTTTTTGAAGTGGAACCGCCAAACTTCTTATCGGTTATGTCGATTATTTTATGTCGCCGAACCCTGATATCTCGAGCAAAAAAGAGGGACAAATTCGCCACTTAACATCAGTCATCTCGATCCCCAAGCCTAATGATAGTACCGAGTTCAGTGCGGATGCGCTGAATTCGTGTTGCACGTGCATCACGGTCTGTATGGTCGCTCACTCCAATGACGCTTCACTCACTCTTGCAGCGCAGTACCGTGCAGCCGCAGAACAACTCGGGCAAAAATCAAGCTTTACAGATAATATCTTGGAAGAGGAGGCACAGGACTTTGCCTTCACTGTCCAGGAATTCCCAGATTACATTGACATCGACGAAGACGCCGTTACTGATAGAAGCTTAGAAGCATTTGTTTTCAAGCAGACCGTTAAAGGCAAAAAGCAACAAAGCATTTGAGACTTTGTAAAGAAACCATAGTAACCGCGTGTACAATACTTTTCAGAACTGTGTCAGAGCGAAATGACTGTGTTATGAGCGAATGTGTTTGTGTGACTGTTTACATTGTGAGCGAAATTGTGTTTGCAATGTTGGAAAATACAATTAAAGGTTTGTATCAAGAATCAAAGGTGTTTTTTTATCGTATACTGGTAAGTCTTGTAGCGGCTGTCAGAGTGGTTGACGACTCAGATGTTAAATAAACTAGTCACACAAGCTTTATAGATTGGTTTCGTACCAGCACACTCTTCTCAAACATATAAAGAGCGTAAGTACAAATCAGGAAAAAGAAAACACTCCGACAAACATCACAAATAAAAGAAGGAAAATAGAAACAGTAGATTATGCTGTATAACAGTTAGCGGTAGAGCGGCCATCTCTCTACCACCATCTCTCTCCTCACTCAGTGTGCACACAACTACATACGCCATCTTAAAGGTATATTCCCAACATAAACAAAGTAGCCATTACAGTCTCTGCCGTTAGTTGGTGCACATATGCCTTTTGTTGTCATATACAGTGTATGTACATTTTTATAGCATGGCGATCGCTCCATCAAACAAATCGCCATATTGGCGATTTTGGTTATCTCGATCTTTGGTTATCTCGATCCTCGGTTATCTCAACGCTTTTTTGTAACTCCCGAGGCCGTTGACATAACTGGGTTCCACTGTATATTTAATCAATCACACAGGCAGTTTGTTCTGGATATGAACAGCTGTGCTGTTATTGCTTTTCAGTTCAATAAACAAAAATTCGGATTGAGTAACTTACACCTTAAACACAATATTGACAATTACTTTGCCTCCACCAATTAAAAGTTTCAAACTAAGCCAAAGCAGAAATTAATCAACACAGTAGTGGTTTTTGATTCCTGAATGAACAATGATTTGAACAAATCAGATAAATTAATGATTCAATTAAATTTCTTTCAATTCAATTCACATTTATTTGTATAGAATGTATAGCAGACCTCTCAGTATCTGTCTCACCCCAAGGTCACAGGAGGGACTTTCCCGATGCTACCCTAGACACCCAACCTGCAAGAGAGGGAGTGAAATGGCCCCCAGCAAATAATTAGACATGATGGAATCAGCTAGACCAAGACGTGGCCTGGCATTATGCACACACTTAAAGGTCATCAGACCTGAAACTCCTGAGGAAAAGTTTGACATCAATGAACCAAAATGGAGAGAAGCCCAGGAAATTGTACAGAAAGCTGGAAAAGAGATGCTTTTAGAGAGTGGAGGGAAGCTTCATACCACGGGACGTGAACTTCTCTGAAATTAGCCAGTTTCAAACCATTTCTCTCTTAAGGATTGAAGGAAATATATTTTTCTGTGTCTTAGCCAGAAGGATGATTACCTACATGGTGAAGAACAAATTCATTGATACATCAATTCAGAAGGGTGGCATACGTCGCTTCTCTGGATGTTCTTTGTGGTTGCTCTCAGTCAGCTAATTAGGGAGGCCAAGGAGAGTCAAGGAAATGTCACACTAGTTTGACTTGATTTTGCTACTTTTTGTTGGTCATCTCCCCATGATCTTATTAACGCAGACATAGAGCCTTATCCCCCATCACATCAGGGGCATGATCACCAACTACTTTGGGGGATTTAAGTTTTGGTTCAAGACTGCCAAGTTAGGAGGATCCAAAAGGAACTTTGTGGTGTGGCAAGAATGTTCAAACCAAGGAAGTCAAGAAGTATGATGATTAGAAATGGGAAAGTGACTAGCAAGTTCCTACTTCAAGTCCAACGGGAGGTTATACCATCAGTTGGGGACGACTTCGTAAAATGCCTAGGGATGTGGTATGGTGCATCTCTTAATGACAAAAGCAGCTAATCCAGGACAGAGAGATGGAAGAATGGTTGAGAAAGATGGAGAGTGTTCAGGTTTATCATGCAAATTCAAAGCAAGTCTCATTCAGCATGGTCTGCTACCAAGACGTATATGCCTACTGAGATTTTATGAAGTCTATGACACTGAGAGGTGAGTGAATACGCACTGTTGCAGGTGGCTTGGAGTGCAAGAAGCCTGGACAAAGTGGTACCTGCCAAAGACGAAGACCATGTGGCCTGAACTTTGGAGACTGGAGCCATTTCACATCCCTTTCCTGGTCTGATCAGTGTATAAACTCTTCCATCACTAGCAAACTTGTACAGGTGGTGAATGAGGGAGTATGCAGTGTGTAATTTATGTTGAGGGAAAGGCACATTGGTGCACATAATGGCAGGATGTAAAAGTGATCTTAGCCAGGGAAGATACAGATATCAGATACAGATGATACTGAAAAATTATAACCTGAAAAATAAAAATGATTTATAGCTATTCTATAATATTCTATTATTACATGGTATGTATGACCTACTTTGCTAACAACAATCCTATGTTTGGGAGTGTTACGCTTATGGAGAGATGCTGTGCTGGTGTGCAATGCGGAGACGACGAGGAGACAGGGGATCTACTGCAGATAGCTTTATTTACAGAAAACGCAAGACCAAAAACACTTTAAATAAGAACAGAAACCGGCACTCTCTTATACATCCACACACCACGACACATAACGTTGACATCCACTTAACAGTGACAATATCCGACAAAGACAAGGGAAACATGAGAGGGATTTATATAAGAGGAAATGGGAAGCAGCTGACACGACTAACAGGGTAATTGGTTAACAGGACAGGTGTAGGGAGGGCAACGGAGATACACAGAAGGGACCCGGATGTGAAAGACATGACGAGACTTTGACAGGGAGCAATTTATCTAGAACAAACACTATCTATATTTTAGTAATATAGTGTATTATTCAGTTTCCATTTTCCATTCCTTTCCATTTTGTTGCCATTGTAGTCACCTGTCATATCATTAACAACATTGTTAGTTTTGTCAGCCATGTCTCATCAGCCCCTTTGTATAAATTCCCTGTATTCTCCCTCAGTCTCTCTCTGTTTATGGTATGTTGTGTTCTAAGTATGTTCATTAAAAGGTGATTATCGTTATCTTCGTGCTGCTTCCCTATGCATACTGTGACAGAAGAATTGACCTATACAACTGAAAAGATGGAGATTGGTTGATGGCAACGTGGGATTTTAGTGCCTCGACCAGCTAAGAGAGAAGCCTTGAGGATCTCACGAGGAATGTTTTGCAGTTGGCGTGCTTGAAGACATTCCCCGACCATTTATTGAGCGTCTTTAATTACACCATCCTCAATGAGTGAAGGAAGACATGCCTGCCTATGGGTGGTCCTTGAGGCAATTTTGCTGATTATGTTGCATGGGTGCTGGCCTCTCCCACAAGCCTAGTTCCCCAGTCTGCTCTTATAAGACAAGTCCCCGAATGCTCTTCAATGATACAAGCTCTCCCTGTTGGTTTCAGCCCCAGAGTCAGCTCCAGCAGATGTGGTGCTGACCATTGTGGCCATGGTCCTGTTATGTGTGTGGGCTACACACACATCGGCTTTAGTCCCTGATGGGAGTCCTGAATGCTCTCCAAAGCCCACTCCAGAGTTTGCTCCAGGTCATGAACCCACTCCAGAGTTCACTACAGCCTGCAACACCATGGAAGTTTTTTTTCTTTCGGTGTATACGTTTCCGGTCAGAATAGCTATGCTCAACTCCCGTGGTAAGGCCATAGAGGCCAATTCTTCTGCATCGCCCTAACTCCCTGACTCCCTGAACTTCCGGCGCCACCCTGGAGGCTTCCTGGCACCACCTGTCTCAACTGTGGATTCCATGGTGTCCGCCCCTCCCTCCCTTGTTGCATTCTTTTTGGCGCTTCCGGGTGGGGGGAGTAATGTCAGGGTTTGATTTTTTTTGCCCGTGTTCTCCATCTATTTAGGTTTATTCAGTTTCCCTATGTGCTCCTTTTGTTACCATTGTAGTCACCTGCCATGTCATTAATCACCTTGTTAGTTTTGTCAACTGTGTCTCGTTTCTTGATTAGCCGCAAAGTATATATTCCCTGTGTTCTCCCTTAGTCTTTGGCCATTTTCATTTATGGTATGTTATTTTGATGTAGTAATGATAACTCCTGATATCTTAAGTTTGTTCATTAAAATATTATTATCATTATCTTACTTTGCCTTTGTGCTATTATCATTATCTTACTTTTACTTTGCTTCCTGCTACATATACCGTGACACATATATAGGCTGCTACTCTGGGTATATTTTAATATTGGTACATATGTATAACCTGTTTATTGCACTTATCCTATAACTACATGAAACAAGAGAGTAACAAGAAGCACTTTTAGTTTTACTTGGCTTGAAACACTGAAGACCAAACTAAATCAACTGCATTTTTGCTATCAAAACAACATCACTTCCCCCATTACTCTATATACAGTATGCACAGAGATCCAAGTGTTGCATTTTATCATGTTCTTTTTGTAACTTATTTGCCTGTAAATAGTTTAAAAATATAGAAGATTATTTTCCACTGCATCGCCCATTGATGTCTCGGACTAATGTCTTGACCCAGGAGAACGTCTCGGGTTACGAATGTAACCCTGGTTCCCTGAGGGGAACGAGACGCTGCGTCAAAAGCGCTAGGGGAAATAGCCTTGCGTCAGTCACGTGAAGATCTGTGCAACCAATGAGAGACGAACGTGTGTGAATGCGTCACCGCCGGCACGTGCCGGTGACGTCATGAGGAAGAGCATAAAGCGCGTCCGAGACCCGGAAGCGCCAGCAAAAGAGTGTCTGAAGCGGGCCCGGAGGCGCAAGGAGCTGAGGCAAAGACGCAGCGTCTCGTTCCCCTCAGGGAACCAGGGTTACATTCGTAACCCGAGACGTTCCCTTTCAGGGAACTCGAGCTGCGTCAAAAGCGCTAGGGGAACGCTATACCAATGCCACCTCAGCGACGCCGGCATTCGGCCCAGCTCACTGAGAGAGCACCCTGGTTCCCGGGGCGGCATCGAGGTCCAATTGGTAAAACCTCATGAATTTGTGCGGCGAGGACCAGCCAGCCGCAGCACAAACATCAGACAAGAAGGCTCCAGAGAGGACAGCCTTGGATGCCACCACGCTCCGGGTGGAGTGGGCCCGGACCCTCAACGGAAAAGCATGTCCGGCCGACTCGTAAGCTAGACAGATAGCCTCGACTATCCACCTGCTTAGTGTTTGCTTAGAAGCAGGAGCCCCCTTGGGGGCCCCAAAGCAAACGAACAGTTGGTCCGACTTACGCCAAGTGGCAGTCTTGAAAACGTAAGCGTCCAGTGCTCGCACTGGACAGACCTTGTTCTTGTGCTCCTGCTCATGATCGTCAAATGGGGGAGGGCAGAAGGCCTGCAGCGTGATAGACCGAGTCACATTAGTGGGAACCTTAGGGACATAGCCTGGCCTCGGGTGGAGAAAGGCTTTCGCCATCCCGGGCGCGAACTCGAGGTATGAGGGAGCCACCAAGAGGGCTTGAAGATCCCCGACCCTCTTAAGCGAGGTGATGGCCAGCAAAAGAAGGGTCTTAAGAGAGAGGAGCTTGATAGGGAGCTCCTCCAAAGGTTCAAAGGGTGCCTGGGACAGGCCTTGGAGTACCACAGACAAGTCCCAGGCAGGCACCCTAGTCTGCGCCGCAGGTCTCAGCCTCAATGTGCCACGGAGGAAACGAGTGACTAGGGGTCCCTGCCCAAGGACACCCCACCCAGAGGTACATGGCAAGCTGATATGGCAGCCACCTTCAAACCTTCGAGGTGGAGGGGGACAACCCTGCCGCAAATCTTTCTTGCAGGAACTCCAGCACTTTGCCGACTAGACAGGTTACTGGGTTCACCTGCCTTTCACTACACTAAGACGTGAAAAGTTTCCACTTTAAGGCATAGAGTATCCTCGTGGAGGGAGCTCTGGACTGAAGGATGGTCTCCACAACCTCGGCTGAGAGACCGGATTCTATGAGCTGGACCCCTTCAGGGGCCAGACCCACAGCTTCATTAGCTGTGGGCGAGGGTACAGAATGCAACCCTCCGCCTGGGACAGAAGGTCCCTCCTGACCGGAATCTCCCAGGGGACTCCGTAACCTCGGCCACGCATGTACCATAGCATCCCGCCCCAGAGGTGCTGGATATGCTAGTGAAAACCACAGAGGGCAGTGGGTGTTGTCTACTGAGTTAAACAGGTCTACCTGTGCCTTGCCGTATCTTTCCCAAATCTGCTCCACCACTTCGGGGTGGAGCCGCATTCCCCTGGTCTTGGCCCCTGTCTCCATAGGGTGTCTGCTCCCACATTCTGGACCCCCGGGATGTAGGCTGCCCTGAGAGAGAGCAACCTCCCCTGGGCCCAGAGGAGGATCTGCCGAGCCATCTTGTACAGTGGTCGCGAACGCAGACCCCCCTGATGGTTGATATATGCAACTGCCCGTCATACTGTCGGTGAAAACAGAGACATGACGATCGCGAAGGTCCGGGAGGTACGCACAAAGTGCTCTGCGGACCGCCAGTAACTCTAGCATGTTTATGTGCCAGGTCTGGTGCCGACTGCTCCAGAGACCTTGTGAGGAGAGATCCTTCAGGACCGCTCCCCAGCCCGAGAGGGAGGCATCTGTCGAGAGAGAGACTCTCCGAACCAGAGCCCCCAACACCGGGCCTTGAGACAGAAACCAAGAATTCTTCCACATACTCAGGGTGCGTAGGCATCGCCCCGTGACCTTGATAGTGCGAAGCGGGATTCCCCTCGGGGAGAACCCCTTGGTTTTTAGCCACCACTGCAGGGGTCTCATGTACAGCAGAACCAGTGGGATGATGCTGGATGCCGCTGCCAAGCGCCCTAACACTCCTGAAAGTGTTTCACCATGAGTGGCTGGCCCAGCTTGATGCTCTTGACGGCTGAACGAATGACCTGGATGCACTCGGGGGAGAGCCGAGCAGACATTGCCACTGAGTCCCAAATGACTCCCAAGAAAGTGGTTCTTTGTGCAGGAGAAAGTACACTCTTCGTGGTGTTCAGCCTCAACCCCAGCTCCTTCATGTGTGCGAGCACAGCATCTCGATGTTGCGCTGCTAACTGCGGCGACTGGGCCAGAATAAGCCAGTCGTCGATATAATTTAAGACACGAATGCCCTGTAACCGCAGCGGAGCTAGAGCAGCGTCCACAACTTTTGTGAACGTGCGTGGCGAGAGCGCCAGACCGAACGGAAGCACCCGATACTGGTACGCCTTTCCCCCGAAGGCGAACCTCAAGAACTTCCTGTGTTGCAGAAGGATGGAGACGTGGAAATATGCGTCTTTGAGGTCGATTATGACAAACCAATCCTCGGATCTGACCTGCACTATGACCTGATTGAGCATCAGCATCTTGAATTTCAGATGCCTGACTGCGCGATTTAGGAGACGCAAATCCAGAATAGGCCGCAACCCTCCCTCCTTCTTTGGAACTATGAAGTACCGGCTGTAGTACCCGGACTTGCTTTCCGCGAGGGGTACATACTCGATGGCCCCTTTCGCCAGCAGAGTGTCTACTTCTTGTTCCATGACCAGAGCCTGCTGGGGGTCTACCACAGACTGTAAACCTCGAACTGAATGGCATACCCGGAGGTTACCGTGCGCAGGACCCGCTGAGAGATACCGGGTAGCCGTGACCACGCAGCCCGGAACTCTACTAAGGGAACCAGCCTCACCGGGCTGGTCTCTGGTACTGTGAGCATATTCTCCACTAAGCCGGGGCTTCCGGTAACTCGGGTGGATTGCTCTAGGACCCTCCTTAGAGGGGGTGGTTCTCCCATGGCGGGCTGACTCTGAAGCTGCGCATGGGAGACGCCACCTTGTTGCGGCTTGGCGTCAGGACCGCTTCGTTTTAGCCTTCTGGTTTTTAAGGAAGACCTTCAGATCACCTTTTTTACCAGAAGACTGGATTTGGACCTGTCGGCCCGACTTTCCAGGTTTTACCGGAGGAAGTCGGGTCGCAACACTTTCCTTCTGAGTGGCCCTGTGTGCGGAGCTCTGAGACCGAGATTGATCGACGGTCTCACGTGGAGGGCGGCGGGGAAGAACTTTGCTGAACGCTGCCTGCTGTCGTGCAGCCTCCTGGAACTTGTCGACGACGCTTTTTACGGCATCGCCAAACAAGCCCGAAGGGGACAGTGGGGCGTCCAGCAGCACAAATTTATCTTTGTCCTTCATGGCTGATAAATTGAGCCATAAGTGTCTCTCCGTGGCCACCAGAGCTGCCATGGAGCGGCCGACAGAGTAGGCCGTCTCCCTAGTGGTCTGAAGAGACAAATCCACGGTCCGGCGCAGCTCTGCCACTGCCTCCGGACCGATACCACCGCCCTCGTTGAGGTCCCCAAGCAACTACGCTTGATAGGCCTTCAGCAGTGCCGTAGTATGCAGACACGCAGCAGCCTGGCTCAAAGCAGAGTATGCTTTCCCCACCAAAGACGATGTGACGCGCATCGGCTTGGTGGGGAGCGCCGGAGCTTTAATAGAGGATGCAGACTGAGGAACGAGGTACCCAGCGAGAGCCTCGTCCACTTTCTGCATCCCCCCATAACCATAATGTTGCGCCCCGACAAGACTCGTATACATCGCACTTCATGGTGTATGAAATCTTTCGGAGGCTGGCCTATTCCAAGATCTAGATACCTCAGCATGTAAATCAGAAATAAAAGGCATAGCTCGGCGCGGGGGAGTGACGCGAGCAGGCAAGGTAGCGCTCGTCTAAGATACTATTTCTAGGACGAGCACTCCTGGTCTCCGCCGGCCAATCAATATCCAGACGTGAGACCGCTCGCGCCACAACCTCAACAACTAGCTCCTCAAATGCCGGTGAGGAGGGTGGCGAATCCTCCCCAACCGGGTCGACACTAGCTAAATCCATGTCATCTGAACTAGATAAAGCCAGTGTCGGAGCCCCAGCACGATCGTCTCACGAGGAGCGCTTGTGACTGGGACCCGCCTCATCTCGTGAGAGCTGAGATAAGGGAGGACCCATCCCAGCAGCCTCAGCGAGATCCATTTGTGAACCCCATGACTGCGAGCGCCGCAAAGCCTCGGCCACTGCAGGTCCCGAACCACGGGGAACACTAGCCTGAGCGGCCTCATTACAGACCGCCAGGCGGGAGCGGAGCGTATGCAGAGACAACTTCTCGCAGTCCTTACAGCCGGCATTCTCAAGTGCCTACCGCGCATGCTCCACTCCCAAACAGACAACACACATAACATGTGTATCCCTGTCCGTTATAAAACGCGGACAGGGAAAAACACACGGTCTAAATGCCTGTTCATTCACCATTCTCTCACACAAAGTCCCTGATTTTTAAACTAGTCTTAGTTTCAAATCACTCTCACACAGACATACAGCACGCTGAAGACACTCGGAGCTGGCGCTTCCGGGTCTCGGACGCGCTTTATGCTCTACCTCATGACGTCACCGGCACGTGCCGGCGGTGACGCATTCACACGCGTTCGTCTCTCATTGGTTGCACAGATCTTCATGTGACTGACGCAAGGCTATTTCCCCTAGCGCTTTTGACGCAGCTTGAGTTCCCTGAAAGGGAACATAAGTCACCTCTCAGTCCCACCAGTTTTTCAATTGGTCCAGCACCACCGCCTCTTGCTGCTTGACCTCTTCAGCACCGCAGTCTCCCTTAATAATGAAGGCTCTTTTCTTTGTTCCCTCCCTCCCTCTTCTCAGGCATCGGCACCAATGTAACAAGTATAATGTTGTATGATGTTACTGGAACAAAGAAACGGGAACCAGCAACCATTAATAGCTTTTATAAATAAGAAAATAAACAAACACAAAAGTAAAGTAAAAGCAGCAGCCCCTCACAGATGACTGTCCCACACAAATAAATTTACAGGCTCTGGTCTTCTCTCATCCTTCACTGTCATCACGCCTCCTGTTATGCTCCCGTAGCTCTCTCGCAGCTCTTGGCACTGCCCTACTTACCACAAGTAACAAGTAAAGTCTTTATTAAATCCACACAAAGGGCTTAAATAACAGGGAGATAATTAGAAGAACAGAAACAGGTGCGGGATTAATTAACTAATGATCAGGCAAATGGTTAGAGAGAAAAAACTGAACCTAAACAGAACATACACGTCACTGTAGTCACCCCTCCTAAAAGGTGTGTCCTGTTGGACTGTATAATCCAGCTGTGGAAGGAGGGGGAAGGCTTTGGAGGTAGTCGTGGAGCTGATGACAGACATAGACCAGGAGGAGTAGGTAGAGACAGACACCATGGTGGAGCCAATGGTGGGAGGAGCCAGATTGGAGCTTTTGGCTGATGGACTGAAGGAGGCGGAGGAATGAAGGAACTCTGAGTGCTAGGAGTGATGGGTCACAGTGGAGACGAAGGAACACAGAGCCAGGGCGGAGCCAATAGGCTGTCAGGCTGGGGTGGAAACACAAAAACTGAACATGTGAAGCCAGGGACTCAGCCTCAAGCAGAGCTGGGTGTCAGGAAGCTCAAGGAACAGGTGGGAAGAGGGAGGGGGAGGAAGATTTCCAGACAGGACTGGAACAACCAAATAGCTGGACGGGACCTGTGAAGAAGGCGAAAGTTAGAAGGTTGTGACTTGGGTGGGAAATGGATCCATAGCTTTATAAGGCATAGATCTGCTCCTGGCTCTGTGATGGACTGAGCAGTGCACATAGAATCCGGGGCACTGATGGTAGCCTGCTCATAGGACGTATTGGAGAGACAGCTGTTCTGGAGAATCCAGCTCAAATACCCTAACAAATTTCGGTTTTCGGGAAGAGGATTAGACGCAATTCTGGAGACAAGTGCTCAATTTGGAAGATTAGTAACAAGTTAAGTCTTTATTAACTCCACACAAACAAGAAGAGACACTCAGGGTTGAATTAACAGAGATAATTGGAAGAACAGACTCAAGTGTGGGATTAATTAACTAATGATCAGGAGCATAGGTAAAGGGGAACAGAGAGAAAACTAAACCTATACAGAACATACGCTTTACATAATCTCAGTTGTGTATCCAATAATAATAGAATATGTATGCTGTAGTTAAATATACCCTGAATAGCAGCCATTAATGCACAGACTGTCTGGAACTTACAAAAGCAAGAAATCAAACTGAGGCTTAATTCTGTGTGAATAATAGCCGATCACCTGGTAGTAGTAATGACATTACTAATAAAATATTATTTGAGCAGGGAAAGAAGTTTTGAATGTGACCACTGTGTGTGATCACTGAATGTGACGTGCCTCGCTGGACAGCATTTGGGAAATTGTCTCACTAGAGCGCATTCGGGGGAGCTTGTCTCACTGGAGAGCATTCTGGGGGACTTGTTTCGCTGGAGCAGATGGGAGATCTTGACTTACTGGATCTCCAGGGTGGAAGTTCTTGGGTGAGCTGGAGTGCTCAACGGCTTCTCGGGTGGTACGGGATGACGACTGAGAATATCCTCTACTTCCCCTGCCGCGAAATCAGAACCGTTTGAAAATGAAAAGATTGATGAAATCTGCTAATGGCACACTAAACTCAAATGGAGACAGGAGATGACAAATCTCGTCATCCAGTCCCACCCAGAAGCATTGATAGAGCATGGTGTCGTTCCAGCTCACCAAATGTGCCAACTCCAGTTCCTCAACGTAATCCTCCAGCGATCATCCGTTCTGGCTGAGGGAGAGAAGGAGATGATCTTCTCCTCTCTGCCAGATACATCCTTACTTCCTGCTGTTATAGGTCCGTTTTTCCGTCACTGGCACAGTGTGATAAAGGAGCATGAAGATGAAGGGAATAACATAAAGAGTCTTTTAATGAGTAATCTCAGGGAATGAAGAAGATTCAGGTAATCCAAACTAGCACATCACACTGTACTAATACTAATACTAATATAAAATTTGGGGAAAAACATACACTAGGGATGATCACAGAGATGATACACAGCTGACCAGACTAATGAAATAATTAATGACAAGACAGGTGACCACGATGATGACAGAGCAGCAACCAGGAAGTAAACAAACAAACATGATAACAGTTAAGAGTCTCTAACAAATCTGTTGTACTGTAATTTTAAAAAACTATAAAATCATTTATTACCATGATTAAAATTAGTTTATGTATGTATGTATGTGTGTGTGTGTGTGTGTGTGTGTGTATATATATATATATATATATATTTAGCCCTTTAAATAGATACCTGGTCTTTTAATTCTTTGTAGCCTCTCTTATGGGTTTTCCATTAAAAAAAACAAGTTGCACGTTGTTTCAAGTTACATTAACTGAATAGATTAATAAATCATAATTGACACTCAACATGAATAAATACATAAAGAATAAACAGAAACACAAAATAAATCTAATGGAGGTCAAGTAACCGTGACGTATCTCTACATTCCTCTATGTCTTAATGGCCATTATGTGTGTATATTGGTGTGATTAAGTGAATGTTTCTCTCTACAGATTAAATAAATACACAAACGTCACAGAGATTCAGTGCATATCCTCTATTTGTTTAAGTAAAAGCAATGAAGTTTAATTAAGGCCTTCACAATATTAAAAGGAAAATGAGGATAAAAGTCATGGGATGACGTTAATGCTTTTGTGACTGGGTATGTTTATGCATAAACCCAAGTAATAATTGGTAATAACTAACTCTAACAATATAAATCATGAATGCAATATGTCTACTTGAGAAATGGAGGGAAGAATCTTTAACTGAACGGAGTTGTCACATGTTCCGTAAAAAAACCAAGGTAACACTAATGAGCATTATACATTTTATGAAGGATTTCAAGTATCTGTTGAGAGTGTGTTTACATTCTATTTAGCTGGATGTTTGAGCTCTAGAATATTAATAATAATAGTCTTTTTAAAAAGATTAACTTTAAGGTAAAATGGTTATCCGATGATGTGGTTATAAATATATATGCGAAGAACCTATTTTTTAGAGTGTAGAATAGACATTTGTTTGAAATACAGTGGAGTTCACTTATCTCGACTCACGATTAACTCGCTAATACTATTATGTCGACGTTTTTGAAGTGAAACCGCCAAACTTCCTATTTGTCTTAGCATTTTCTTGTGGGTTATGTCGATTCTGTTATGTTGCCGAACCCTAATATCTCAAGCACAAAAAAGGGACAAATTCTCTACTTCACATGGTTATCTCGTGACTAATTAGCGTACCTAGTTCACTGCGCATGCGCTGAGTTTGCCTTGCACGTGGATCACGGTCCGCTCACTCCAATGACGGTTGACTCCCTGACAATGATCTCGTCTGAGGGATAACACGCTGTAGCATCCTGCACGTTTCTGTCAATCATGCAAGAAGACGTGATTGGCTGTGCTGCCATGAGGGCGGGCTCTTCTCATCTCATCCGATGATCAACACAACACTCTTCTTAAAGGGACGAGCGCAGCGGGAGAGATTTCTTCTGATTCTAAACAATAAACATCTTAAGTAAGAATTTCTTCTGATTCTGACTTGTGTTTGTTTTCTTATTGTGTGAATTTCGCGCACAAGCACTGTGTACCGAGCCTGAACTGTTATGGATAATTGAACTCATGCGAGCAACATTTGAAATTCGAAATGTGATCTTACACAAAAAAGTTCATCAATCTATGGGTGCGGGTTATGCCAACGATTTTTTACACAAAACCCAAAACCTGCGGGCTATATGTGGGAAAATCGGTAATATATGTTATATTGGTTATCTCGATAAACGGTTATCTCAATGCTTTTTTGCAACCCCCGAGGCCGTCGACATAACCGGACTCCACTATATTTGTATTTATTACTTATCCTTTAGTATCATAACTTTGATTATACTGAAAGAACATTGCTTTCTGGTCATGATTTTCCAGTATGAATATGGCATACAAATTGCCATACTGAAATTCCCAACTGTACTGACAAGACGTTTAGACTGCTAGAGCAATTGACACACAAATGAATCCCCAGTGCACATATGTTCACACACAGGCACATCCCATAAGCCCTGATGTGTGGCAGTGCCAGCTCAGACACAGCAGCAGGAGCAGCAGGCTTTTTCTACTGTTCTGTGTGACTGCTGATCAAAGTCTCATATTTAGCTTTCTGACTGCATGCGGACTATCCGCAGATCACTCTGTGTGAGCACAAGTTGTGGCACAGTTTATGAATATGTTTCATAGTTCAATGAGCACACACAGTACATATACACATGGAATTACATATGCAAAGTAGGGCATTCAAGTAGGGCATAAGTGACCTATATACATATACACTGATGAGCCAAAACATAATGACTAGTCACAGGTAAAGCAAATACTATTAAGCATCTCTTAACAAGGCCACATATTACGGTCTTGGTAGTTTAGAGAACCAGTTCTTGTAATAAATGTGTTGGATGCAGTAGAAATGATAAGGGCAATGTTCTGATGGGAAACCCTTGGTCTGGCCATTCATGAAGACGTAAATTTGACCTGTACCACCTACCTAAATATTATTGCAGACTGGGTATACACCCCTTCATTAAAATGGTGTTCCTTGGTGTAAGTGGCCTCTTTCAGCAGGATAATGCACCCTGCCACACTGCACACATGTTTTAGGAATGGTATGAGGTACAAGATGAAGGTTATAACCTGTCCTCCAAATTCCCCACATTTCAATTCAATTGTGGAATGTGCTGAACCAACAAGTTCGATCCATGGTGGGTCAACCTCACAACCTACAGGACTTGAAGGACCTGCTGCTAACGTCTTGTGCCTGATACCACTGAACACCTTGAGGGGTCTTGTAGAGTCCATCCCTTGCTGGGTTGGTGCTGTTTTGGTAGCACGTGGAGGAACAACAGCATATTAGACAGGTGGTTATAATGTTTTGGCCCATCGGTATAAACATATGATCATACATTTTTCTCTTTTGTGTGGCTCTAAAATCCCAAACCGTAAGCCTACCTATAATATAAGTAGTCAATATTTAAAGTTGCCATGAAGCGGAAGTTGCAATAGTCTTCTCTTATGTATTGTGATGTATGTATGTTTGAGTGAATGACAAGTGCCTCTTAAACAAGAAAAATGTTAGAACAAGACCATCTGGAATTGATTGGATCATTGGATTGTTGTGGTTTTCCATTGCTGCTATTGCATGCTCTTGTGGCGGTGGATAAGTTATCAGAGAAGAGATGTTGGCACAAGAGGGAGGAAGTTATTTTGATAAAAGATTATGTTGGCACATGCATTTAAAAACAAGGATGTGCACAGATAAATACTGCAATATTCCATAAAAAATAATAATACCGTAATTTAATCTTCACACATGTGTGGTTTTTATGGTGGCGGTTTGGGGGTATAGTTTTAATATTAAATTAATATATTATATTAAGGTTTTTTGGGGGGTTTTTTGGACAGAGGAACCTAGGTCTTTGAAGAATAGTGCATTTAATGACACGAACAGCACATTGTGCAGCATCGGTTGTAATGTCTTTGCATCTTGTACTGGTCAACCACTGAACAAGTCCGGCAGTTGTATATATGTTACTAAGTAACATACAAGATAAGTACAATCGCTGATCATTACTTAAGGTTAAAAAAAAAATCTTAGAGCTTTCTGCAATTTAAACACAATTTAAAAACCAAGCACAACCAAGCAATCTTAGTTGCTGCTAATAAAACATTCAGATGTAGCATGTCATGGGAAAAATATTCCAAAAGCCGTGCATCCATTATATTCTTTTTATACCTTAAGTTCATATGATTTTTTTAATTTCATGCAATTTGTGTGCATATATTTGATATGTATTTAATCTAAATGCGTAAATGGAAAGTATTAACTTTCTCTTTAATCGCATGTTAAAAAAAGTTTGTATGCACAGTCCAGAGTGTGCAGGTGCTGCATACTTACTTAAGATGTTTATTGTTTAAAATTTGCTATATGTGTGTTTAACAAAGTTTATAGATAAAGGCCTGTCTGGTCAGTGCAAAGGTACTTTGTGTTACCTGTATGAATTATTAAAAATTATGGATTGCTTTTTCATTGCGTAAGCCTTCCGCATTCTAATTTTTTCAATGGCTTTTCAAAATATGGTGGGTACAAAATCAACTTTGGCACAAAGTGGTGAGGATATGTCTCATTCGCTAATGATGGCGATGGTATTAAATGACTAATTGTACATTATGGTGCTTACATTAAAGATGCATAACCCTGTGTATATATTCAAGAAGCATGACCCCAGGTTTTGTCATTGATGTCAAACGCCTGATAAAATCTGACTGTAGAGAATCATCTTGGTTGTATAGATATTAATCGTATAGATATTGTATTCACATCTAAATTTCAGTTCTTTGTGTTGTTTACAATGCTGATACATTTGCGGTGCTGTATATGATCAAGTTTTTTTTCCTTAAAACTACTAGTCTTTCTTAAACATTAAGTACACATACTATTATTATTGAAACAGGTTTTAAGTAGGCTTTTGCGTAGTCAAGCTGCTTGAGTGTCCATCTGTCTGGTAAAATATGCAATTGAAAGTATTTGTGCACAACTCAGTTTTTTTATTGTTGTCTGAATAAAATGTATGCTAGATGAATCGCATTATATACTATAGATCTATTAGTCTGACTTTCCTAAAAGGATTGCTTTAAAAAAAATATTTCTTCATTCAGACTAAAACTGAACCTTCACAGTGCAAGTAAACACACTTAATTCTCCAATTGATTTCTGTCCTATTGGTTGCAGTGAAGGTCATTTAGTGGCTTCTGTCAAAATTAGACTGTCAACTAAAGACTAAATACTTTAGCTTGTTGGCAATGGTTTGAGTTAGTGTGTATATTATGTTTGCAAAGATTTTTTCTACTTAAAAGCTAGGCTGGCTCTAGGAGTAAGCATTATTGGTATCTAATCCATTTCTTTCTTTTCAATACTCAGTTACACATTCGCAGATCACGTAAAATTAAGCTCAGCACTCTCAGACTAGTATATCAACCATTGGAACTATGGGCACTGATTCAGCTCTTCAATCCCCCTCCTGTGAAGTTAAGAATAAGAGAACTGACCTCACGCCAGTTTCAATAGTCAAAAAAGTTACAAGAAGGTCTTATTATAATTTTTTTTTATTAGTCAGTAGTGAGTCCTGAAAAGTTTGTAACCCTTGCAAGAGGAGATCGAGCCAATAGCCACCCTAAGAAAGAGGGTACAACCCCAAATTATTTTCTGTACCATATTGTACCAGCTGTATGATGACATATAAATATGTACTTTGAAAACAAATGGCAAGAAAACACATTTGCGTCTGCTTGTGTTGTGTAGTCAACTTCATTTTCAGGTTATATGAGCGTTTAGTTTTTTGAGATAAAAACACACAGCAGCCCAGTTCAGTTGTTTTTCCAGTTGGAAAATTTCCAACAACGTGTCTCATTGTTTATTTTGAACTGTATATATTTGTGGCTGTTACTGATTTCCTTTTGTTTATATTTTTTCAGTTTGCTCACAGTTTTCCAGAGGAGTGTATGCCATCTTTGGCTTCTATGACAAGAAGTCGGTGAACACCATCACATCATTCTGCGAGACACTGCATGTGTCCTTCATCACACCCAGTTTTCCAGCTGACGGACTCAACCAGTTTGTTCTGCAGATGAGGCCTGATATTAAAGGCCCTCTCATAAGCCTGGTGGAGTATTACAAGTGGGAGAAGTTTGCCTATCTCTATGACAGTGACAGAGGTAAACACTTTCTCACTTTCTCTTTTGAGAAATGTATGCATTCTTTATCTTTTTTTCTCAGGCAAGACTCTTTCAGTGCTTTACACACACACTTGCTGTTTGCACACACGTCAACACACATACACCAGAGAATTTAATCAATAGTCCTATTACTTTGTGGTGAAATGCCTCTTGGAGAAAGAGCATGTTAGTTGGGAGTGCTTACAGATAAGCACAGTCTCTCTCTCTCTCTCTCTCTCTCTCTCTCTCTCTCTTTCTCATTCAGTCACTAACTTTATTTTTTTTTTGCTTTATTCAGTCCTGTTTTATGATAGATTCATCTGTCATTCACTCATCCATTCATTACTTATAATTTTTGAAGGTTTCGTCCTTTATACCTAACCAGATGTGACAAGGTTCTCTTGTCAGATAATTTATCTGTCCAAATTGAATATAAAACTGCTGCATAACATGATAGAGTCATAGCCAATCAGATAATATTGTATAATAAATGTAATGTAGTTATGGGAAATCTACAAATATAGACAATACAAAAAATTTAAAGTTTATCTTGTCACTTGTCACAGTCTCAGCTGATTATGACACAATGTTATTTATGTTTTTTAGTTTTTTTGCATTGTATTTACTGCTAGGCGATATACACTCACCTAAAGGATTATTAGGAACACCTGTTCAATTTAATGCAATGCAATAATGCAATAATCTATTCAACCAATCACATGGCAGTTGCTTCAATGCATTTAGGGGTGTGGAGCTGGTCAAGACGATTTCATGAACTCCAAACTGAATGTCAGAATGGGAAAGATGATTTAAGCAATTTTGAGCGTGGCATGGTTGTTGATGCCAGACGGGCCGGTCTGAGTATTTCACAATCTGCTCAGTTACTGGGATTTTCACGCACAACCATTTCTAGGGTTTACAAAGAATGATGTGAAAAGGGAAAAACATCCAGTATGTGGCAGTCCTGTGGGTGAAAATGCCTTGTTGATGCTAGAGGTCAGAGGAGAATGGGCCAACTGAATCACGCTGATAGAAGAGCAACTTTGACTGAAATAACCACTCGTTACAACAGAGTTATCCAGCAAAGCATTTGTGAAGCCACAACACGCACAACCTTGAGGCGGATGGGCTACAACAGCAGAAGACCCCACCAGGTACCACTCATCTCCACTACAAATAGGACAAAGAGACTACAATTTGCACAAGCTCACCAAAGTTGGACAGTTGAAGACTGGAAAAATGTTGCCTGGTCTGAGTCTCGATTTCTGTTGAGACATTCAGATCATAGAGTCAGAATTTGGCATAAAAAGAATGAGAACATGGATCCATTATGCCTTGTTACCACTGTGCAGGCTGGTGGTGGTGGTGTAATGGTGTGGGAGATGTTTTCTTGGCACACTTTAGGCACCTTAGTGCCAATTGGGCATTGTTTAAATACCACGGCCAACCTGAGCATTGTTTCTGACCCTTCATTAATCCCTTCATGAATACCATGTACCCATCCTCTGTTGACTACTTCCAGCAGGATAATACACCATGTCACAAAGCTTGAATCATTTCAAATTTGTTTCTTGAACACGACAATGAGTTCACTGTACTAAAATGGCCCCACAGTCTCCAGGGGCCTCATTTATAAAACTCTGCGTAGGATTTCCGTCAGAAGTGGCTTACAGATTAAACATAGGACGTGCGTACGCACAGAAATATTTGAATTTATAAAACCATGTGCACGCACATCCTATGTGGGTTTCCCTTTATAAATCACAATCTATTCTAAATGTAGCGCAGCTTTTGCTACCCATAAATAGTCTGTGAAACGCCAACAAATTAATATTCATGTCATGCAAAATCATGGCAAACACAGAGAGGAAATCAAAAAACTTAACTTCACTCGAGGTGGAAAAAAGGAGAAAAATGTTGTTTGGAGGGCACAGTGTGGGGTATGGAAGCCCATTTTCGCCACAGAAGAAGAAAAAAATTGCGAAATTATGACATTCTACTTCAAAAGTATGACATACTTAAATGGAAATTATTACTTACTAAATGGAAATTATGACTTACTAAATCGAAATTATGACATACTTAAGTGATAAGTATGACTTACTAAATCGAAATTATGACTTAGTAAATCGAAATTATGACATAATTAAGTTATAATTATGATTTACTAAATCGAAATTATGACTTACTATGTCATAATTATGAGATTTGAAAAGTCTTGTACAAAACACAGCTGAACTGTGAACATAATAAGGAATACCTTAATCGTAGTTTTACTAATGATAAAATAACAACTTCTAACCTCTGGCCAATGTCATGGTTATAGATGGGTGCAACAAAAAATTATATTGCAACTGATAGGGAAACGGTGTGATCGCTCGATCAAACTCGAGTTCTGTTGCAGCTTTTAGATGTGAAGGGGTTTATTTGAGACTGAGGAGGCGTGTGCATCATAGCCGAGGTCCTAACTTTGTGGATCCATCTATAACTATGACATTGGCCTGAGGTTTAAAGTTGTTGTTCAATGAAAGCTGCCACCCCAGCAACGTCCGTTTCGTTCTTTCTGCGCCAAATCGTTTCAAGACATTTGCTCAGCGCTATTCCATGTCGTTCCACGAATAATGTGAGAATTTCATCATTGGTAAAACCACGATTTAAGTAGGCTATTTCTTAATATGTTCACAGTTCACCCTATGTTGTTTGGATCAATGTGCTCGCAAGACAGAAAGTCATAATTTCGAGTTTTCATGCACATTTTTTTTTTTTTTTATGTGGCGAAAAATATGATTCGTATAGCTGATGAACAATTTTTTTACTATGAAAACAACTTTCCCCAGTGGACAATTAATATATATATATATATATATATATATATATATATATATATATATATATAGCTATCTATCTCTATATATATTTCCCTAATTATCTATCTATCCGTCTGTCTAATTGCATCTATATCTGCTCCACCAGACAGACAAATTGACGACAATAACAGTTTTGTTCATTATTTCGTTCTGTTTACCATATTATTTATGAGGATGAATTGCATAACATGCCAATATTATTGCAGAACATATTTCACTTTTCTTTTTGCAAATATGTGTTAATTTGTATTTCTGTTGTAATTTTCGTTTGATTTTGTTTGTTTTACACTGCAGCTCCATCAAACGGGTATTCGAGTAGGCTTACTTGTAAGACTTGCTTTGTGAAGTCATGTTATTTATGAGAAGGAGTATTGCCATTTCTTTTGCGCAACAGTCTACAGCACTGTTTTTCAACCACTGTGCCGTGGAACACTAGCGTGCCGTGAGAGATGGTCAGGTGTGCCGTGGAAAATGATTCAATTTCAACTAATTGGTCTAAAAACTTTTTTTAAACGAATTAATCCTAAAATACTTTATATTCTTTGTGTTTATTTGATTCCCATTCAATACACTTTGATAATAATGACTATATATTGTTAATATAGGCCACAGAGTTTCATTTTTTTATTTTTATATATATATATATATATATATTTGGTTGGTGGTGTGCCTTGTGATTTTTTTGAATGAAAAAAGTTTCAGGCACTTTCACATGTTTCTTCCATCTGCCGACGGTGTCGCCAATTCTCATTTCACCCGTTTTTCTGCGTACGCCTGGGTCAGAGTTTGCATGAAGGACCACACATTTTCTTGTAAAGTTTGCTTTTTATAAATACCAATTGTTGTGTAGAGAGCGGCGTAAGCACTCTTTTGTGCGTACGAAACGTTTATAAATGAGGCCCCAGATCTCAACCCAATAGAGCATATTTGGGATGTGGTGGAACGGGAGCTTTGAGCATCCCACAAATCTCCATCAACTGTAAGATGCTCTCCGATAAATATGGGCCAACATTTCTAAAGAATGCTTTCAGCACCTTGTTGAATCAATGCCACGTAGAATTAAGGCAGTTCTGAGGGCGAAAGGGGGTCAAACACAGTATTAGTATGGTGTTCCTAATAATCCTTTAGGTGAGTGTATATTCAATATGATTTATATTGCACTCAAAGAACAAAGCAAGAAAAGCGTATATTAACTATAAAAATGACTATGGGGCCTCATAATCACACATTTGAAAGCTTCAGATATGTTCATATATTTAACTATTTTAAATCATTTCAGAGAAATACATAAGTATTTCTGTGTAACAAGTATTGTAAAAAGGCTAACAAATATTGCAATATTGTAACTTAACAGTCCTGGACATATTCTGTGTGCTCTCATTTTTTAGCAGTGTCAGAATGTCTGTCATTACGACTATGTTGGCTGAATGTTTTCACTATTAACTGGAGTGTCCGTTATGTGCTGCATCTCTGGTTTGAGGCGGCAAAATAAATCTCTCCCCCTAGACCTAGATATGAAATCAACCGAGAGAGATAGAGAGAGGGAATGGGGGGGGGGGGGGAAGATGTGCAGGAAGGAGAGAAGCTACGTAAGGAGAAGAGCAGTACGAAAGGGCGAATGACCAAAAGAGAGAATGTTGTAATAAAGAGAACAAGGAGGAGATATGATAAATGAAGGAGAAAAAGTGTCTCAAAGGGCCTTCTAGTGCAATAAAAATACTCTTGATATCAAGGTCTCTGGGTGTAATTTGGAATGGTGGTTGATTAAAGTAGAACAGCGGTTAAAACAGAGAGTAGCCGTAATTGAGATTGAATCTCATTTAAGAAGACACAATGAAGCTAACAGACAGTGTTTTAAAGCATTTACTCTTTAGAAAGGTAATTAAAGCTTGAGCAGATTGATGAAAAATGTTATGAAGACATTTGATGTCTAGCACTCACATGCACACTGCTGTGTATCTCTCTATGTAGGTCTGTCTACGCTGCAGGCAGTGCTGGACACAGCAGCAGAGAGGAAATGGCAGGTAACGGCCATAAACGTTGGAAACCTGAAGGATGAGTGGAAAGACGAGGCATATCGCTCCCTCTTTCAGGACCTGGAGAACAAGAAAGAGAGGAGAGTCATCCTAGACTGTGAACAGGACAAAGTCAAGGACATTATGGAGCAGGTGAATGGCGTACTAAAAACACATTACTGTATACGTGTAAGGTCAGAAAGGTAGTTAAAGAATGATGTATTGCGTACACCTTTAACATTCATCATGTGAGGCTTTAATTAAATTGCTTTTAAGAACAACATTTTTTTCTTGCTTCTCCTCAGGTCATTACGATTGGTCGACATGTGAAAGGATATCATTACATCATTGCAAATTTTGTAAGTTGTCAAGAATATATATATATATGTGTGTGTGTTTATATTAATGCTGTCAGTTAAAGAAATGGTTCACCCAAAGAAATTGTTAAAAAAGTTTAAAAAATTATCATTTACTTAATGGGAACATTTTTTTGGTCCATATGTCCATATGACGATCATTGTAGGTGTGTGTGTGTATGTGTGAGAATAAGTGAGCTTGCATTTTTGTTTGTGATACTGAAAATACAATAGCTCACAGTCTTGTATAATTTGAATAATCTTATTAAAAAGTGTGTTTCCGTGTGTTTTTTTCAGGGCTTTGTGGATGGAGATTTGTCCAAGATTCAGTATGGAGGAGCGAATGTATCTGGATTCCAGATAGTAGATTTTGATGATCCGCTTGTTGCTAAATTTGACCAGCGCTGGGAAGCACTGGAGGAGAAGGAGTACCCTGGCGCAGACAGCAGAATCAGGGTGAGGGAGTGCAAATATTTAAATTATGCTACAAATAAAAATGCGTCTCACAGCATTTTTGAACATACTCAAACCTCTATTTGTTATGGATGTTATCATAAAGGCCCCAATATTCACAGCAAAGTAATTCAGCTCTCCAGGAAAAGTCTCGTCACGCTTATTTACAAGGAACATTATACAATAGATTATTTAAAAGCAAGCAGCTTTACAGTATTAAACATGAAAAAAACAGTGTCAGTGTCTCTTTCAAGTAGAATTATAACTTCAGTTTCTACGATAAAGAAGTTCACCAGTGTATTCATGTTTTTACTTCCGGATGTCTAACCTTGACGGACTAAACATTAGAAATGAGAAGATTTTCATGTCAAAGAAGGCGAAGCCTCATAGCCCACTTACCTATTATGTAATCGCCACGGACCAATTTGCCTCTGGTTCCCTCGATATTTTCCTATGGGGTTTTATAATGTTTATTTCTGTGGTAAACATAACTTGACAATACTTTAATGTTTTGTTCTTCAATGTGAATTGCACATACCTAGTGAAAATGAACATTTTGAAGCAGTTATTTTATAATATTTTCTTAAGTAACTAGATAAGATAGTTTGCGGTGTGAGTGTGTGTAGTTTACACCAACAAAACATCACAGTATCATCAAGTTATGTTTACCACAAGCTATATTTTACTCATAAACTGAAAGCCCACATTATAAAACCCTATTGGAAAATCAATGTAGAATTAGTCTTCCATGTTCTCACGTCATACCACTCTATGGTAGTTTAAAGATGTTTACTACCTAGAGCAAACATTTCCAGAAAGTTCTGTTTCAACCAAACCAACTGTAAGCAAACTTAGCTTTGGACAAATTTGTGTTAAATTATGTCACACCAATTCTTTTTTCGATTTAGTTTGAAATGTATTTAGGTCTTTAACCAAAAGAGACATGTGGAGTATATTCTTATGGCCTTCATATTTCTTTACCCTGCAGTACACTTCCGCTCTCACATATGATGCTGTGCAAGTAATGACAGAGGCATTCCGCTTTCTGCATAAACAAAAGATTGACATCAGTCGCCGTGGCAACAACGGAGACTGCCTGGCCAATCCTGCGGTGCCGTGGGCTCAGGGGGTGGAGATAGAGCGTGCTCTCAAACAGGTCCTCTCTGCAAAATTTTTTTCCAATGTCTGTTGTCTGTGTGTGAGAACTTTACGCCATTTAACATTTGTGTGTGTGCATGTTTTTGCTCAGGTGCGTGTGGATGGATTGACGGGAAATATTCAATTCGATCAGTACGGCAAAAGAGTGAATTACACAGTAAATGTCATGGAACTGAAAAACAGTGGCCCTGTGAAGGTAACACAGACTGGAACTAAATTCTATTTGCAATGAGAATTTGAATAGCACTTAATGAAACCAAATAATGATGCACCTCCGCTCTACAATCTCTTCTAATTACTGGTCATAATTATAAAATTACTAAAAATTTAACTTAAGCAGTACTTTTTGATAGCATATTTTTTGTGTTAGTTTTGTAAACTCTCTAAACTCTATCTACTATACCATTTGAAAGTTTGGGGTCAGCATTTTTTATTTAATTTTTTACTTCAGAAAATTATTCAGCAAGGGTGTATTTAATTGATCAAAAATGACTCTTTAAAAAAAATGCTGTTCTTTTGAACTGTTTCTTCATGTTTCTTGAGCACCAATGTTTCATGATAAATCAGCACATTAAATGATCACAATATAATCGTGTGCCATTGAAGACCAGAGTTAATTATGGATACTGAAGATTCAGCTTTGCCTCAGGAATTAAAGTAATTAAATTTTAATATGTATTAAAAATGTTGAGCATAAGAGACACTAGGAGCATAGGAGTGTTTAACTAATATGAAAGTACTACTGAACACTTTCATTTGTTGTTTAAAACATAGGCCTAATAAAAACATGCTTCCCTAAAATACTGAATGTTAGAATATTATTCTTTATCCTTTGTAATACATTATAAGAAGTGGTTAATAAAAGTAATTATTGAATCAGGTTACACTGATTGGGAAGATGGCAACACAATATAAAGGTGTATTGACAATTTATGATGTTTGCCTTATTTCCCTGCACACAGTCTCTCTATTTTTTATCACATTCAAGTCAGACTACAAGCAGACAGTCCAGTTCAAACATAATTTCTTTTTCTTTTTTTTGGCACTGTTGATTCAGTCTGGCCACAGCACCACCACTGAATAGCGATGT
The DNA here is from genome assembly GCA_037043235.1 of Rhodeus uyekii. NCBI lineage: Eukaryota > Metazoa > Chordata > Actinopteri > Cypriniformes > Acheilognathidae > Rhodeus > Rhodeus uyekii. The sequence continues at coordinate 5,361,941 of JAWRVZ010000017.1, read as the reverse complement.
AATAAACGCTGACAGAATATTTTATTACTGAGTTCTGTCCACATTTGTATAAAATACACAGACATTAAAGATCCACTAACAATGCCAATACCAACAAGTGATATCCAAAAAAACAAAAGAACAGTTCTGAGTAAGGTTTTTGATTCCTAACCTCAACTCTTAGCATCTGTTAAAGTAAAGATTTGATTATGTGTGTATTCTCAACAAAAGAGCACTTTCTATTTCATTAGTGTAAACTTTTTCACAGATTGGTTACTGGAATGAGATGGACAAAATGGCTGTGACGAAATCTGACCTTTTCCCTAATGACACCATGGGAATGGAGAATAAAACAGTTGTTGTGACAACAATCCTGGTAAGAGTTATTCCATGATATTCAATATAAAGAGCAATTGAAATCACTTAAATTTGGACATATGTCAATATTCTTTGTTATATATATATATATATATATATATATATATATATATATAAAATTTTATTTATTTTTTCTCATGTTGTAGGAGGCACCGTATGTAATGCTGAAAAAGAATGCAGAGTTATTCACTGATAATGAACGTTATGAAGGATACTGTGTGGACCTGGCCGCTGAGATTGCTAAGCATTGTGGGTTTAAGTACCAGCTGCGGATTGTAGCTGATGGAAAGTATGGCGCACGAGATGCTGAGACCAAGATCTGGAATGGCATGGTTGGGGAACTGGTGTATGGGGTGAGAAGTAAAGCATACACTTACTCAAACAAGTGCACTATTGAAAAACTGTGAATACCTACTCCAGGAAAATGTGATTTTTATCATACACTAAAGGTCAAAAGTATGGAATAATTACAATTGTTTTGATTTTGATTTTGAAAGAAGTCTCTTCTGTATGTGCTCACCAAGGCTGCATTTATTTAATAAAAAAATGCTGTAATATTGTGAAATATAATTAGAATTTAATTTTTGTATTTTAATATATACTGCTAAAATTTTTTACTTCATCATCACAGCAAGTCAATTAAAATTCTAAGATATCAGAATGTCCAATTAGGAGAGGCAACAGCAAGACAACCCCCCAAAGTGGCCATAGACTATTGTTCTCTTCTTATTCTTCCTGACTGGTTTGTCTTTAGTTTTGTTAGGGTCCTTGTCACTGTCTGTGGCATGAGGCAGTAACTGCAACCCAATCAGGTTGCACAGACAGTCCTGCTCCTCCAGTTTGGCACATCCATGCATGCCGCCGCAGGGAAATTTTATGTATCTCCCGGCACAGTTTCAAGAGCATGGAGGAGATGCTGGAAGAGCTGGACAGGGATGTAGAAGGGCAACAACCCAGCAGCAGGACCGGTATCTGCTCCTTTGTGCAAGGAGGAACAGGAGAAGCCCTGCCAGAGCCCTACAAAATACCTCCAGCAGGCAACTGGTGTGCATGTTTCTGACCAGTCAGTCAGAAACAGACTTCATGAGGGTGTCATGAGGGCCCAATGTCCAGCTCAGCACCATGTAGCTTGCCATTTGCCAGAGAACACCAGAATTATCGAATCCCCGTTCTCTTCACGGATGAGAACAGGTTCACAGTGAGAATGTGACAGATCTAAAGGAATCTGGGGAAGCCATGGGGAACGTTATGCTGCGTGGAACATCATACAGCATGACTGGTTTGGCAGTGGGTCAGTAGTTGTCTGGAGAGGAATATCCTTGAAGGATCGCACAGACCAAAGGTTCCCTTACTTACATTATGAGTTGCTGTGATGAACTTCATGCCAGTTGGATCAGCCATCAGTGTGTTGATGATTTTAGTTTCCATTGACTGTTGTTACATCATTTTGTTCTTAACAAATTACATAATATCCGTAAAAAGATATTCAGATTGAAAATTGTATTAATTGAATTCCAATTTGTGATTTAATTGTTCCCTTATGTATTTTAAAATTTAATTTATTCCTGTGTTGGCAAAGCTGAATTTTCATCATCATTACTCCAGTCTTCAGTGTCACATGATCCTTCAGAAATCATTCTAATATGCTGATTTGGTGCTCAAGAACAATTGTGATCATTATCACTGTTGAAAACAGCTGTGCTGCCTAATATTTTATGTAGATTTTGTGTTTTATACTACCATTCAAAATACTACCATTTTATACTACCATTTGATGAAAGTGAGATTTTTTAAAACAAAAAACACTGTGACACTGAAGACTAGAGTAATGGCTGCTAAAAATTCAGCATTTACCATCACAGGAATAAATTACATTTCAAAACCTATTATAATAGGAAACAGTTATACAATATTATTTCATGATATTACTCCTTTTACTCTAGTTTTAATCAAATAAATGCAGCCTTGGTAAGCAAAAGAGACTTTCAAAAACATTATAAAATCGTAATTATTCCAAACTTTTGAGATGTTGTTAGTGTACATCTCTTATATGTATCTACAAACCTGATTCCAAAAAAGTTGGGACACTACAAATTGTGAAAAAAAGGATTGTAATAATTTACAAATCTCATAAACTTATAATTTATTCACAATAGAATATATTTAACATGTAAAATGTTGAAAGTGAGACATTTTGAAATGTCATGCCAAATATTGGCTCATTTTATATTTCATAAGAGCTACACATTCCAAAAAAGTTGGGAATGTAAACATATTAAATGTACATATAAGGAACAGCTGGAGGACCAACTTTTAGGTGAATTGGCAACATGATTGAGTATAAAAGAGCCTCTCAGAGTGGCAGTGCCTCTAAGAAGTCAAGATTTGCAGAGGATCACCAATTCCCACAATGCTGTGGTGAAAAATAGTGGAGCAATATCAGAAAGGAGTTTCTGATTGAGAAAAGACTAGTTTTCGGAGAAAAATTGCAAAGAGTTTGAAGTTATCATCATCTACAGGGCATAATATCATCCAAAGATTCAGAGAATCTGGAACAATCTCTGTGCGTAAAACCATACTGGATGCCGTGATCTTTGGGCCCTTAGATGGCACTGCATCACATACAGGAATGCTACTGTAATGGAAATCACATCATGGGTTTAGGAATACTTCCAGAATTTTTTTTTTTGGTGAACACAATCCACCGTTGGAAACTCTAAAACCGCTAAAACTCTATAGGTCAAAAAAGAAGACATATCTAAACATGATACAGACCCACAGGCATTTTCTCTGGGCCAAGGATAATTTAAAATGGACTGTGGCATAGTGGAAAGCTGTTCTGTGGTCAGATGAATTAAAATTTGATGTTCTTTTTGGAAAACTGGGACGCCTTGTCATCCGGACTAAAGAGGACAAGGACAACCCAAGTTGTTACCAGCGCTCCGTTCAGAAGCCTGTATCTCTGATGGTATGGTGTTGCATGAGTGCGTGTGGCATGGGCAGCTCACACATCTGGAAAGGATCTAGAACAACATATACTCCCATCCAGACGTCGCATCATAAAGAGGAGGATGCGACAAAGAAGACCTAAGACAGTTGAGCAACTAGAAGCCTGTATTAGACAAGAATGGGACAACATTCCTATTCCTAAACTTGAGCAACTTATCTCCTCAGTCCCCAGACGTTTGCAGACTGTTATAAAAAGTAAAGGGGATGCCACACAGTGGTAAATATGGCCTTGTCCCAATTTTTTTGAGATGTGTTGATGGCATGAAATTTAAAACCAACTTAATTTTCCCTTAAAATGATACATTTTATCAGTTTAAACATTTGATATATCATCTATGTTGTATTTTGAATAAAATGTTTAAATTTGAAACTTCCACATCATTGCATTCTGTTTTTATTCACAATTTGTACAGTGTCCCAACTTTTTTGGAATCGAGTTTGTATCATTTAGCTAAATCCTCTTCTCTTTACTGTTAACAGAAAGCAGACATAGCTGTAGCTCCTCTCACCATCACTCTGGTCAGAGAGGAGGTGATCGACTTCTCAAAACCTTTCATGAGTCTGGGCATATCCATTATGATCAAGAAACCACAGAAATCCAAGCCGGGTGTCTTCTCTTTCCTGGACCCATTGGCCTACGAAATCTGGATGTGCATTGTATTCGCCTACATCGGAGTTAGCGTTGTGCTCTTCCTTGTTAGCCGCTTCAGCCCTTACGAGTGGCACACTGAAGAGTTTGAGGATGGGCAGCTGGGCCCTAGCGAATCTACCAACGAATTTGGCATCTTTAATAGTCTGTGGTTTTCTTTGGGCGCTTTTATGCAGCAGGGATGCGATATTTCACCAAGGTTGGTGCGTGCAGTGAGCGCTAATGCTAGCTGGATAGCGCGTGGAGTGTGTTTTCGTCTTTGTGCACCAACATTTTTCCCGCCATTGCTGTGGTGTGTGTATGTTCACGCTCCTGCAGTTCTTGCTTCGTATCCATTTGCACTGGAAATAATCGAAATGCTATTTAACTTGTTAAATATCTTATGATTGCAATATTGTAAAATAGAGGTTATAGTAACTTCAGTGTTCTATGGATAAGAAGACAGAGCTAACACAGGATTAGAAATGTTTAATCAAAGTTGTGTTTTAAAATTTGGTTGAACATTTCTTCTGTAAACATATACTCACCCAGCTGGGAACAGTAAAGTGCACAAGGTCGCCGTTTTACTGCCCTCTTGGAGTGGTACCGTGTTTCGGCTGCATATTCCCCATTTTCTCCAAAGTGAAAGGGTTTCTCTTTCTTTTCAAAATATTATGGTAACAACATGTTGGTTCTGTCGGTGGGCGTTTGTGTGTGGCTGATTGTGTTTGCTATGTGTAGGTCCTTGTCTGGCCGTATAGTTGGTGGTGTGTGGTGGTTTTTCACCCTCATCATCATCTCCTCCTACACGGCTAACCTGGCTGCCTTTCTTACTGTGGAGAGGATGGTGTCACCAATCGAGAGTGCTGAAGACCTGGCCAAACAGACCGAGATTGCCTATGGAACATTGGATGCAGGCTCCACCAAAGAATTCTTTAGGGTGAGTGGACCAAAGTAGACTTTACTTAAACAGCCTAACCAGCCATGGCTATTATGTCATGTGGTGTAGCCACCAAGTAAAAAACATATTTCCCTTAGACCTTAAATACATAGAATACATATGAGTGTACAAATAATCATTTTTTTAAAAAAAATGTTTAAATGCTTTTATTAATTCATAAATAACATTGATTTTTTGTGGGTTAAAATAACCTTGTCATGTCATGAAAAGAACTGTAGGGGATTTACAGTTAAGACCCGAGGACCAGATATGTTGAATGAACACCAGGAGTCAGAAGTGCAGTCAATAGAAGACATTTTAGTGAAGTTTAGTTTGCAGTTTCATCAGCAGAAGCAGAAGCTTCAAGTCTCACAAGGAGTTCATAGGCTGCCCCAAATACAATAACATTATTACAGCAATAATACTCTAACAGAGGGTACTAATAACGTCAATGATGACGGTTCAATGATTCTGATTGGCTAAGAAAGATAGAAAGAAAGATAAACAAAAATAGTAATTTTCCACACAAGAGCAGACAGTCTGAAGCATATCTCCGTTGATCACATGGTTGACGATTTAGTGACAGAAATGCATTTCTTTGCATCGAGAACAACAAGCCATTCTGTCTCATTATGTTGCCAGTTAATCACCTCACCAAAACAGACCATATTAACGCACACACAGACACACAGCTTCTCCAAGGCTGAATTCGGCTCAGGCTCCAACTATCAACTGAAACACTACCCAAAATATTCTGATAACATGTTCTATCTGGTTGGACGTGCAGACAATATTCATCCTTACTCTATGGAAAAATACAGAAAAGTAAAGAAAGGTTTTAACTAATAAAAATCCCTAACTTGATTATAAATCACTCTTTACAACTCATTCAAATAAGAAAATATGAAATATGAAAAATAAGACAAAGAAACATATGAAAAATAAGACAAAGAAAATAATATATGTAAAAAAAAATATAAGAAAAAGAAAAGAATATATATACAAGTGGCAATGGATTTCCAAATCGTCCCTAGAGAACAAATTATCCTATATTTTAAGACTTATTGATCTTTACAAATGAGGGTCAAGATGGTCTTCCTGGGTTCTGAATGTTTCTCCATTCTGCACAACATGACATTGATTTGACAGACAAATGTTTTTCAAATGACCTATTTTGACCTATTCTTGATATTCAGATCTGGAATGAAAATGTTGACATTGTGAACCCTAATTTCTTTACTACCCTGAATCTAAACCTTTCCTTTTCTTTGTCTCTATTTTTTTGTCTTTGTCTTCACTTTAACCAGAGGTCCAAGATTGCTCTCTTTGACAAGATGTGGCAGTACATGAAGAGCGCAGAACCTTCGGTGTTTGTTAAAAACACAGTAGAAGGCGTTTTGCGGGTCCGGAAATCCAAAGGCAAATATGCCTACCTTCTGGAGTCCACTATGAATGAATACATCGAGCAGCGCAAGCCCTGTGACACCATGAAGGTCGGAGGGAACCTTGACTCTAAAGGCTACGGCATCGCTACACCCAAGGGATCTGCTTTAAGGTGGGTGGAGTAGTATAACAATATGGCCCATGTTGTTATAGTATCCCACCTACCCTGATGTAGGCCGGGGGTCCTCTTTTAAAATGAGGTAAACTAGGTAATAGCAGCAATGAGTGTAGGGATGAATGGTAACCAAGTGTAGTATAAACCGCAGTGTAGAGAGTTCACAAGGAAGCTGCAGAGATACTGAGGGCTTTAGAAAGTGTGGCCTGACAGCTGACAACCAGGTTACCTAGCAACGGTGCTCTCCAGAATGGTAGCATAGAAAATGTATAATGTAGTAATTATCTTACAATAAGCTTAATAACAAGTTGCGTTTTAAGTTTTTAATAGAAAGCAAGCGAGCACCATAATAAAATGCACAAACAATTATTAGGGCTGTCAGATGATAAAAATATATTTTGAAATTAATTTAATAATTTTTTTGCAGTTGTCCCATTAACGCATTTGATTTCTTTTTTTAAGAACAGAAAAGTTGAATAAGAAGGAAACATGTACATCTCCAATAAAAATGAAACAATTTTCATGTACATCTTACATGTGATATTTTAGATAAGTAAGAAATTCTCATTCTCAATAACTCATAAAATAGTCATATTGAAAGTGAAATTTATCCATTGATGTGTTTCAAAAAACTAATATCCGATTAAGGAAAACTGCTTGAATATTGGAACAAAAATATGACTCTATAAATGAGTCAGGGGAGTGGTGAACAAGCCGAAACACACTCTGCCTGCCAATCATTTTAGTTGTTCAGGTTTCCTGATATGTGTAAACATTTTAATTGATTGCTTGCGTTACCATTCTAATTTTGACAGCCCTAAACGTAATAGATTAGTTCATGTGATTCTTTTCCAGGAATTACCAGGTCTTCTCAATGGAGCTCAATAGATAATTGAAGAGAAGGTTTCAGATGTGTTTTTTATTTTCTTTTTTCCAATAGTCTACAATTTCTGAAGCCTTTTTTTCACATGTTTTGCTGATAATCAACTGCCATGTGTTCAATGAAACAAACATTGGCAAACAGTTTGCAAACTACTTGTCTAGTTATTAACTATATTGCTCAAAAATATTGTTCTACCCCCTCTAAACCAAAGCATAGTGTAGAAGTGAAAAACTGGATTTACACTTAATACCAAAAAATACCATTGTGACCCCTTCTACTCATGTTTGCCATTAGAATCTGTTTTATTGAATGCATGTCTATTTTTAATGACTGAAGCAATGGCCTCTTGCAACCGGACTGTGTTGTTATGACAAAAGCTTATTATTGATAACTTGTAATAATCAATGCATGTGTTTGGGCACTTGGATTTTGAATGGTCGCCATAAGCATTACAGAATGTTTAAGCTGCTGATTCAGAGGCTGAAAACAGTAACTTGGTTATGAATGCATTTGATGATGCACTGTTTGAACTATGCATGCTGTCTTTCTTGAAAGTTCTAACCAGATTTGTTTGCCTCAACGCTTAAAGTGTTTTCTGCTAACTGATTTGAGGATCTGTGCGGTTGTGTAATAACTGATACTATTGCTGATCCTCCTCTGTTCTAGCCTCCTGCCTCAAGAGTTTGAGTTTAAAAAAGAACTCTTAAAGCTCGACCACCTTACATTTTAATGGGTTGTTTAACATCATTTTGATTGGTTGGTTGATTTGATTGATTGATGGATTGTCTAACCCAATGTTCCATTCATTATATGCAACTTGTGGGGGGCGTGGCCCGCTGCAGCCCCGCCCCCCCTCATGCTGTCTGACAAGTATGTTTTATCGTTTGTTTAAGAAACGCGGTAAACCTTGCAGTGCTAAAACTGAACGAGCAGGGGCTTCTGGATAAATTGAAAAACAAATGGTGGTACGACAAAGGAGAGTGCGGCAGCGGAGGCGGGGAGTCAAAGGTCAGACCCGTGCTTGGGACATATGGGTAAAAAATGAATAAAATGCAAATGAGCAGGAAGCACTACCAGTGGTCCCAGGAAACAAGTCGAGGGACCTACTAACTTGATCATACCATCAATTGGTCTACAACAGCTTTCAGCCAGAAACATCTACACTAACATAAAATCTAGACTACCTAAAATAAAAAAACACACACATTCCCAGAGGTATAAGGCTTGTTGATGGGCTCTGTTTCTGCTTCCTGCTCAAGGCGATGAGTCTGTGCACATCTGGCACGGCAAAGCCGCGTTTGCCGACTGCCAAATGGAGCGCAGACTGCCGATCGCCACCACGCTCAGGGCTGAATCATTACCAGCGCTGTTAGCGAGTGCAAATGTTACTGACAATAACATAAAATAACATTGATAATGTTATTTATGTTATTTCCCATACGCGAAGAACGCCAGTAAACCTTGCAGTATTGAAACTCAGTGAGCAAGGCATCTTAGACAAGCTGAAAAACAAATGGTGGTACGATAAGGGAGAATGTGGAGCCAAGGACTCTGGAAGTAAGGTCAGTCACAGCAGGGAGCGTGTGCGTGTGTGTGTGTGTGCCAGGGCTAGAATGTGTATGTGTGTATGCATGAAAACTTGTGAAAACACTGTTTCAGTTTGGGTGATACAATTCCAAATTAGCAGACTGTGTGTGTGTGGTGGTGAGGGGTGGATCTTTGTGTATACGAGAGGAAAAGAGTATGAGAGCGATACAAAAGGTAGCTTGTGGGGAAAAAATGACAGCCTATTGTGTGTGTGTTTTTGTGTGTGCGTGGGTGCGTGTGTGTGTGTCAAAGCAAGTCCCCTACACAGATTTACCACCGCATGAATCAGAGCCTGACCTGTGTTTAAAATCAATGATGCCTATACAAGCAGGGATGTGATATAAACACACAGTAATGCATGCAAGAGACTCATATTGAAGACATATTTTATATATGTTTTATATACTTGATCCACAATCCCCTCACTCACAAACTCATACCTGTATAGGCTCAGAATTTCCTTGTGCTCCTTTGTATTTCTATGTGCTTTATTGACAACTTGTCCTGTTACTTTTTATTTTTTGGTTCTTACACTCTTTCTTTCTCCCTCCTATCTCTCTTTCTCTTTCCCATGCGGTCTCTCCTTCTCCCTCACCAATGCTGTAAATGTTGTTTGTATATTTGCCTTTTACTTCAGCTGTCTTTAATTACAAATCTATAGGTTGCGTCTTTTTTTCCTTCTTTATGTGCACACACTGCACCGCACTGTCCTGTACTTTTGTAGCTGTCTGTGTATTTTATGTGATTTACTGTTAGACTTTCATATAAATATTTAATACTGTATTGTTTTTGTAGTCTATTTAGAGCAGTTACCTTTAAATTCATAATGTGTCGTAAAATTAAAAGCCAGTAAATATAATCAGTAAAGATTATCTGTAGTATTGACATACTGTCATGCTTTCTCTCCCTTATTTTTGACCTTTGACCTTTGACCTTCACCCCTTGCAGGAGAAGACTAGCGCCCTCAGCCTGAGTAACGTTGCGGGCGTCTTCTACATCCTGGTGGGCGGCCTCGGGTTGGCCATGCTGGTCGCTCTGGTGGAGTTCTGCTACAAGTCTCGCGCGGAGGCCAAACGCATGAAGGTTGCCAAGACTCAGGCTCTAAATCCCTCCTCTTCCTCGCAGAATTCTCAGAATTTTGCTACTTATAAGGAAGGGTACAACGTTTATGGGCTGGAGAGTGTTAAGATCTAGTGGGGTAGGAATGGCAGAGGTTATATTTTTGTCGTATATTCATTTTTTTATTTATTTTTGTCCATTTTTATCGTATGCCAAACCTTCATAACCTTCGCAACCTTCATAGCCTTGTATGTATTACAATGTGACAGGTTCACAAAACAATCCACAATGGAAATTTGGACCTTAAAAATAAACTTCAGTCCCAACACTGGGATACTATGGAAGTATCATTAGGTCATGTCTTAATATATAGATTTAGTTTTCAGTAGATGGTCTTTTTAGACTAAGAAGGGAGTTTTCTGTTTTGAAACTTAGTATATCAAACTATGCTAACATTAAAATGTTTGAGGTCAGTGAGATTTTTAATTATTTTGCTTACAGAGGCTGAATTCATTTATTCATCAATAAAAGTCATTTTATTGGAATAAAATAAAAGGTTATCATTTAATATACAGTGATCCCTCCTTTATCGCGATTCATTTAGATCAGTGCTTCTCAATTATTTTCTGTCGCGCCCCCCCCTCCCCCTATTTTGGAACTTTCACTTTATTGTTTCCATGGCAACGCGTCATGTTTGTCACGTGACAGACCCCAGTTACAAAAAGCGTTGTATGATAGATGTTTCACATTTATATAGTTTTTTCTTTTTTTTTCAAAATAGTCACCAACTTGTTGTCTGTCATCAATTACCTGATATTCAGATTCTCAGATATGTGGAAGTGTATGTGTTTGTCGCTTAAAAACCTTTATAATGATCATGTTCTTTGAGCTCGTCTTTTTCTGGATCAGTGCCAGATATCGCGTGAAAACACGTGTGAATTTAGCGATTGATCACGTAACACATGAACACGTGTGATCGTACACATCAACGGGTGAAGGGTTTGTTATCTGAACTTCATATCTGCTGCTCTTGTTCAGTGCAAGAAAACCTACTCCCTGACAAAAAAAAAGCATGTTCCCCACGCGCGCCCCACTATTTGAGAACCACTGATTTAGATGAACCGGTTTACTCATTCAGACCGGAACCCCTCGCGATAGGTGAAAGTCCACGAATTAGGATCAGCCAATCAGTTCACAGGATACATCCACTCATGCTCTCATTCGTCGGTCTCGCACCGGGAACCAATCACGTGTCTTGTCTGAGTGCCCGTGGGTGTGTACAAAGCCTCTGAGAGAGTTTCTCTCTTTGTCTGGCATCCTTGGAAACAATTTCTCTCACGCATCATGATAAAACAACACTGCTTTCCGCAATACGGCTGCCGATATGGCGGTATTTGAATTTTATTTATATTTTTGAAAAATCTGCGATGCACTGAGGCCGTGAAACTTGAACCGCGTAGTGGTGAGGGATTACTGTATTTTAAAATGTAATTTATTCTCGTGATGGCAACGTTTAATTTTTAGTACCCATTAGTCTTCAGTGTCAGAAATTATTCTAATATGTTGGTTTTGGTGCTAAAGAAACATTTCTTATTAACAATGTTGAAAATAGTTGTTGATTTCTTTTAAAGAAACATCTTACTGACCCCAAACTTTTAAACGCTAGTGTATATGAAAGATAAAGAAAAATTAGATTTTTCATAATATGGCATCTTTAAAATCAATATCACACAAGCAATTGTTTGACAGCATAATTTTGGTAAACTGTGCCTACATGCACATGTTATGTAATTAAGATTGAAGATTAAAGAAATTATGTAAAGGTGGACAAGGGATAAACAGAAGGAGGGTAAAATTTAGTGAAGGAAACATAAAAGTAGCTCATTTTAGCTCATTTCGTTCAGCTGAAGTGACATCATTTTCCGTTTTGTTTATCATCATCGATGCTTGTGGTTGTTTGTGAATTGGCTGCACCGCTTGCTTTTGATACAAAGCTCCGCCATCTTAGTGCGAGACCCATTAGCTGTCAGTCATTCTCCACCCCATCTGCTCTTCATAAACATCTACAGTTTATAAAATACAAATTTGTATTTCATATAAAATGCACTGTATAACATTAATGAATGTTTATGTGTTTTCTTTCTCTCTCATGTGTGTGAATTTGGGTGTGAATTGCTGTGTATTTATACATTCTGTTTGTGTGGGTGTGTGTTTGGTAACAGATGACGTTCACAGATGCTATGCGCAGTAAGGCCAGGTTGTCTATAACGGGCAGTACAGGGGAGAACGGGCGAGTGCTGACTCCAGACTTCTCTAAAGCCGTCCATGCTGTGCCGTACCTGAGACCTGGCATGGCAATGCCTCTGAGTGTGAGCGAGCTGTCCTGAGTGCCTTACACACACACACACACAAACACATACTGGTGCATGCATGCTGTACCCCCACTTTCATACAAATACACACACGTGTACATAATCTTACACACAGAGACACTATATATATATATAAACTACATGCATACATACACACACTTGCACACATACAAACAAACAAACACACACACCCATATATATATATATATATATATATATATATATATATATATGATAATTGTTAATAATTCCTTATACAGTGAATCACATACAGGATGTCAGATCCATACATGCAAAGACACACTTTAACACACTTATGTTTACTGTTCAGTGCAATCATATTTTGACCAAGGGTCATATGTACAACTAACATTTGCAAAAACATGCTGATAGACACATAAAAAAGGTATACAGGCACATTGCTGTGTACATATGCAGACAACTTCACAAACTTTCTGTAGCTACACTTCTATAAAGTTTCTTGTTGTGTATATTTTGCATAACTGCATTTCCAAGTTCTCGTTTTGTCACACTCTTGAATACGCACATGTAATATGACCTCATTTTGCTCAAATGTTCACTCACGCAAACACACTTGCACCATTGCTTCAGTTTTCATCAACGTTTTTCACATTGTAAGTGATGACATTGCAATGCTGCACTGAGGAACAACGTTACACATTGAAAATAATTCCTATGGGAAAAGCTCAACACCTGTTTCCATAGCAACATGTTTTTGGAATCTCTGATACTCAAGAACTCAAGCACACGAAACATCTGCATCAAATGTGATTTTGTTTACTCAATCTACATGATATATTAAAAATGTTTGAAGAGTCATTTCTTATTATATGAGATATGTATAATAAATTATGTATATAAGTACACTTTTGTTCATTAGATGTTAATGTTACCATGCAAATGCTTGACTTAAAGAAAAAACAAATATTTGAGTAGTTTTGTTTCTCCTCGCTGGTTTGGTTTCTTGTGATGTTAATTTTTTGGATCCGTTTTTCTTGCCTATGGACGATGCAAGCAGTAGTTTTATAATTGTCTTTTAATTAAAAAAAGAAAAACTTTAAATAATATTTTACCTTCTGCATTTCACCATTTAGATTATATATTTAAATTGTTATATTAAGATGGATCTGTATATGAATATATGAACTTATTAATAATATAGTACGATATCCCAAAATGCCAAATATTGCAGTGTGCCAAAATATGTCAAGGCATTTCAGATGCATTTATTAATATTGTCTCTTTATGGGAAAATGTAAAGACTGAAAATTAGCACCCTATACTCGAGGGTTTGTTATTTAAGTCATTTATTTTTTGTTTTTGTTTTGATTTTTATATAAAATGCATTGTACTTTTAATGAGGTGCACTACCATATGCAGTTTTAACTGTGAAAAGCATGACAACCTTTAGTTATGTTTGTTTTTATAAACACGGTGATTAAGTATATCACTGATATTAGTTAACTAGGAATTTAATTTTTGTAGTACAGTTAAGACCTGAAGTCTAAGAGATGGAGATGATTACAGATAGTTATATTGACAATTATATTAATAAATTATAAGCCAGTCACCCTTTTCTATGCCATGCTGTGTAACTGAAATCTTGTTCATTAGTTTTATATGTATATGTATTGTACATGTAAATAGAAACCATTCATGTGTATAACAAAAAAATCTTGGATGATACACCATCACACACGCACACAAAGAGGATTGCTCGTATTGTGAGTTCGCTTGGGAACTTGTGAGCGAAGTACCAAGCTGTCTCTCATACACTCACACAAATGGACTCATCATCACTAGCATCATTTCAGTTGGAAAGTCTGCCATGTGATGAAATGGTGGACAATTTTCTAAACGGAATGTGGACTGATTGCTTTATTTTTTGGAATCTTTTGGAATAAACAGAGACTGAGAATCCTCTGATATTCTGTTTTACTCTGTTTTATGGGAAGGAGAAAAATGCTGCAAGCGGGCGTTGACAAGCATGTAAGCTGTTCACGCATAAATTCACATCCTAGGTGTCAGACTGCCTGGGTTGTTTTTGTTTTCATCGACTTTTAGGTTGTGTCTCTCAGTTACCTGTTTTTCCTTGTTCCATTTCCCTGCTCTTCATTTGTTACCATGGTTTTTGATCAATTAGTTGTCAACTGTTTGTCAAGAGTTCATTCTCCCTGTGTATTTACGTTTCTCATTTCATTCATTTCTTTATCTGGTATTGTTTTTGTGCTCTGTTCACGCTGTTTCATTTATGTTTGTTAGTGGCCTAAATTTACATTGTTTAATAAAACAACTAAAATGTGACACTGGGTCCAAAATTAACAGTTAAAATTTCCTTAAAATTTTAAAGAAAAAGAAAAAGCTTATCTAGGATTCCTTTTTTCCTTACACAACTTGTGGAAACAGTCCTCACATTAAGCTTTGAGCAACAAGTCTGTATCATCATGGCCAGGTAATTCCAAAATGTATTTTGAATAAAAATGATGTAAAATACTAAATAAATGTAAAATAATAATTTTAAATATATTTTGATTGCCAATAATAAAAAAATACTGTTATTCTCAGTTCACTTACCATTGGTTGATGTGGCATAAATTCCATTTTTGATCATTATCTCGATGTAGGCTGAATACGTATACAAATAACAGATGTCTTTCGTTTACTGTTTTCTCTGCCTTTTTCTGATAGTGAGTTGTGCACTGACAGAGTTGAGCCAATGAAAAGGTTGATTTGTTCAAGCTAATGTGCTTTGAGAAGCTCAGTAGCCCAGGAACAGATGTGACCCTGTTCAGTATGTACTGGGGACACATTAGTTTTGTGATTATATGTGCTCATAAACAAGCTATGGTTTTTTAACCAAGTGTTGATTGCCTGACTATCTTTTGTGGGGAGAGAAATTGCTAAAATGTGTGTGTGTGCTTTCTTATTGATTTCATAGTGAAAGATCAGTGGCTACTGCCTGATGTTTAGGTGATGCCATGTTATTGTTCTGGTAAACACACACACACACACACACACACACACACACACACACACACACACACACACACACACACACACACACACACACACACACACACACACACACACACACACACACACACACACACACACACACACACACACACACAGCCTCTTTTCAGGCAAGGCTGCCAGGCAAACAGACTGGCATAGCATCTGCAGCTCAGCAGTTGAGTTTCCTCTTCTTGTGCCTATAGTTCCTTATTACCTTCCTTGGCCAATAAGAAATCAGTATTAAAGAATTATTAGCCAATTAATGCTCAGCATCAAATCAATTAACGATCATTTAAGGAATCAGATGGTAATCATAGTTGTGTTCATTATTTCCCATTTTAACATATTTATTGCACTCAGTGCATCTAAGCACACTGTTTTGATTTGTTATCAAGCATATTGAATTTAATGGGGAACCTCTGGGTTCAGTGCTGGGCCCATTCATTTTACCTTATATCCAAGCACACTGGTTTTCCTACCTCTGCTGCATTGACACAGCTCTGCTCTCCAGAGCTCCCCATATCCCCAGCTAGCTTAGTAATTCATCACAATAGTGGACCGGTACAGTGCCTTGGGGCCTCAGACTATCAAGGGCCTCCAAAGTCTTGAAGTCTTAGACTTCCAAAGGAAGCTGAGCCACTAGTGCATAGATTGTGATGTGAATTCTAGAGCCCCTGTGCCGCTCTGCGCATATGGCAAGAGGTTCAATAAAGGTTCAAGGCACTGATATGTGCTGAATGTGCACCCAAAACAAATGTTCCGTTCAGAAATCTGTGATCAATGAGTCAGTTACGTGTCATGGCACAAACATAAAGAGGAACATAATCAATGGTGGGATGATCAGATGAATTCCTCTTCACCTTTTTTTCTGAGCGCTTGACTTATGTTGATGCTGTATGTAGTGCATTTTACTAGTAGCTTTTTTACTCTCATTTTACGTTTCTATAAAAAAAAGTATTGTCTCTTTCTGGTGTTTCACCTACATCTTTGTCTTAATTTCTCATTTTTGTATGATCATTTACAGAATTTTGTATTGCTCATGTTATTCTCTCCTTAGGATGGATCGATTTGAATGTAGTATTAATTTGCTTTGCATAAAAATTCATAAAGAATTCTTGATCTAAAAAAAAATCTAAAAACGTTTCTGTCTCTTACAAACATGCATCAGTTTATTATTATTAAGGTTTTAGCTTTCAGTTCACATAAAGATAAATGATTGACCTGTACAGAGGGGTGTGTCTTTGTTTTCCTTCATATTTTCTTAAAAATAGTATTAGATGCCTTATGCCTTAAAAGAGGGCCTGAAATGAAAGTTGCAGTAATCTTTTCTTTCCTATTGTGATGTGTGTTGGCGGATAAGTGAAACAGCTTCTAAAACAAACAAAGAAATTATTATGGGACTTGATTTTGATCATCTGGAATTGATTGGACCGTTGTTGGTTGCTATCCGCTTGTCCACATCCTCTACTCTTTTCACTTGAGAGTATTCAGTATCTCAACAGCCATTTTTGAGCAATATGTATGCATATTACACATTTAAGCAAAGTATTTAAAAGTTTGGATGTACACAGCATCTTCTTTGTGCTCACAGCATCCCAGTGTTAGTGTTTACGGTGCAATGCGGAAGGAGATGCCGGATTAATGGAAACTCTCTTTATTAAACAAAAACAAAAGAAGCACGCTTTGTGCAAAAACCTGGGAATAACTTGGAGAAACACGGAAGGGCCATCCACACTTTAGCAAACATAGGTAACGATCGACATGGACTGAGGGAAACATGAGAGTTTATATACACAGGATGAGATAGGGAACAGGTGACGAGACTAACAAGGAGGTGATTGACATGACAGCTGAAGGAAACAACATGGGAAGTATAAGGAAGGAAAACAGGACGTGAAGAGACACGACAAAACTGTGACACTCAGACATTAATATTTTAAAAATGTATTAATGATCACGGTATGGCCACTTGGGATTTCCATTACCAACAGGTTTTTATTATAATTGTTCAGTAGTATTACATCACATTGTGAGTGTATATTAACACCATTTGTTTTTTTCTTGGGGCATCTGGTAGAGTGTTTAGAGCCAGAAGTGGCGATGCAAGACACCAGACACCAGCGAATTGCCTTACGAAGAAGGGGAAGTTATTTTGATTATAGATTATGGACTTTACACATGGAGTAGAGTAATGATGTGCAAAGAAAAATAACTGAAAATAAATACTGCAATTTTACATTTAAAACAATTGAATTTTAGATTTTGATTAATGGTGACTTTATCTCTCATTCAGTGTCCATATAATATCAAAATGCTTAATAGAGACTAACTGACATTATTAACTGTAATAGCTTCACTTGGATCCTATAGATGTTCCCATGGCTCAACAAATAATCAATATTTTGATGTTAGGCAACTGAGACACTTAATCATTTTAACGGTGAGAGTTGTTTGTGGCCATGACAGTGTTTGTAGTCTGACTACTTTCAAGTGAAGATTAATGGAATATTTCTAAAATAATATTTCAAAACCAAATAATGAAATATAGAAGAATTTTACTTTTGATTTAAACCTCTTTTGATTTTAGCCTTGCAGACGTCACTTGCAGCCACTACTTTAACCACATGAACTACAGAAAACCTGAACACAAGCAATGCGATTTCTGATCTAACAGCATGGGCCACACCATTGTTTCTCTCTTTTCACTGATTTCTCAGGACATCTATTTCAGTGATATACTGTCTGATAGGTGGGACATTTATGTCTGAAAAATGACATACAAACAAAAAAATGACATGACAACAAAAAATGTTGACGTTTAAAAAATCATTATGGAGTTAGTTCACCCAAAAATGAAAATTCAGTCATTATTTATTCCATACGAAAATGTGTATTGATCATTGCTTATATGTAAATAAAAGCCTAATCTGTTAAATCTGTTCATTATACAGTATAAAGTGATCTTTTCACAAGACTTAAATTGTACAATTCACATGGATTCATTTTACGATGGCTTTTTTTAGCCTTTATGGCATTTTTGGTTTCCTGGACTTTCAAGGGACAGGGGGGAAAGAAACAGTTTTCATTAAAACTGTCTTAATTTGTGTTGAGAAGATTACCCAAAGCAAAAGATAAGATCTTTGGTGAGAAATATCTCTTTATGGGACTAAAAAAGCTATAAAAGAAAAGGTTGTCAAGTGATGTATCCAAATCAGATCATTTCCCCCTCTCATTCAGCTCTTAATTATTTCTAAGATGGCAGTGTGAGCAGCAAAAATCACACATAATCTGACATTTTCAATGAAAATGAATTCATCATCAGGCAATTTTACTCACCCTGTCTGGTCACAATTAATTATTTAATTTAGGCAGCTCAGGGCCACTTTTGTGTATCCCCTACACTTGTACACTTAATGTGATCAATGGTGCTGCTTACCTTTACCTCAATGAATCAATGAGGTCTCTGTTGACGAGAAGCTGCAGAGAGGCTCAAACAATAAGAGAGAATTCATCTGGGATTATCAGTGTTTCTCACTCTCTGTGCTGTGGACATGTAAATACTTAGCAAGAAAATGTATGTGGTAGTTTGCAGCAGTTGAATATGTCTGAAAAAGGGAATGTTGAAACCAGTGCTGCCCTCCAATGGAGATATTTAGACATAGATGGCTAAACAAGTGAGTAGAATGATCTTGCAACACTGCAGTTTCAGGACTGCAGTTCTAGGACCATATATATAGGACCTTAATTTTTCATTTAAGGGTTATTTAAATTAAATTGATATATTCTCCTAACAAACCCAGAATTCTAAATATAACAATTGAAAAGCCTCTTGAAATTGTACCCTAATTTGTTTCAATATATGAGCCCCTATATTCTGGTTTTTACTTACATTTTCTCAAATATTCAAGAAATACCTTTCCTCTTTCCTCTCTGTCACTCGCCGTTGTGAGGGGCCCAAACTCGGAACATCAAACTCCTCTGAAACTTGAGCATTTATAATTTGCATGCCACTCCCTTGGACATATAGGTGTAAAAGGAGGCAGCTTGCTCCACTCATTCAGATTTTTTCGTGTTCAGACTCCACCCCCAGGCAGTCCAGCTCATCTGGAGTTGATTTGGCAAGATTAAGATAGATCTATTTGCTTCCCAGGATTCCTTCCACTGCCATCTGTGGAATTCCCTGAACACAGCTCCGCTCGACACAGATACCCTGGCACACAGCTAGCCCTGGGGATCGCAAAAAATATAAATGTTATGTACAGTAATACCTCGGTTTACGAGCGACTTGGTATGCGAGCAAATCGGTGTACGAGCATTGTATCGGTGTACGAGAAACATTTCCCCTCACCCACGTGCATTTTTTTGTGTGGAAAAAGTCCTAACTTTGCATGGTAGCCGCATTTTTACTGGAAATATCCTAAACACAGCCTCTCATAACAGTCACGTGGTTCCAACCTCTTTATCACCCCTTAACTCATTCATTCTCTCAGCATCGCTTGGTTTGGCTGCATCATTCACCACAGTGCATACTTTTATAAGTGATTTACAGAGGTTTTACCTCCTGTTATAAACATTAATCAATTGTGGTCGCTATTGTTCACGTAGTGAAAAATACACATACAATACCTCTAAGCAGTAACTGTCAGGGTTCATGAATTCATTGTGTGTGTGGGGGCGTGGTCACTGATCACTGCAGCAGCCATCATCTCACGCACCTGATTATCATGTCATCTGCTGTCTCTGCCGGTGCTCGGGCTCCATGACATTCACTCTGGATTATTACTTCAGCCCTGCTCCACCGAACATGGTTTGTTTTCTGCACTATTATAATAAATTCACTAATTTGCACTTGAATCCGGGTTTTGTGATTTCCCTAGCTGACAGTAAACTCCCCCCTCCTCTCGTCTCCATCATGGCTAAGCTAAAGTGCTTTAAAGTAAATTGTCAAGTTTTTTTTATTGTTTACTTGTCAATTATTAATTCGTATTTATATGAGATCTTAATTGTTATCATTTTGGTAAAACCAAATTATTATATTTTTTTAAATGGGCATTTATGGTCGTGTGGAACGAATTAATTGATTTTTAGTGCGTTCTTATGGGGGAAATAAGAAATTGTTTTGGTGTACGAGTATTTTGGTTTACGAGCTCGCTCTTGGAACGAATTAAACTCGTAAACCGAGGTATTACTGTATTTATGTATACAACACTGTGCAAAATTAGGGTGGTCACTTGGTTGTTAGGTTCCTCAGAAGGGTGATGAGGTTAAATCCTCTTGGGGTCTCCCCATGATTCTGAAAGCTTTGCCAAGTGCTTTAGTTAACCCCTTAAAGTCAGTTGGGCTTGGAATCTTCTCTTTGAAGACGACCCTCATGATCTCACTCATCTGGGTTGGGGACTGTTGGACTCGGCATTTCCTCAAGTCTGTATGTTCTTTTAATGAGGAGAGCAGAGACTGCTTTTCGTTTAACTATTTAATGATCAATTAAATCAGATGAAGAAAGCATACAGAGCTCTGTCACAGCTATCCCTGATTGCACAATCCTATGCAAGGCTTATACCCAGGCAGTCTGTGACGCTCATCTCTCCCTATGACCCTTAAATTTATACAATGCAACAAGAAGATGGTCTTTTCCTTGACAGATGTTGACTACGGTAATATCCGTTGTTTCAGTTGAGACCCCCACTCATCTTGTTTCCATTTTTTTCCTGCACACATAAACTCTTTTCAAGGTTAACAAGGCCCTAAGACACCTCAACATATAGAAAACATCTCCTTATATGGCATATCCCCTACACACACATTCTTTGTGGTTAGCTCTTTTGACACGTCCTGCTTCCTTTGTCACGCTAAGCTCTGCCCGAAGTTCTCTATATCTGTTTTCACAAGACAATTGATCCATTATCATAAGCATCTTTTATCCATTATAATTAACCATGTGATCAAGCATATGAACACACCAATTATTAAGTAAAACATTAATCACCTTAAAAGTACATCAGTTCATTAAACCATGTAAAGCAGTATTAAGAGTAGTATTTATTTCCTTCAAGTCCGTGAAGAGCTCTCTGTTAGCGAAACATGTCTTGAGTTCTTGATATCTTGATGCCCTAAGACCCTAGTTACCGCTAGCGCTTTTAAGGATCAAGTAGTGAACTTGCAAGCTTGTTATGTTCAGTAAGTACTTTGTGCATTTATTAGCAGCTCTTTGTCTACTTTAGGGAACAGCAGAAGGGGAATGCTGTCTCCAAATAGAGGACAACGCACTGGATTGTTGATGCCATTAGGCCATTAGCCTGCAGCGTACCCCATGGGAGTGGGGGTCTCTCATGATGATCTGTGGTCAAAGGTGGTGGTGGGTCGGGCTCTGGGTCTGGCTGGGCACCGGATCGGGGAACGAAGCTTTCCAGATATCAGAATTCTGCCTCCTTCTAGCCCAGTCCAGACCTATCTGGGAGCTCCCTCGGGTGTATGGTACATGGTACATGGATTTGATGATCTTGTCGTCCAAGGGGTGGGTAGCATGAGATGGCAGAATTTGGCTGTGAAGGTGATCAGCTTGCAGCACTCTTTTACTCATTTTTTCAATCAAATAAATGTAATCCTACCACGTTTATTTGTCTCTGTACCTGATATAAAGTGTGCAGAATACTAGATCGAATGACCCATAGCCCCCAAAAAAGTGAATTAATAGTTTTACCCTTCCAGTGAAATTGTGTTCCCCAAACATTAAAGACAGCTTTAACATTTCTTTTAAACCTACCTTTAACAGCTAGGTGTGTATTACTCCAATGCTTGATGGTGGGAGACTGTTGAAAGATGGACACAGGTAAAGAGGAATAATGAATCTCATCAGAATATGAAAATGGTTTGACCGTTAGATTGGATTAAGAGGGAGTCCTTCTAAACAACTGTGCGGGAATACATAATATAAAAAGTTAAAACTTATTAGTAAACTTCAGGCAACACTGGCTGAGGGCGATGCATATTGCTACAAACTAGCCTACTTTACAGACCAGAGTTAAATGCCTGCCTTGTGCTTTGAATATTTTTTTGTTATTACAGAATTCATATTTTCTCGTTTTATTTGTCTTATCTTATTAGTTCTGTATATAGAATGAGTAAGATATGGCTAATTAATTTTTAATTACTGTATTTATTTTTTTATTACTGTAGCTTTATTCTCCCGCGATTTGCGACTCTCAAAGTATCGCGGTACGTGAGTGGACGCTCTTCTCGTTCTGTTTTACGCTCTGAATAAACAAAATGGACATTCGTCGTTTTTTTAATAAATCCACTACTAAAAGTGTCAAATCTATCAGAAGAGAAGACAGTGGACATCTACGCATCTCGGAAAAAGAGGCGGCTTCTTCTGCATTAGGTAAGATATTGTAATGTCTGAAGTAGTTCTATGACAGGTTCAGGGAGACTCTGTTTATGAACTTTAATCAGAACGAAGAACAACACACTGTAAAGCGCATCCGTCTAACACACTCGCTTTCTTTCACCAAACTTCTGAACTCCCTGTGTTAACCCTATCACTGCCGATGCAAAACAAAACAGCAACTATAAAGAGTCTGTTCTATTCGCTATTCTTTGTATAAAGCAGTGGGGCGATGGCAGGGGGGTGCTTTTTTGCCAGGGAGTAGGTTTTCTTGCACTGAACAAGAGCAGCATATATGAAGTTCAGATAACCGTCTCCTCATCCTTAGACGTGTACCTCTAAGGATGGTACACCAAATCAGACGTCACCTGATCAACCACTAAATTCACACGTGTTTTCACGCGCTATCTGGCACTGATCCAAAAAAGACGCGCTCAGAGCTTGTCATTTATCACAACAATTCAGTGTTTTCAACCACATAAGATTTATTTTAGGTTTCAACAAGTTGAGCCAACAAGTTGGGGACTATTTTGAATTATCTATTATGCAGCGCTTTTTGTGTAAGCGGTATGTCAGGTGACAAGCATGACGCGTTGCCATGGAAACCATAAGGCGAAATTTTTACCTCTTCCTAGCGGGGCGTGACAGAAAATAATTGAGAAGCACTGGTATAAAGTCATTGTTCATTGTAAATCTATTTTATATGTAGAATGAATGATATATAAATATGATATAAAAAAAATCTGAGCTCCTGGTCTGCTGGCCTGGTAGGTGTCCCCCCCAAGCACAAAAGTGAAACTCCGCCTATGCGTCCAATGCTTTTATGCATTATGCCTGTGTAGAGTAATAGTGTAACTGAAACTTGAGATTTTCTCATTTCTCTTGAGATTCTTTTTGTTTATTTGTATTTCCAGACTATATCCAAAGTAGTCTTTCCAAACCTAAGATGAAGGCAGTTATAAAAACCACATGGAATTACAAGGATAAGCTCTTCAAAACTAGAAAAGTCCCTGAATAATGTGGAAAGAAATATGTATAACTGCAGAATTTGTAAAGAAAAAAACAAAAACAACAACAACAATAAAACTATTGTTTACCTTAATTTTTTATATTGCAGATGACTGACAATAAAATTAATTCAGGATATTCTTGCGGTATTTCAATTGTATTTTACATCATTTTATTAGTGTAGGGAATTAAGTCTATGGTTGTAAATAATGTTCTGCAGCTTTAAATATGAGTTGGAGGATAATGTCGCAAGAACAGCGCCCCGATCCAGTGTTGCCAGATTGGGCGGGTTCCCGCCCAATTGGGCTCCTTTTGGTCATGTCCGACCGGAAAAAAAATTATTGGGCTGGTCGATAAAAATTGGGCTTGTTTTTAGATGAAAAACCCGCCCAAATTTCATATAAATAAATGCCCAAATTTCATATAAATCCCATTAAAACAAGCTTACCCCCCACAACAATCTTCTCTCACTTTGTGCTCAAGATATTAGGGCTCGGCGACATAAAAGAATCGACAAAACCAATAAGAAAATACTAAGACAAATAGGGAGTTTGGCGGTTCCACTTCAAAAAACGTTGGTGAGTTAACCGAGCTCGAGATAAGTGGGTTCCACTGTATTATGACTACTGTTGTTATTGTTATTTGTACTTATATTTTTCTTATATCTTTATTTGTTGAAAACCCACATACATGCATGCAAAGCAAGCATCTTCATCGTATTGAGTTGTGGTGACAATAAATGTTTTTTTCCTGAATACCTGAACATTTCTGGTGAAAGTCTCTCACAGGATGTTCTGTAGTGTGTCTGTTATCAACAAGAATATTCAGAATAAGTGAGGAGAGCTAAAAGTATCCATCCTTTTTTACAACGAATACATTTGTCAAGCAAAATATTCAACAACAAAACAAGCTTTTTTTAATGGTCTGAAAAGATAACCTACTGTTCCAAATGTAGGACATGTATGTGGACACATTCTGCTTTTCTACATATTCGTAATGTGGACTCTTGTTAAAAGATCTAGTAGATGGACAAGATAAGTATTATTCTTTAGTATTAATCTTCTATTTAATACCTACTTTAGAAAGAAGAAAACGTAAGATAATAATAATAATAATAATCAGTTACATTTATATAGCGCTTTTTACCAAGCTCAAAGTGCTTGGGAGGGGGGGGGGAGGGAATCTCCTCAACCGCCGGTGTGCAGCATCCACCTGGATGATGCGACAGCAACCTGTGCCAGAACGCTCACCACACACCAGCTAAGGAGAGGAGACAGAGCAATGAAGCCAATTAATGTAGGGGGGTGATTAGGGGGCCGTGATGGACCAAGGCCAACGGGCAGATTTGGCCAGGGATGCCGGGGTTACACCCCTACTCTTGCGAAGGACATCCTTGGGATTTTTAATGACCACAGAGAGTCAGGACCTCGGTTTAACGTCTCATCCGAAGGACGGTGCTTGTTGCAGTACAGTGTCCCCATCACTATACTGGGGCGTTAGGACCCACACAGACCGCAGGGTGAGCACCCCCTGCTGGCCTCCTAACACCACTTCCAGCAGCAACCTAGTCATTCCCAGGAGGTCTCCCATCCAGGTACTAACCAGGCTCAACCCTGCTTAGCGTCCGTGGGCAACCAGTCTTAGAGTACAGGGTGATATGGCTGCTGGCTGTGATATGATATATTAGTAGTCACTTGACCTTTTCTCAAATAATTAAAAGACATCTGTTTTTGTTTTACCTTCTTTTCAACTAAAGCGTTTAGCATTCATATTTCCCTGCTACTGGGTGAGCTGCAGGGTCAGCGTTTAAAATACCAGAAAAATATAATTTTGAGCATTTTATCAGTAATGTTGTTATAGTAAAAGACAATCAATGAATGCATATCTGTTTATTTTCAATAGAGTCCAGTGTAGGCTTGGGGTGGTAGAGAAGGGAGTCAGGAACCAGGATCTCTGAAAGCAGGAAGCTGTTATTGGACCGTTTGGAATCCAGTTGGCTCAAGAGAAGGAGAGAATGCTCTGGCTAGTTTCTCTGGAGCTCTGAGACCAGGTGGCAAGGAAAGGGAACTCCGGGGAAGTTGAGGTGATAACTCAGGGGACATTCATACTCTGATGATACCCCAGATGTTAATGCCATTGCTGTCTTTTTGGGGGAAGTGGCGTTAATATCTGGGGAGGCCATGATGAGGGATCTGGATGCCCCGAAAGAGAGAGAGAGAGAGCTCTTGGACTGGGTTGGTCTTAATGGGCACTGGTTAGTTTCTCTGTGACTGGCGTTCTGGGACCAGGTGGCAAAGACAGGGAACTCTGGGGCAGTGGAGGCCTCAACTCAGGGACCATTCATACTCTGATGCTATCCCAGATGTTAATGCCATTGCTGTCTTTTGGGGGGCAGTGGCATTAACATCTGGGGAGGCCATGATGAGGGATCTGGATTGCCTTAAAGAGAGAGAGAGCTCTTGGCCAGTCCAAGAACTCTCTCTCTTTCAGGCAATCCAGATCCCTCATCATGAACCTCATAAACCATCCATCCTCTAAAGATACCCCAAATTAACATCTGGAGAGTTCAGATGGTTCCTTTGTGATCTTGATGGCCATTAAAAAAGATCGATTTTGGACTGGCTCTTTCTCTATTGGGGTACAGCTGAGACTGCAACTCAGGGAACAAGCTGACTATGACAATGTTAATTCCACGGCTGTCTCTTTGGGGACAGTGGCATTAATGTCTGGGAAGCCAACATGTGGGATCTGCCTTGGTCAAAAGGGAGTTTTAGGCCTGGGACAACCAATACAGCAAATGGGACAGGGTACTTTGGAACTCTAGACTCTTTCTCTTTACTTGGGCATTGGATTTGACACTTTTAGTGACCCCATTTACAATGTCTCCTCCACATCTTTGACCTGAAACAAAGTTTACTTTGTAAATATCCTACTGCTAGAAGAGATCTGAATGTGCAAATTTAACTTTCACAAAGGTTCAATACCTTAAACCAGTCATGAAAGAGGATCTTTTCTAACTTAATCCACTGCTCAGGATTACGTTGCAGGAGACAGCCAATCAAATGGCAACATTCTGTACAAAAGATGGGAGAGATGTTTGATTATTACCTTAAACTTTACGTCTTCTCTCTCTGATAATGTTATTGTCAGTGATGGAAGACTTTGTATGATTCGGAATTACAGTGGGCCATTAAGCTGTGATAAAGTGCTCACCTTTGGATAAGCCAGATTTGAACCAGAGGTTTGCATTGATGACATCCAGGTTAGTGTCGGTTGGATAATCCCCACACACCAATACAAACAATAGTACACCAAGTGACCAAACTGTAGCTGGCTTGCCATGGAATGCTCCTTCCACCGTATATTCAGGAGGACAGTACTCATCTGTGCCTGGATGAAAGAGATTTGGTCTTATACGCAAGTTTGCATTGCCAAAAAAAAAAAGAGAAAGATTTGATCCTCCTGACTTGAGGACTTAATAGACTGAGAAGTTGAAGGACAATGCATACCTATAAATAGAGTATATGGTGAGTTCACAAGGAGATCACCGCACCCAAAGTCGATCAGCTTTACTTTCCTGGTTTCCTGGTTAAACAGCAGATTCTCGAGTTTGATGTCACCATGTAGCACGCCACGTTGGCAGCATATAAATGCAGCATGGGTTGTTTGCCTCATGATAACACAAGCTAGGTCCTCATCAATGGAGCCTCCGTTGCTCTCCGCAATATCAAACAAGTCCTCGCAGGGTGAGGGCAGCTCTAGGACCATGATATAATCGTTGGGCCGATCCTGCCAGTCTAGGAGATTGATTATCTCAGACACCCTGGGACCTTCATTAGCAAGGATCAACAGAGCGACCTCGATTGGGAGGGGTTTGGGATGACCCGGCTAGAAGACAGACAATTGTTTTTGGTACTTGACAATGACAGTTAATTTGAAGTATGTAATTTATAATAATATAAGAGGGTTTAAACTGTAAACCGAGTACAGCCTACTTACAGTGCTGATATAAACCATGCTCTCCGTTTTTATAACAAATTGTATTGCTACCTGAAGAACAAAAAAGAATATAAAAGAGGGAATTATGAAAATTTCACATAAAATTTCACAAATTTAAAGTCCATTCATTATTTTAAAATTACGTAGAGCATGTTTTGTCAAATGTCTGACTATTTTTACAGCACAGTAGCTCAAACAGTAGAGTTTGACGCTAAAGTCATGAGTTCGATTCCAAGGGAAAGTAAGAACAGAATAAAATGTTAATGTGTGTATTGAATGCAATATAAAAGTGTAAATGTAAAAAAAAAAGGATACCTTGAGTCCATCTTCCAAACGACTCCCTTCACATACTACTCCGAAAGTTCCTTCGCCCAGCAAATTCCCAATTTTGTAGCTTTGTGAGTTGATGACTGTTAAAAAATAGTAAAAAATATATTTGGAATGAAATGATGAAATGTCAGGAAAGGAAAAGAATGTTTAGAAGAAGACATAAAATGGTGCATAAATTGTATCAAGAATGTGTGTTGTACCAATAAACTGATCTTTAATTCTCATCGCCACTTTCCAATCATTCTCTAAAGACAAAGGGTCCTCAGTTGTACTGAATGGAGTTTGGAGGCAGTCGACACTCCAGTCAGATGCAGTACCCGCTGAAGTCTGGAGAAGGTTAATGCTCTGATCAGACCCAGAGTGGACAGAAGCAGAGAAGATATCGGGATTCCAGTCAGACACAGAGTGGACAGAAGGAGGGAAAACGTAAGTGCTTGAATCAGAGGGAGAGCTGATAGGAGTGGGAATGTTGCTGTCTCTCCAATCAGGAGCAGAGGAGACTGGTGTGGGGTCGACATCGAGGGGAGGGGAGGGTCGAGAGAGACACCGAATTCCCAACACCCTGTCTCTGTATATGCGTGCCCGCGTGCATGTGTGTGCTGATAGAATATCCTATCTGTGTGTCTAGAACAGGGATTCCCAAAAGTTTCATTGAAATAATTCAGTCCTCCTAAACACTGTTCATAGCACCCCTGAACCACATGGTTCATCTTAAAATAACGTTATAAAATACATTTTTTAAATTAAAATAAAAAATTAATAAAATATTGGCCTGTTTGCTAACTCAAATCCAATTTTAAGTGTTATCTGCACATGTAGGCACAATAGGAAGTTGCAATAACCTTTGTGTTTACCCCACTCCTTTTCAAACTGCCCCATTGTCAGCAAAAAACGCCACCCACTAACAGTGAAATCGTCGATCATCATCATATTCAAAAGCACGTGCTTCTGCTTCATCCACGCGCGTCAACAGCGTCTACAGTCATGTGATCACAACTATCAGCTGACAAGGAAGTCAAGACACTTATTCATCGAGCAGCTCTTGCTTGGAATACATTATTCCAGCGATCTTCGCATGAAGTAGTTTTTATGAATGTCTGTTGATTACTGTCGCGTGTGTTTTTAACATGAATCCTCGCGTGGCCGCGCTCATCATTTCGCTGCTTTGTGTGTTCTGCACCGGCGCCGCGCAACACCTGGACACAGGTAGAGATTAAAAATTGAATTATCGCGTTGATACTTTGCTGACTTTAACGAGTAAAGCAGAATACAATTTATCTGTGTTGCAATAGATGGGCTGTCAGACGCGACCTTGCACATGCAGCAAGAATCCAACAGCACCAACTCGACTGATCTGACCTATGGATTCATATCCTGCGCCGTGTCCGCAGTGTTTTTTGGGAGCAACTTCGTACCCGTGAAAAAGATAGACACTGGTGATGGTTAGTCTTGTTTTTGACACTGTTGGCTTCCTGTTTATGTGTTTACTCAGCGATTCTCAACTGACTTTTCTTCCTTTCAAAGTAAATGGTGCTAAATGTCAATATAAGTGACACTAAAGTAGTGGTAAGACTGCATTTAAAGGTTTTTATTTTAACTCACAATCAGTATCAAACCTGTCTAATTTCGTTTCTTCTGTGGAACACAAAAATAGATCATCGTTCACTCTCATTGTATGGAAAGACAGATGCAATGGAAGTGAATGGCAACTGAGGCTGTCATTCCCTAACCATCTATTTTTGTGTTCAATGGAAAGTCTTACAGGTTT
This sequence comes from Rhodeus uyekii, assembly GCA_037043235.1. NCBI lineage: Eukaryota > Metazoa > Chordata > Actinopteri > Cypriniformes > Acheilognathidae > Rhodeus > Rhodeus uyekii. The sequence continues at coordinate 5,332,023 of JAWRVZ010000017.1, read as the reverse complement.
GAAAAAACACAAGGTAGAGTAAATGATGACAGAATTGAATTCCAGTAATACCTCTGCTCACGAGTTTAATTTGTTCCAAGAGCGAGCTCGTAACTCAATATTCTCGTACACCAAAACAATTTTCCCCATAAGAATGCACTAAAAATCACATGATCGTAAATGCCCATTTTAAATATATATTTTTGGTTTTACCCTATTAATTACAGTAAAAATTATAACCATTAAGATCTCATAAAAATACTAATTGACAATTAAACTCTAAAAATACTTAACAATTTACTGTAACGCGCACTTTACCTTTGAGTAGCGTCGCTGCTGGCGTGATGGAGACGTCGCTGATGGCGTGATCGAGAATTTCGTTCCTTCTTTCTTACTCATCTTGAGGATCATTGTCTATATGCTGTACTGTACGTATATATCTCACTACGTGAACAATAGCGATCACAATTAATGTTAACAACACAAGGTAAAACCTCTGTAAATCACTTATAAAAGTATGCACTGTGGTGAATGATGCAACCAAACCGAGCGATGCTGAGAGAATGAACGAGTTAAGGGTTGATAAAGGGTTTGGAACCGCGTGACTGTTTTATGAGAGGCTGTCGTTAGGATATTTCCAGTAAAAATGCGCGTGAAGATGCTGAGCGTTAGGACTTTTCCACACAAAAATGCGCGTGGGCGAGGGAATATTTTTCTCGCACAGCGATACAATGCTTGTACACCGATTTGCTTGTATACTAAGTCGCTCGTAAACTGAGGTATTACTGTATATAAAAAAATTGTAATAGAGTAATGCCTTGGACATGTTTCTTGAGAATACCTCATGTCTCATGGACATTTATGTAACTGTATATTTAAGGTGAGAAAACATCAAACCTCAGCAAACATAGAATGTTACACTAACGTTAATAAAAGGTTACCTTTTTTAGGACTAGTTATCAAAAAGTATGTCAAATTTGGCAACTAAAAAGTATTATATGAATCTCAATATCCCTTAAAGAAGACATAGAATAAATATTTTTTTCTCTTCTTGAAATGGTCAAGTACTGTCTTGAAAACACACTGAAGAGAGAAAGGTTTCTCAATAATATTTAATTTATTTTCAGTTCACCGTACTGTGTATGTGTACAGGTATGTTTTTCCAGTGGATTCTCTGTGCTGCTATATGGACAGTATCCTTAGTGGTGAACATCATTCTGAACAGTCCAAAGTTTTGGCCTCTTGTTATGCTGGGAGGAGCCATCTGGGCTACTGGTAACATCTAATTATTTCATATGCCAGAATTAATCACTTTTTTTAAATAACTGCTTGAGATATAGATTGTGTGATTGTTTTTAAATGATGATACGGTGTGAAATTCTTTCACGTTTATGTTTCCTATAGGTAATATAACTGTAGTTCCTATCGTAAAGACTATTGGGCTTGGTCTTGGGCTTCTTATATGGGCTTCATTTAATTTGCTCTTGGGTTGGGCCAGCTCACGGTAAGCAATTTTCTTTCAGAATCCACTTAAGGAACTTAAGATATGCTGATATGCTATATAACCAATAAATTGCACATTTACTAAACTTCTATTATTAAGATATTCTTCTTTTTACCATACATTGTCTCTTGTTAGGTTTGGCTGGTTTGGTATTGGTGCTGAGACTGTTTCCAAACCGATACTGAACTCCTGTGGAGCAGGTCTTTGTTTAATTAGGTAAATGTGATGGATTAATATCAATTGTTTTGTATGCCACAAAATGTGATATTTTTTTAAATGTCTGATCGCTTTTTTCCCCTCTTTAATTCTTCACATTTTTTATGTGTTTACAGTGCCATTGTTTTTTTCTTTGTGAAGACTGATGTTCAAAGGTCATCAACATCTGAAGAAACCCCTTTACTAATAGACCATGTATGTTGACACCATTAAAAATTGCGACATTTTTACAGAACTGCTGAGGGAACATAGATGTGAAATATGAGATGGGAGGAAGAGTTATATTTGCTGTCAAATCAATTAATCACGATTAATCGCATCTAACATAAACATTTGTTTTTACATAATATATGCTGTGTGTGTGTGTGGGCATGTATGTATAATACAATACACTGCTCAAAAAATGTAAGGGAACACTTAAATCACTTGTTGAATCTCAATTGATTAATTGTTAAATTTGAAAATCTTTATTTATATATAACAGTCGATGGAACCCAAAATCATCAACAGACTGAGGGCTGGATTCAAAATCATAGCAAAAATCTATGAAAAAACCCTATTGGTTAGCATTGGGAGGACTGTGCAATCCAGATTGTTGCTGACCCACTGCCAAACCAGTCATGCTGGATGATGTTGCATGCAGCATAACGTTCCCCACAGCATCTCCAGACTCTTTTACATCTGTCACATGTGCTCAGTTTGAATCTGCTCTCATCCGTGTGGAGAACGGGGAGTGTACTGATGGACTTTAGTTTAATGTTCATAGGTATAACAACTATCTATAGGTCCTTTTCACTGTTTTAACAAATTATAGAATACATATACGGTAAATAAAGATTTTCAGATCCAATGGGTGATCTGTGTTCCCTTAATTTTTTTTTTTTCAAGGAGTGTGTGTGTATATAAAAAGTTTCTTAGGGAAAAGAAACTTCAAAGCATTTAAATACTTTTTACAGAAAAGTGTCAATGTATTTTTTCCTCCCATTTCAAATATTTTCCATGATTTAGATACTTTATACATTTTTAAATATTGCTTGTTTAAGTTATTCAGTTAAATGATTTTATCAATTGAATTCGAAGGCTGTGAACTCAGAAAATGTTGTGGCGACGGATGATTCCTGGGTGGATGCATTAACACCACGCGCAAAACGTCTTGTGTATGTACACAACATCACACTTCTATCTTGCATTTGGGATTAATAATTTCATTTACGTTAAATAGTATAAGCATCTATATTTTACAGATATGCAACATCAAAAATCTGCCCCTTTTTTGAATAAATGTACCTTTTTCCCCCCAATGGTATATAATGTCAAACTTGTACTGCAATCAAATTCTAATTATGTGATTAGAGGATCTAATAAAAATTATGCATTCATAAACAATTTCTATAATAAGAGCTTTGAATGTTATGTTTTGCAGTGGAACGTTTCTTGCTGTCGTCGCTGGAATGCTGTACGGCTCATCATTTGTTCCAGTTCTATACATTAAAAATCATGCAGATGATCCAGAAAGCCAATACAGTGGGGCTAGCCAGTTTGGTAAATCCTAATTACCTCATGATATGCATTGGCTGAATTCTTACATCTTAATTCTAATGCATTTTATGTATGTAGATCTGGATTACGTCTTTGCGCAATATAGTGGAATTTTCCTGACTAGTACAGTGTATTTCCTCCTGTACTGTGCCATCAAAAAAAACAAACCACAAGTTTTTCCAAAAGCAGTGCTACCGGGTAAACACCATCACTTCAGTTTAATTTGCATTTGTTTTTGAATTCCCGTACCTCTGATGTCATTTTGTATAGAATGATTGTTTTTTCCGTGTAGGATTCCTTTCTGGCATTATGTGGGGTGTGGCCACGTGCTGCTGGTTCCTGGCCAACCACTATCTCAGTGCTGTAGTGAGCTTCCCTATTATCACCACAGTGAGTGACCGATCTCAAAAGGATCTTTTTGTCATTTAAACTTTTTTTATTTTATATATAATGTGTATTTGCTCCATCCCAGGTTCCTGGACTGATTGCAGCTCTTTGGGGTGTTTTAGTATTCAAAGAAGTGAAGGTAAATACTTGTGTGTATGGTGTATGAGTTCTGCTCTCGCTGTCTATTGCTTTTATATTGTATTGAATTCCCCTTCTCTCTTCCTCTCTTTTCCTTAGGGTTGGCGAAATTACATTGTCCTCATTGTTGCTTTCTGTCTTGTTCTATCTGGGGCATTATTGACTGCATTTTCCAAGGTTGAAACCTTTTAAGACGAGAGCAAAGAATGTACAGAACAAAACTTACAACACTTTGCTCGAGTGTTGTAACTTTTTTTTTATATCACTGCTGTTTTAAATGTTTTGAATACTGCAAGATGAGAGATTTATTATGTGGTTTATACATATTATGCAGCTACAACAACCTGAACACATGAGAAGAAATATCACTTATATTATGGAGGGATATGGTCCTAAAATACTTGAAATGTTACACATTATTAGCACAGACATTATCTTGATGCTATTGGAAACGGTTATATCTGTATATACTGTATTTTACTTCTATTTGAATGAACTCACTTTTTAAGTCATGTTTACACCACAGTGGACCTTGTTTCACTGTCTGTTTGCACATGTAATGGTTGATTTTTATTATTGTATATTGCACATTGACTCATATGAGATCTATATTTATATATAATTTTGCATAGACATTCTATTTTAAAACAAAATTTATTTTTATGACGGCTATGCACATTTTCCAAATTCTCAATTTTCCACATCTTCCAAATTCTTTTTACATTTAAATGAGATTACAACAGTGGAGGGAAATGTCATGAATGCTAAAATCTTCATGATCTAAAAAAGTACTCTTTTCTATTACATAATTTTTGCCTTTTTACTCTATGAAAGAATGTGAAATATTAGCATGTAATTTACAGATTTTTACCCATTTATTAATGATCAGTTGATTGCTGATGTTTTATTATTGCCAAAATGTTTCGAAGGCCTTAGTTTTTGTCAATATATTTTTTTTTTTCATTTTACTAAAATGGAAATAAATATTCAAATACAAAGTTACGGATTTATGTGTGGATAGAAAATAATTTAAAAAGTACTTGTATTGATATAGCATGTAACAAATTTAAAGCATTGTATGCAATATTCCAGGGAGGTACAATACTGGATTACCAAAGAGAACGCCACAAAAATCTGAATATTTTGAATATTTACAAATTGTTTATTGACAAAACATGTTTTTTTTAAACTGTACAAAATGTGTTTTAATAACAATGTGAAAAGAAAAAAAAACTTCATAGCCCACTTTGTTCTCTAACTAAAACCTTTCTGGTCTTTGTAGTTCCTCTACACAACACCTGTACTCAATTCATTTGATGACAAGTTTTTAAATAACATTTAATCATAAGAATAAAGACACTGAGTTCTTTAAAATGAACACCTTCTGGTAGACCTACAGGCCCCTCGTGAGAGATAAGAGGGAGTAGCATCCTTTAGTAGCTTTTGAAATGCGTTTTCACATCACACATCTCTAACAGAGTCTGCAACAAAGCCTTATTGTTCAATTTTCGGTGAGGACCGAGGAAGTGGGCACTGGAACACAGTCTGAAAAGAATTTTGGCACTCTGTGCCTGCGTCAGTTTGGTTTCATGGGAGCGGGTAGGTTTGCTGAGGCCTGCTCCAGAAAAGCCAGTGGACCCTGTGGCAGTTCTGTGGGCTTCTTGTGCTGGACGTTGATGTCCTCCAACACCTGTTGCCAATGATGGATCTTAGCAAGGTGTTTCTGTATCAGCATCTCCTTCCTCTGGAGTTCATTCTTCAGTTCTGATGCATCCTGAAAGACCAAAACAAACATATAGTTTAACTACAGTATACTGCGTTTCAAATCTCACTATAGAAATGTAAAAGGTTATAAGGTGGTATTGATGTATGGTTGGATCTTTTAACAATGCTGCAGAGAATTCAAAAGGCAAAAAAAGGGGTTTACCTCTTTTTCCACCTGCTCTGGTTTCTGTACAGACAGCTGCAGTCTCTTCTGAAGGAAGAAACATTCGGTCTGTCTGGCCACATCCAGAAACTTCTGTATACATTGATCAACCCCTGAAATACACAACATGCAAAATCATTATAGCAAGGCATTACAGGTAAGACCATAGTTTTTCTTTTATGCACTGGTCATTTTGTTTCCTTTCAGATTGTGGGCTATTCTGATTTCATAGCATGCCTTCTTTCAGACGAGTGGAAAGAAAGCATGCAAATCACACTATTTGTGTCTGTAGATGTCTATTGCAATCTAGATATTTTTAAAGGCCATTTTTTCTTTGAGCCATATCTCCACTTCAGTGAGCTTATTCAATATAATTTTTCAGAAACCTTGAAACACTACTCTTAATGTACTATGATTAGTCAACTGGGCATGGAGATATCTATTCATTTGTGATGTGCCTAAAGATAAATATATTAATGCATTTTAAACTATTTGAAGTTAGAATCTGCTACGTTTATTTGTAAATGTATTAAAATCCGTTCCATGGTACAGTATTACACTGTTTTTGACATGGCATTATGAGAAAAATCAGGGAATTCTTTGAAGCAGCTTGTAGTATTTGGTATGTATAAATATAGTGATCCTTCAGTATTAAGTATTTACTAAAGTTCCCTGGTATCGCTATCTGATATCATATCACAGAAAGAGGTTACAGACAGACATACACATACACATATTCATTTTATTTTTTTTACCAGTACGAATTTCTTCCTGATCGGTTCCATTCACATAGTCTTGACTGACAAGAGATGCAAAACACGCCTGGGAGAAGAAAAAACATTAAAGAACATTTTTTAAAAAAAGAAAACAAATCGGTTATAACTCCATTGACAATATTGATACCTTTTCGATCTATAACAAAGCAAATAATTAGTTCCACTGAATTTATAAAATAACTAGTATTTTCATATTAACTGATTTTTTTAAAACAATACGTGCATCAGTTTGCAATCTATCTACAAACAATAACTGCACAAAACCGTCATCAGCATATTAGTTTCAGTGGTTTTCTTGATCTCACTTCGAAAGAAGCTTCCAGCTCATCAACAAGTGTGTTATTTGTCCCTCTATTTCCGGGAGGTCCCGTGAGGAGCCCCGGCTGACCTGGACCGCCAGGACCGGTGGGTGGAAGAGATCCAGACGGCTGCTGACCAGTGAACATTCCGCCCATGGACGACGCCATTTTTACACTAACAACGCAAATCAACGACTCTTCTTCGCCTTCGTCAAAACACGTCTCAGTCTCTTGTAAGTGTAATGTGTCGCCACCTAGTGTCACACCCATGGCCAAGTCACACACCATGTTTCACAAGCGTTGCTACAAAACAAACAAAGATTTGATTTCATTTTTTGTTTGTTTTTTATGCAAACAGTAACTTTGAGTCACTTAAAACTCAGAACTACAAATACTTCTTAGGATGAATAAAGAATTAAAAAATTATATTCGTAAAATGTTCTCATTTCAAGGATTGTCATCTAACACAAAAATGTAAATCTTTTGCTAAATGTATAAGATATATTTTTCAGTGTCTTTTAGCCAATATTCAGCCAATACTGTGGTGTGTCCATATCCTCGCCAGCACTGATAAAGAATAGATTTATGAGACTAGGTTAGCCTGAGTACCGGTAGTCATTTCCTACTGGAAACTGTCAGATAAAAAAATAAAAAAATGAACAAACAATGTGATTAAAATATGGAAATTAGCATTTATCTGACCAAATAGAGACAATTTGGACTTTTGCCTTTTGTCTGTTGTTTACTTTATATAATAACTTAATAGACCTATTGTAGCTAAGTTGTAAATTAATTAAATATTCAATATCATTTACATTTATTCATTTAGCAGACGCTTTTATCCAAAGCGAATTACAATTTAAGGAGTACAGAAAGCGATTTGTCCTGAAGATACACATATCAATTAACCAAAGAGAGTGACGATTTAATTGTGCATATTTAGGGTGCATAAAATACTAGATATAAAGTTCCCTTAACAAGACCATTTTATTCTTAATAATTTTTTAAATCTGAAATGTAACATGTCTCAATCACAGTTATGTGTTGATTGTGGTGGAAATGTCTTGGAAAATTGTGAAAAAATAATTTTTAGTTTTTTAAAATGTATTTCCTAATAAAATAAACAATATATATTTTTAAATCAACCCATGGGACAAAAGAGAAAAATTGGTTTCAGATCCTTATACCATATCCATTGCATCTTGAAAACTATACTTTGTAGATTTCAGCTTTGTGCCATTGCTCGCACACACACACACACACACACACACACACACAAACAAACAAACAAACACAAACAGACGAATAACAGCTCACAGTTTGCCCATTTTGACCTTCCCACTGACTTGGGCCTTTTAAAGAAGTCTGAGAAAAAGAAGCATGCAGACAAAAAGTGACAGCTCGCACAAACAGGTCAGAGAGAAAGTTCACTGACATTTAAAAGAGCTTGAGCTCCAGAACTACTGCTAATGTATTTGGCAGAAAAATCTATATAGCTTCTGTCTAGTTGTCATTTTGAGTGTAAGAAGAGTGTTTCAAAGCCTCTTCAGTGACCTGTGTGCTTCCATTTATTGAACAACAAAGGTTTACCAACTTCTCTGTTTATTTCATTTTTCATGTAAAAAAGTAAGTAAATAATAAATAAGTGACAGTAAAATTATTTTGAAGGTGACCTTGTATTAATAGTCAAATAGTAATTGGTCTGTCAGAAGAAAATGGAACCTTTGAAATATGGCAAATATATTCAGTTATTTTGCTTATGTCAGTATTTTGCTTATGTTGGGTTAAGTGGACTGTGTGATATTTGTGTTATAAGAGAACTGTGTTGCAGATAGAACAGTTAAATCACTTATATAAATGGAAACAATGATTCCAAGCGGAATTGTCTATTGACATGCACTGAGTTTCTCGCTACTTTATTCCACCAGGTGGCGCTGCTCTTAGTCACCAGAGCATGAGAAATGTCACATCAAGCCTACAGTGAAAAACAGGGTGTTTCTACTGATTCCACAGCATTTGGCAAGGTATGTTTATTTTTAAAAGCCAATTTCTTAGAACTTTAAGTCTTGGCCATAAGATATCTACCATAAGATATTTTGACCATTTCCCACTGTTTTTGCCCAGAAAAAATATACAGATCAGTAAACACAATTTACATTTTAAAAACATGCCTAAACAGCCTGGCATGCTGTCATTGTGATTGTTATAGACTTTTCAGCAAGATATTAACAGCAAAGCAGTTAAAAAACAGAAAACTTTTTATGAAGCAGCAAAAAATGTGACAAATATATCAATTTACTATTAAAATGCATGTGACAACTTGCCCTGACCTGGCATTTATGAAAAATGCCTTTGTCCTGAGAACACAAATCAACCTTTTGGTTAAAATCTGTTATCATAATATAATAAATGTCATCATAATACATTTTTCACATGCTTACCTAGCAGCTATCACAAAATATGAAATGTTAGTGTGGAGGACAGAATTCAACATCAACAACAACAATAATAATAATAGTTTACCTATAATTTAAAGGGGTTTTGAACTATTTTTGAAACCAACAGTCATGCATGAGTAATTGGACTTTCAACAACTAGCCCAGTGGTTTTCTGTTATTTTTTTCTATATCTAACTCCTAAAAATAAAGGTTCCAGAAGGAGGTTTTCGCCATGATGCCAAAAGAAACATTTTGGGATCCCCAAAGAATCTTTCAGTGAACAGTTCTTAAAAGAACCATTTATTGGTATAACTGTCTGTTTCTGCTTTTACAACGTGTACCTATTTAGTGTCTATTTTGACAAAGTTTGCAGGCTAGTTACACTAGCTCTGCCCAGTGACGTCTGGTTGGGCCAGACAATATTATGGAAGATGCTGGATTGTCAACAGTAGCAATGGTTCACATGGCAGAAAGTTTTTTTGCAAGTCGACCCGAGTTTTAGTCTGCCTTTTGCTGAACTCCCTGTATTGCCTTTCCCCATTACATATCATATCAGAAAGACATTTATTTTCAATAAAAATCAAAAATGGAAATAAAGTGTATAACGTGTGAAAGTGATTTATAAGAAAGGGCTTTATAGTTCCAATAAGGCTGCATCCATTTAATAATTTTAATAAATATAATCAGTTACACTGTTATTATTGCATGCCGTTTAATGTATAACAACACTGAGTTGCAACTAGTATCTGCCACTATTTATAAATATAAATATTTATAAGTATAAATATTTATGTGAATAGAATCTGTTACTATTTTCACTACTGTCTACTACTCATCCCTGTTATATCCTAAAGAAACCATTTCATATTTTATTTTTTATATTTTATTTACAACTTTTCAAAGCCTTAGCAGAGATTTCCATACATTTAAGGTTGTACTTTTCTTCCCCCCCCCCCAATAACCCTTTCCGCCAAATAACTAAACATACATAAAGTAATTAAAGCATCAATGACAATAATAATAATGACAACTATGTAATTGAATTACAATATGGTTACATTAATAAATAGCAAAGACAAGAAAAAAATACACAGATGTATACACTTACAGATATACTCATTCTCTCTAACAAAATCGTGATCCGTACATAATTATAAAACCAAACAACATTGATAGTGGTATTGGAAACAGTCAGTTTTTATCTAGATTTGTCATATTGGTCAGTCTTCACCTTCTCAAAGTATGTAATCATGGGTTGCCGAAACCATTTCATTTTTATCCATTCACACGCGATGTACTAAAAATTACAAAGCTAACTGACTATTTACAATTTAATAATCTTAAGAACATTTTTGCACTATAAAACCCCCTTTGGTCACCCTTCATATGAGATGTATTTAACTACTAACTAGGCTATGTACTTAATAATAAAAATAATAATTGTCAGGCATGCACGTGGCTTCATATTGTGTTAATGGTGGATTGCAGAACACTTTTGCTACTATGCAAGTATTTTAAAAAATATATATAAATACAATGTAATAGCATGCATGTACACAATAAGTGTATGTGATGATGATTAATTGAACAGTTAGTTAAATTTGATGACTTACAACTCGACTTAGATTTTGACAACAATGACTCAAGACCTGATTCGGACAAAAAGTCTTTATGGCCTACCTTCAAAACCCTAAGATCAGACTTTTGATAGTAGGCTGGCCCCTGTCACTCAAAACGTGACTTGAGACTTGAATGCAAAGACTCTAGACATGTGACTTGCATAACAATGCCACGGTCCCACCTCAGCATGAAGTGGGACTGAACCTTTTTGCGCAATGGAAAGGTTCCATGGATGTTAAATGTTATTCTTCACCAATAATTCAATGAATAACATTTAGAGTGCAGAGAGCCTTGTCAAATGACAGAGCTTTAATAAAGTCCTGCGAACAAACAACAGCTCTTCGATACGTGTCATGCCATGAATGCTGTGAATCAGTGGCGTTTGGTGCTTTGGGACGGCCATGGACCCCGCGTGAGTAACGCTTGAGCCAGCTGTCAGTTCAGTGTGCGCGGAGAAGAGTCAGCGATGCACGCACACGTTCACTCATTCAGACTGATGGAGACGCGCGTGTGCCTTCAGGTCTGACCGCGCGTGAAGCGCTTCAGGTAAGACTCTCGAACGCGCGTAATTGGAGACGCGCCGGATCTCAACACTCGATCGTGATAATCTGCTTTTTCCGTTTCCGAAAATATCTTATTATTTAAGAGCACCCAGCCATGCGATGCGGCTTATTCTTCCTTTATATGTTGGATGTTGTTCGGTCTGTTAAGATGCGTTTTACACGTTTTGACTTGTGGGGAAAACGCATTGAAATATTAGATTCGATCCATAGATTGTGCCAATTTCATAATGACCATGACTATAAACTTTGAGCACCCAAATCAGCTGAAGAAATTGATCATTTGGCTGTAAGGACTAAAGTACCTGCAGGACTTTGACCTGTTTACCATACACTCAATGAAAGCACTTAACTCAGGAGTTTGAAGGCTAATAACGCGAAATAAATGATCTTAATGCTCTCATTGAAACTGTGGGAACGAGAGGACAGAGAGGACTGCCCCAGTCTAAATATTTTGCTTGAATAGGTTTTATATTTCTCCTTAGGATTTAATGGCACATTTCAGATTGTTAAGAGGAGACTTTAAGGTAATGTATCGGTGAGCTCAAATCAAATCTTTGTGTCTTTTGCAAGATTGTATTTTAACACTGGAGAGATATACTGTATATATATTATTGTTATTGCTTTCATACTCTGTGAATTTGTCTTTTATGGTGCTCTATAAATTCCTGGTGCAGACTGAAAATATCAAAGTTCATTTAGTGTCATCATTCAAGCCGAAGGATGTCTGGTGCTGTGGGTTATGAAAGAGATTTTTCATCAGATTTTTAAATGGATTCATACTCATTTAAAACAATACTTAATGAAATGTAGTTTTGTGCTTCTTGATTTTAATTTGGGCAATTAGAGGTATTTAGTTGTAACTGGCTTATATGTACATGATGTGGGATCCAGTTTTACTACTAAAATACTGGCATCAGATATAATTTACAACAATTGTTTTTCCACCCTCTCTGTCTCACTTCCCAATTTTATTCATTGCATCTTCTGTCAGTTGATATGTCACTGTGTTCTTCCATCCTCCTATTTCTTCACCTCAGTGCTTGTCTTTTTGTACTTTTCCTCACCCTCGGTTAGTTCCCATGGCTCCAAAGGGTCTATTTAGAGAAATGTTTGTCTTTTTGCCATAAAGTCCTGTTTCTTTAAGCCTCAAATTGTTATGGGAGCAGTGCTGGGATGTAACTGACATGTAATATGGATTACGGATATCTGATTCCAAAAATGATAGATTTGTAATTAAATTATTACATTAAAAAAACACACATCAGACTACTGGACACTTTTTTAATTGATTACATGATTGCACATTATTCTCACAATAGCAGTGAATTATTCATGATTTAATGATTCTCCTGTCTGCTTATTTTCTATCTTTTAAATTTTCCTTTCTAAACAAACAAACAAACAAAAAAACTACTGCTTGTACATTCAGATTGTCTTCAAGGTTAGTGGAATTGCACACACACTGAAAACTGAGACCCACACAGCATTTGATCACTGGATTATTAGGAATTAATAATCTTATTAGTAAAAGAAATTACAGAAAATTACAATTTTCACTTTTAAGTGTTTTCTCAACAATGCAACACTACATATTTAATCAACTCCTGATGAACATTACTTTTTTAAATGATCATTCAGTGAACCCATTATCATTCCCCAACTTTGACCTAATATATTTACCTGAAGTATCCCCTTGAAATTTTAAATTAATAATGTAGGTCAGTAATAAAATTAAGTCAATAATAATAAAATTAAGTACACAGTTCTCTGTTATTTTAGAGTTGTAAACACATATTTTTAAGTAAGCGTTTTATTTTGATTGATTTAAAAAAAGATAAAATTATTTAATAGCTATTCATTAAACTCACGACTCCCCTGCAATTTCATCACGAACCCCAGTCTGGGAAACCCAGACGTAATGTATTATTTAATGCACTGCATGCTTTAGAAAAACAAATATTGCTAACATTCTTTGTATTTGCATCATTATGGTACATAATTATCCTATTAAAATCAATGTGAAAGTTGGGTCAAAATATATCTAAAAATTATTAATAAGCAGTCAGATTATTTGACCTTAATGGATTATGTTACTGACTACAATTATTATAATGTAATTTGGAATCAGAAACTGCAATTTGTAAATAATATACCCAGCACTAGATGGGAGTATCTTAGTCTCTTCAAAGCCTCGATTTGAATGCCGTTCATATCAGTTTCATTATGCGCACTTTCTCAGTTTCTTCAATGAGTTTCTCTATGGGGCTCTAGAAAGACCACAGTCAATGACCTAATTATATTGTCATGGCAATGGCATTAAAATCCTCTGCTGATTCATTGACAATAAATTAATTATTTATATGGTTTATGAACTATAAAAAAAAAAACTGGTCAGTATGGACCACAAAGTCAAATTTGATACACAACAATGACAGTTCTGTCTCCCTCTCCCTCTCTTATAAATCCTATATGACCTCCTTCTTTCTGGGGCACACAGAAGAAGATATTTTGAAGAATCTTCACACATATATTCAACCTCAGTTCATTGTGTTTTTAATGAATTTCATTGTTTTGGCCAATGCAATAGCAATTATTATACCCTACTGTTTAAAAGCCTCAGTAATAAAATGTGTGAAAAATAGAAAACAGATTTATTTATTCACTAATTTATTATTATGATATTATTTATTAATTCTGAGATTATACAGTGGTGTCTCATTAATATATAAACTGTGAGAATAGCAGTCTCTTCTCTAATTAAAAATGAACTTTAATCATTAAGCAGACTGTTTTATTCAAGTGACTTACAAAAGAAAAAATAAATACCAAAAAGCTTTTAAAAAGCACAAGGTGTTTGAAGCCATATGCAATTTTTGCGTGAGGAAAAGACCAAAATGAATGTAATTATTCACTGATTTTTTACTTCCGTTGGGCTTCTCAATAACTTAAGCTACAAGGTGATCATTGAACTTAAACTTGACCCAGATCAGTCTGATTAGTGAGCAAATTTGTTCAGTTTGATTTCTAAACCGGATCAACTGATTGAAATGACCCAGCTCAGAGAATTCTGAACACATCCAAAGTCCCTAAGGCAAAGTCATTTCACTCTGCAGCCATCTTTCTTGGGCTGCTATTTCAAATTCTCAAATCATGACAAAAACGGCTTTTTTCAGGCCAAACCAGCCAATGCACATGTGCAGTCATAAGCACACATCTCAGAACACTGAGTATTTCTAGAGCAACCGGAGCTTCTAACAGCAGCTACAGTGAAGCGATGATTTTACCAATTGACTCTTCTTTAGAAAATGGGACTTATTTCGTCATGCACGTTGCTCTTTCTCCCATACCAATATGACAGCACCTGTATATCTATGTTTTTGTATGTCTATTTGTAAAGTTAAGAACCTTTATCATTTTTATTTTGTGTCTCACAGAAAATATAACAGCATGCTGGTTTGGAACAACTACAGGGTGAGTAAATTGTGACCGCACTGTTATTTTTGGGTGAACTGTGGACTAACTTCTGGGTTATGGTGATACTGGCCTACTTAGGTCAGGTGGGAATTAACTTTGTGAGTATCAACAATAAAACAAGCAGTGGACACTACACTCAAAAATGATATTCAGTGGAATCCGGTTATCTTGATGGCCTCGGGGGTTGCAAAAAAGCATTGAGAAAACCGATGAGGGAGATAACCAACAGCCAATATTCCGATTTATTTGATGAAGTGATCGGCATGCTATAAAAATGTACATACACTGTATATGTTTGCTAACAACAAAAGGCATATGTGCACAAACTAACAGCAGATATTTACCAGTATACAATAAAAAACACCTTCAATTCTTGATACAAACCTTTAATTATATTCTCCAACATTGCAAACACAATTTTGCTCACAGCGTAAACACAGTCACAACACACATAAACACATGCGCTCATAACACAGTAATTTCGCTCTGACTCAGTTCTGATAGTATTGTGCACGCGGTTACTATGGTTTCTTTACAAACTCTAAAATGCTTTGTTGCTTTTTGCCTTTAACGGTATGCTTGAAAACAAATGCAAAACTGCAGTGTACCAAAGACAGTCTCATAACCATGGTCTGAAACCACCCATGTTCCTACTGTCACAAACATGTAACCAATTCCGTCAGATAGGCTGGGGATTTTCCACAGTGAGCAAAAGAACACCTTTAATAATTGACAAAAAAAATCAGGTACAAATAGTGGGTGAATTATACACATTATGTATATTACGATGTTATGATGAACTGTATGATGAACTTTATGATGAACTGTATGCCTCTCTCTAATGGCATTCGATGATGTTCAAAATGTTTCTAAGGATGCTGATATTTATAATGCTGCTGTCTGACTCATTAGGGTAACATTGACAACACATTATTAGCTGTTTGGTAAAGTACACAAGCCAAAGGCTAATAATATCAATTTCCGTAATGTGTCTGATGTTTAGAGAGCGGTACATAAAACGCTTTACCATTCTGATGGTCCTGTATCATTTTCTTCTGAATCAGTCTTTGGTTCAAACATATGACTGAATTAAACCAATATTTCTATTTGCCATTGGATAGTTACTATTGTTGACTAAGTGGATCAGGTAGTCTAACATGGTGCGAGTGAAGACGGGGGACTAATTTGCATATTCAAGGTCGTGTGTATACCAAACGAAGCTAGGGTGCAGGGTTATTTTTTTAAAGTAATAGAACATTCCACTTTTTCAAGTCAATTAAATGCTATTTAAGGTATAAAGACTTTTACACCGAAGTTGATTGTACTTAAGAATTGAAACTTTTACAGTGTATTTGAATTGCAAATTTTCCAACAAACAAATAAATTTAATGTAATGCATGTGTCATAGTCATACATAAATGCACTTAAAAAAATCATGTCAAGGTGTATTATTAACTATATGAATCAGCATCAACATAAATCTGTTGTTTGTGAAAACAGTTAATTTTATCAAGTCAAAAAGTATGAGCATGGCTTATGTATGGATGCCTGTGGAACAAGCAATATTCAATTAGTTAAAATGTATAGGATTTAAACAAATTGGTTTTATTGACGATAAATGTATAAACCTGGTTATTGTAAATTTTGTGTGCATTTTAAATACATAAATTGTCATTTTAGGCTGAAATATTTGGTGATGGAAAGATGGTAAAAGAACTGAGACAGATCTGAAAACAGGGTGCTGGACCATGTTACATTAACACAGTTGTCATCCATGGGGTGGGAGTGCGATGTGGAAACTGACTCAGAAATACAAGTCCCAAACGAATCCCACTTTATTCAAAAACCGAAAACCAAAATACTTTAAATATACAACATAAATGGCACTTAACCGTGCAAACCATCCACACTCGACGGGAATACGGAACATGACAAAACACAGAAATGTTCACAACTGACAAAGATAAAGGAGCACAGGAAGGTATTTAAGGACAAACATGGGATTAGGGACAGCTGACAAGACTTTAGGGAGTGATTAGAAGCAGACAGGAGTGAGAAGGACCTGAAATATACATAAAGGGACCTGGAAGGGAACAATGACAAGACAGGACCGTGACAGCAGTGTTTTTCAACCTTTTTTTTCATTGAAAAAACAATCACAAGACACACCACCAACTGAAAATGTAAATTTTATAGCCTATATTAACAATATATGCAGTCATTCTTATCAAAGTGCCTTGAATGGGAATCAAATAAACACAAAGTAAAAAGTATTTAGTATTTAAGTATTTAAAAAAAAAAAGTTTTCAAAAATGTTTTTTAGACCAATTAGGTGAAATTGAATAATTTTCCACGGCACACCTGATGATCTCTCATGGCACACTAGTGTACCGCAGCACAGTGGTTTAAAAACACTGCACTAATGTCAGAATGTAACTGAGTGTTATCATTGTGTGTAATGTTGGGTTAGTGCTCACCTCATTTTTTGTGTGTTTTTTCCCCCCGCTTTTTGTCTATTTTCAGTTCAGTTTTTCCCTGTCCTCTGCCCTTCTGTTTCATGGTTATGTATTTAGTTCATTCTGTTCTGGTGTGTCTTGTTGATTAGTTTTGTTTGTTAGACGTGTATTTAAACCTTGTGTTTTGGCCTGTCTTGTTGTCTGTCAATGCTACATTTATCACAATGGTTCTGTTTGCTTGTTTCTTAGCTTTGAGCTTTTGTTTGTAGTTTTGGAGTGGAGTGTAACAGAGGTAGCAGCAGCTCTTTACTGAAAAAAAATGAAACAAATCATCCAAATGTTGGTTCATCCCATTTGTTGTTAATTGGATGGAGGCAGATCTGAGTGCAAACAGTAAATTGTAAGAATGGGCATTTACAGTTAAGCATTTGGCAGACGCTTTTATCCAAAGCGACTCACATTGCATGCAAGGACCACATTGACATTCTAATCAGTTCTTGCTTTCCCTGGGAATCGAACCTATGATCTTGTTTTTGTAAACACCAATGCTCTACTGATTCAGCTACAGGGAAGCTGTAATCCTCATTTTATTACATCATCAGAGAGAAGTTTGCCGTGTCACCATATATTATAAACATAAGGTATAAATAAATAAATGAAACATATGCATGGATGAATCATTCACAAAAAGATTAATGACATGCATTAAAAAAAAACGGATAGGATGAATACGCCGACTTAAACAGTGTAACTTGCATGGAAGGTTTTATGGCTTTTAACAGATTATTCCAAAAGTCAAACAGACCTGTCAGATTGTCTTTCAGTGAATTCTCTATTCTATTGAAGCAAACATAACCCAGATAAGCTTCATGCATGCATAAAATACCCAAGATACCCGAACAGCCAAGTGTCTTTCAACTTTCAAAAAAAGCATAAAGACATCTCTTCCACGAGCACTCGACTCAATCCTGCAAATGTATTAACATGTAAAAAACCCACACAAAAAAACACCACTACCTTTCTTTCACAGCTTCTTGCTTTTATCTCCATTCTAGTGTGTAGTTCTCGGAACAATCTTAAAACGTATTGAAGCACTTTTTATGTCACCACCAGTTTGTAAGTCGCTTTGAATAAAATAGTCTGTTAAATGATTAAAGATAAATGTCAGCGCGATAAGAGACTATTATTCACACAATTTATGTATTAATGAGGCTCTGCTGGAACATTAAACAATAGGGTGTAATATTTGTTATAGCATTTGCCATATGCTGTCCATAACAATAAAAAATATGATACCATGGCACATTCCTTGTGTCCTAAGTGGCATAGTGATTTTTAATGATTTCTCAGTAGCTTAGTATCTGAATTTAATCGTCACTGGAATACATTTTTAATACTCCGCACACCTAATTAGTTTTTTTCTTTACAGGCACGCAAAGACAAATGAATGACTCCTACTCCATCTTGACATTTAAGTGCTGCTTCAAATGCTTGCATACTCGCTTTGTAGCCCACTCTACTCTTAAGGTCACTTTGTAAAACAGTACTTTCAAGGGAATGCTGTGAACGGGCTGCCATTTAGTTTCAGTCTATTGGGATTATCCTCTGTCTACGTGTCCCATTGCAATTCATGTGCGGGAGACTATTGTACTGTAAGCGAATTGGCCTGCTATAAATAAGAAAGGTTAATCAGAGATTCACGGCTGGACTTCCTGTAATGTTTCTGTTGTTTGAATACATAGTCTTTACATTTATTAACAATACCTGAACGTGCTGTATTACAAACCAGTGAAATTAGAGTTGAATTTGGCTCCTGATAGAGACAGGAGAAGAGGGAGCTGGAGATGAAAGAACCAAAGACCTAAAAACAGGAGGCTTTGTCACCTCTGTTACCTTGACAACCTGCTTCAGACTCTGATATATAGATCAATGTGAGCCATACATAGAGTTTAAGTCAGGACTGTGTCTATGCTTATGTTTGGGAGTAAAAGGACTTATAATCATGACATCTTTATGACGTCTAATTGTGTTCATATTGTATATTAAAGAAGGAAATAGAAATATGTGGGTCAGGTTGCAAATGGTTTAATCAACATACTAAATAATGTCTTAATGAATATGTAAACATGCAGAAAGGGCTTAGGGCATAGAATAGATCATTAGTTTACTATGAAAGCAATAGAAGTCATTGGAAAATGCCTAGACGTGTGTGTGTGCGTGTGTGTGCGTGTGTGAATGTAGCCAATGCGGCAAAATCAAATTGCTTTATTTATATTATTACCAGTAGCTCAGCTAGGACTATTTGATGGCTTAATTTTAAATATACAAATAAAATTAATCAAATGCCAAAATCTTAATTAACTTTTCAATCCCTTGCACACCAACGCAGGCATAATTATAGCTTTTAGAAATGGGAAACATTATTCTTATTTTTTTAATATTAATAAATGAGAAATGCTTTTAGATGATTCATAATTATTGCACAATTAAATGTGTATTAGAGGGACTTGCCCTTTAAAAGTGTAATATAACTCTTAGAAATGACAAATGAGGTCTATACAAAAGGTGATGCAAGAAGATTAAAACAACTCTTTATTAAATAAAACTGAAGGGAACATTTATTGATTTTTATAACTGAACTGTTCCGTAATCAAACATGACAGTAGAGATGTCTTTTGTGAGTATTGATTTAAATGTTTTCTTGTCCCCACAGTATGTTGTCAGAATTACGAAGACATGGTCCTGGAAAGGTTGTTACCTGGAGGGAAGGAGTCTAAGATCACCTGATTTAAACCAACACAAAATTACTTCAGAGGAGACGGAACAATGTCAGACTCCGCCCTGCCTCCACCAATTCCACCAGTCACTGCTCTGAACTGTTCCTTGGACCTATCGAATTGCTCTTTCGCCAACCTCTCCGCAATTGCATATGGCGATGAGTGCATCGGCAGCCACTCTCTGTTTGTTATCATGGCCATTGCCTACAGTGCTGTGGTACTGTTGGGTGTTGTGGGCAACCTGGCCCTTATCCTCGTCATTGCACGACAACGGGAACTTCACAATGTCACAAACGTCTTAATCGCAAACCTCTCTGTTTCGGACCTGCTAATGTCCCTAGTGTGCCTGCCGTTTACCTTCATCTACACCTTCATGGACCACTGGGTGTTTGGCGCGGTCATGTGTAAGCTCAACAGCCTGGTCCAGTGCTGCTCTGTCTCAGTGTCCATCTTCTCCTTGGTTCTGATTGCTATTGAGAGACATCAGCTCATCCTGCACCCTCGCGGATGGAGGCCCAGCCTGAACCATGCCTGCCTGGGCATCAGCCTCACCTGGGCCCTGGCCGCCCTAACTGCCACACCCTTTCTGCTGTTTTCCAGGGTGACAGATGCCCCACTGAAGCAGCTGCCCTCAGTGTTTCAGGAGCAGTACAGGGGAAAAGTGGTGTGTGTGGAAGAGTGGCCCTCCAGAGAAATCAAGCTCACATATACAACTGGCATGCTGGTGCTGCAATACATTACTCCTCTCACCTTCATCTTCATCTGTTACCTGAAGGTAAGAACGAGATGACTTAGTAAGAAGAGCTCATATATTTGATTGTGTTTTTTATTTATTGCTGATATGCTGTATACAACATAGCATAGTCCCTAGATCAGTGGTTCTCACCTTTGGCCCACATGGCCATGTGTTTGATTTTTTTAGGAATTTGACCTAATTCCACAAATATATATAAAAAGGTACATAAATAGCTCTCCTGATGATTAGAATGAACATCATACCTGGATGCATATCCTTCCTAGCTGTCAACAGCTTTCACGCACTCAAAAGTCAACTTTTTTTTATGTCTGTTTCTTTGACCGTACACTCTGCGACCCACTCGAAACGGCTTTGGCACCCACATTTGGGTGACGAGTTGCAACCCACCAGCTGAGAAACACTGGATTAGATAATAAAGATATATAATATTAATTTACAAGGGTGCATTCAATTGATAACAAGACTTTTCCATCGTTACGTAAAAAAATCATTGTTCTTTAAACTTTCTGTTCATAAAAGAATTCTGAAAGAAGAGTTCAGGTTTCCAGTAAAATATTTACTGTCAATGTCCTGTCAGAGGGACACCAAGCACGCTATTTGATTGCCTTTTTTTTCCTGTCACACTTTTTGTAACCATAAAGTGAGGAAGAATACTTTTGAAATTGTGAGACTTTGGAAATGGTCATTTAAAATATTTTAGCGGACTCAAATTTTGGAATATCAACTTAAAATTTGAAACACAACTTGATTAGGTATATGGGTTTTTTTCTAGCCATTTTTAGAGTCAAAATCATTTCGTAAATATACAAATATTTCTTTTGTTCTGTACAAATATTTCTTTGGTTTATATTAAAATCACTTTTTAATTAAGTTGAACAGTTAACAGTTAAAAGGGAAATTCCACCCAAAAATGCTAATTATGTCTTATGTTATTGCAAACCCGTATGCATTTCTTTTTTCTACAGAACACCCACACACACACAAAAAAAAAATTCAGTAGGAGAAAGAAATGCAAACAGGTTGCAGAATATTGCAAACCAACAGTTTCTGTTCCTTTAAGTTCCATTTAATTTTTTGTCCATTTTTAGAAATCTTGAATCATTCTATTAAATTTTAATTCAAAGGTTCACACAAATAAGTTAGAATAAATAGTATGCGCATTTGGTGAGCTATCTGAGGAGAGGGCACCGAGCTCGGTATTTGGCACAATTATGTTACATCACTTTGTTGATGTAATATAATTTAAAATTTGAATGAGAAATATTTGAGTCACACAGAGAATATTTCAAATGTAATAAAATGTTAGAAAAAATTGCCACAATCATGTTGTTACAAATTCATTTTCCCGTGAGAAACTTTGTATACAGAACATAATAATAAATCTTTTCTGTACAGTGATTTTAATGCAATTTTATAATGACCTTGTGCTGAAGTCATTATTCACCGTTCAAATTCATATGTGGATATGCCACATATGATGGATGCTGGGTATCAGTATCCTCAGACGTCATTACTCCATGATTAACCAAGCGCCGTGATGTAAAACCCTAGACGTCATCATAGACTAAATATTTCAAGACTAAGATTAGATCAAGATCATCAGGGAATAATATTACATTTCAGCCTGTTTTTCACAAAAGCATCAGAAGACTTGTAATAGAGTGCATGAATCATATAGACCAATTTAATAGTGCTTTTTTGTCTCTTTTGCAGCTTAAAGTCTGTAGTCATGAAGTCTGTAGAAATGTTGCTTTATGGAAAATAAAACAATGATATATTTCTTTAAAAACTCTAACTTCCTCTAAAAATGCATATTCCATTTTAGAATATCATGAGGGGAGTAATGACAAATGACGAAGAAGAGAGAGGGGTGGGGGTGAACTATTGCTTTAAGTAAAGTCTCTGTTTGTTCTCCAATGTCATTGTGGTCTAAGTGAGAATAAATTGAACATTGGAATATTATAGAGGTCTATTTTCTTTCCTATTTACTTTAGAATACTAACTGAAGTTTTTTTTCTGTTAAACTGAAATTCTTACAATTTCCCATGGCACTGAATAATATGACACCAAATAATCATTTTAAGGGTGCTGCAGTAATGTTCTCTTCTCTGTGGGCTGTGGAGAGCCCAATTTATTCTGTGCTCACGGAACAGAACAGAACAAATCCCTTCTACAACATCCTGACTGGTGTAACACAGCCTAGAACACGTCTCTTGTGGAAAAACTAGGATATTCAAGCAGATGTGCTGTACATGTTTGTTGCTCTTTTCTTGTCACTGGGGAGTTCAGCTTTTGTCTGACCAGTGAGGTTAGGGGTGAGTGAGATGTCACTGAGAGCTTTGCAGTATGACATTTATTCAGGCTTATTCAAGTACTTATTTTTAAATGTTAAGCTGGCATACTTCATAATTGAAATTGAATAGTTAGTTATACATTAGAAGAGCCATAAGAGCCAAAAATGAAGTTTAAAGTCAAGGTGATAAAAGTGATGAGAAAAATAAATTTTAACCAAATCTTATACTAATGTGCGTAATTCAGATGTCTATAAAGTTGTTTTTTGAATTCTCATTAATATGTGGTAGCCTAACCCATTTTAAAGCTATAATAGTCCATCTGAACTAATCATCATCACCGAGTTGAGGTCGGTCTTAAAGTCAACTAGAAATAAAAAAAGACCTATGTACTATACACCTATACACTGTCACAGTTGCACTCAGTCTGGACTTTGTTTTCCTGCTTTCCTGTCTCTAGTTTGTTGTCATGGTTTCTAGTTAGTTAATCACCTTGTTTATCTGTGTATTGAAGTCCTATGTTTTCAGTTCACCTTTGTCCGGTCTTGTTTTTAGCTTGCTGTTCTTCGTGTGGATATTTTTTAAACCCTCTCTCTTCATCTTTGTGTGTTTATGCTGCTTAACTGTGACTGAAAACCAGAACCAAAGTGATATCGATTTTTGCAGTGTGTTGTTTTTTTAGTTTTTTTTTTCAGTAAGTGTCCCTGCCCACACTCCTGTCACTGAGAGGGAGTTTCTGACCAGCACAATAAATTGTTATTTTAGTTTTTTGTTGTATTTTAGAGCCCCTACCCCCTTTTATACTATTCTACTTACTACTGACCCGTTACATTAGGCAAAAACACAACCTTTATTTTTTGTTATTAAAAAAGCAAGCCCAGCCCAGAGAATTTTTAGAGAATCACACAACGTTGTAATGCATTACTTTTGAAATTAACTTTCCCAAACACTGCTCATTACAGAAGTAAAATGACAATACATGTTGACTTTTTAGAGACAATTGCTGACCAAAAACTACTTCGATAGAATAACAGTCTTAGAAATGCAATCAACAAAAAAGGGCACGTCTCTTCTGTTCTACTGTATTGTTAAAAGATTATTGCTGAGGTTTTTTTGTCCTAGAGTCCGGTGGCTTTGGACGTAGCTCAGTGAAACAGAGTGTATGTTCTGACTGAACATGACCAGCAGCCAACATGACCTGCCACATCAGTTCATTGCCAACCAAAAAAAAACCCCAAGTACTGCAGGTTTTATTAGAGAAAGGAAAATAAATGAGTAAGAGAGTGAGATAGAAGATGAGAAAAAAGGGCCTGTAGAAAAAAACTGATCATTTAAACATTCAAAGACCTCCAAGATCACAAGAATGAGTCATAATCGCTCCCCTGCCAAGGGTACAAAAATAGTGGTAGTAATAGTTAATAAAAAAACAGGGAAAAAAGCGACAATACAAAGGATTCAAAACTTAATGATGTTTAAAAGAGCGGCATGAGTGAAAAATAATATTTCTGTAAATCTAAGGCTTCCCAGTAGCCTAATGGGTTTAAATAGGGAGATTGTTATGCTAACAGAGTTGTAAAAATTAAAATGCATGTGTGGGGTGACAGAATGAGCATTCTGCCGTCACTGTGACGAGTGTTCGCTTTTCAGATTGTCAAGTGCTGTTGAGCGTTTGTTGGTGTTAAAGTGAAATGAGCAAATTTTATCAAGGATGCTTGTCATTTTTACACTCAATTAACCATGGGTGGTTAGTTCAAAAATGGAACAGCACTTACACCCACATGCACACATATCCATATTTGTCTTGTTGTTTCTCTCTTTCCCTCTTCATCACTTCAGCAGAGATGGGTTTTTTCCATCTCTGCTGCCCTCATTTAAAAATCTTGCTTTTTTGTGGTTTGGACCAAGTTGCTTCACAGAAAAATAATAGTTTATATCATTTGGGTAGTTACAACAGTGGGGTTGATATGTAGTGGAAATCCCATTTTGATGAAAAAAATGCATTTCCCTCATTTAAAGGCTAATTTTATATGTAGCTTTTCTTATGTATGCTAAATAAATGCAACATTTTCACACTTTTTGGATAACTTGCTAAAGCTTATTTGGAAAATTAAACCTTGATTAAAATCAATGCACAAGTAGCAATTTTTTTTTTATTGCGCTATTCCCCATGCTTATACTATTTGTGTATAGAATGTTCGAAACTTTGTATTTTAAGCACTCTTATGTATTTTTGTATCCCCAGGAAAAAGAACAAAAAAATCGCTTTTATACTCCTCAAATTGTAAGTCCCTTTGGATAAAAGCGTCTGATGTAAATATAAACGTTAAATGTAAATATAAATGAAGGCTTTGTAAATGATTTTTAAGACTCGGATATACTGTAAGTTGAAGAAATGGCAACAAAGTGTACAGTTTAATGACAAAAATGTGAGATGTGCAACTAAAAATAAAGTGTTAAATTACCACTTATTTTTCATTATACTGTATTTAATTCACCGCAGTATTAAAAAAACAGCAACAAAAAAGCAAAATGGCCACATACCAGCCAATTAATCGCCTTGTCCAATTTTGGTCTATCACTACCACAGAGAATGACTAAAGCATTTATATTCAGTTGGATCCTTAGGTGCTGCTGTCATCCAACCATCCTATAGTCCAATACTTAAGAATGTGATGCCAACAAAGATTCTGACTGTCCGGTCAGGGCAGCAACTGTCGGTTCGCATCAGATCAGTCTCTTTCTGTATGAGCCAACGACTTTATGAGTCCTAATGACTGAGGGAATTTTTTTGTGTTCAGCTGTCAGTAAAATTGACCTAGAATCATATTTAATCAGCCCACAAAACAAAGCCATCTTTCCATGGAAAATTATGTGGATATGGAGACAAACCTTCAAATTATATTCCATACTGTATACAAATTCACTATTCCAGTCTGGCTGATGCAAATAATAAGGTACAGATAAACACTTGCATCTCAATCTGTGTTCATCCTCTCTCTCTCTCTCTCTCTCTCTCTCTCTCTCTCTGCCTCTGGGTTTTTTGTCATGCAGTTATTTCAGGTCACAGGACTCTGTGCCAGAGCTGCCATTCATCAAATAAAGAGAGAGAACGAAAATGGGGGAAAGTAGAGCTAGAAATAAGGAGGGAAAAGTCTGGAGTCAGACTGTGATCTGTTGGCATCTAATGAACTACATACATATATATGCATGTGGACACATGGTGGGTGGAGCTTGTACAGATGTTCTGTTCTAAGTGGGCAGAATGCTTTTACATCATTGGGACAGAAAGTCAAGGCTTTTGAGAATGGCTCCTAGCCATAGCTAAAAAAAAAAACTTTCACAACTAATGCCACTGCACAAATTATTATGGGGGGGGGGGGGGGGGGGGGAGGATTAATATATTTTAAATTAAATCTGAGAATTATGCCCCTTCGATGACATTCCACACCACCACCACTTAAAATCTTAAAATTAATCCACACGAATTGAACGGTTTAGTCCAAATTTTCTGAAGAGAGACAATCGCTTGATATGATGAACAGATTTAATTTAGGCTTTCATTCCAGTCTGGTCTCATTGTTAAAATGTAGGCATTAATATGACATTTACAGGTATAAAACGTACTTTTTGCACTTTTGGATAGATGCTGAAATGTACAATATGGATGTTTTTACAGATAAAAAATTTAAAATTTACGAATCCTTTATATCAAATATATTTTTTATAATATATAGATAACTTTTAGATCCCCAAATATAACCATTTATAGAGAATACAAAAAGAATACAATGTAATGGAAATATGTAAGAAAATTACAATTTTAACAATATATAGAATAAATAAAATGTTGAGCTGCTAATCCGACTCTGACTTCTAAAATAAATAATAGACAGACAAGTGCAATCAACATAATTTATTTATTGTAAAAATGTTGAAAGCAGTATCAAACCTAGTCCAAATGGTAATGTGTTGCAGTCACAGTCCTCTCTGGTGGTGTAATAGTTATTATTAATAGTTATTAAAATCACTGAAAATGTTATCCTGATTCAATCCATGAAGGTGCGCATTTCTCAAATAACTTGTGTTTAAGCAGGCAGATTCATTCATCATTGTAGACAGTATTTATAATTAACAATTAGGAAAGCACTGGTTTCTATACTATTAATCACAAGCTCATTCTTCAGCACAAAGTTCACCACATAATTCAAACTCCTCTGAATGTTCATTATGACCGAACATTAAACATTAACATGTCTTTCCCTTTACTGAAAAACACATAAAATAACATGCAATCCTTAAATTTACTCCCCTAATCCTAATGCAAATCATGCTGGGAACTTCAGATCCACTGCCCAGTGATGTCAACAAAAATGACTCATTTAGATTCAACACAAATTGTGTTAACTCTTTAAGTAAACAGTTTTAAGTATACTAAGTTGATCAAACACAATGAAATTAAGTTGTAAGAAAATGTCTAGTCATTTTAGCTGATTCAATAACTGTAAAAATCTTTTTTTGAGCGTGTGATTTTGATGGTATAGCATGGTGGTATATTTGAACTCTTTGTGGAAAACAGAGGTTTTCAAAATCATGGCAATTCCTACTTCTCCTTTTACCTGTCTTTGTTTGTCGGTTTTTTGTTAGAGTGGAATGAGATAAATCTCCAAGCATTTGCTTTTATTTGTTTTTTATTATCAGTGTGCTTCCCGAGGCACTTTAACATTCTGTGACAACACAATGATGTTGTAACATTATTTAGCTTGCAACGTCATGTTTGCAGCCCGTAAAGAGGGCCTTGTTTGTATTCTGTCCGTCAGTTTGTGTTGACTCAATGATACAAAAGACATAGAGCCTGAAAACATACACACAGAGATCATCATCAGAAATGTCAGAGCAGCTTTTCCCCCCACTGTGTTCTTAATGATGGTTTACCCTCTGGTCAGGGTTGTACACTGTGGTTGTTTGTGGAGGGTGTAGACTTTAGACCACAAATCTGTTTAAAATATATGATAAATGTAGATATATACAACCTTTCTGATGAATTTCGCATTATGCCATTATGAAGTTCCTCTGTTATGCTATTTTAAAGGTTTATAATTTTGTTTTGGAGGTCTCTTATAACAGGTTTGCATGCATCAAAGTTTCATTTTCTCATAATATACATTGCAGCATATTCTTTGCTCACAGTGTCTGAAATGGTTCAATAAGGCTATGTTAACAATGTCAGTCTAAATCTGATTATTTGTGTATTCTAATTGAAATCTGATCTAATTATTAACTGTCCACACCGTCTATCACAATTGTTCAGATCCAATTTATGTGTCCCATGGCACTCTTACGTTTTCTGGAATATCTGCATTATTTTCTATGGGAATGATGTTGCATTGTGAAGTATATGCCAAAAACAATATGGTGGGGTTAGCAATACAGATGCTGTCTTATTCACAACCTCACCATGTGTAGCTGCAGTGCTGACTAGTGCATCTTATAAGGAAGTGGACAGAAATGTAGGAGATTGGTATGCACAGCTTTATTCCGTGTTGTCGTCTTCGCCATTCTCAAACTTCAGCGTGTCTCCATTATATTTCGTAATTTTCTGCTCGACCAGCACTTTGAAACAACACAACCTTATGTCTGCAGTGACTTTCAGCATGTCTCCCTATAACAATTTTGGACGTTTACGTTTTACGTGGCGTGAGGACGTAACCTAAACCACATGAAATCTGACCAGAGTCGTCAGACTGAAACCTCCAGAAATTTGATTTGAATAGGATTTCAAACCACGTGTGAATGTAGCTCAAAATGGATTCACAGTTTCTCTCAACCCCTATTTTCTGAGATCTCTAATTTGGTTTTATCAAAATCAAATGATCCAGTCTGTTACGATTGGTTGTGACTAGCGGCACAAAGTAGATGTTTGCAGGCAGCCAAAGAAGACAATATGCGGATATTATGCAAATTTGTTACAAACCTACATAGATTCGTGCAGGAGTAAGACTGGAATGACTGATGACTCATTTCAGGCAGTTCAGAATTAGTAATTTCTTTTGGGAGACAATGGTTGTGTCCTAAATATATACTATTCACTGAAACACTATACACACCATATACTCAAACTTGTAGTGTGTAAATTTTAAAAGGTTATGTCGGTGTCTAATAGCTCCACCCCATGCGCTACGTACATAAAACTGTAACAATCCACACTTTGTTTCTTTGGTTAATGAAGTGCATCATCTGCGTATTTAAAGTATACTTTTTCTTTTCTGAATTTTCAGTGTGAACACACTACTCACACTGTTTATAATACAAAATGTCATAGAGTAGTGCATAAGTATGTGACGCACCTAATAACTATATTTATCATGCACTTTGATTTTTGAATTTTTGCAGACCTCTTACATTCACAAACAGCCATATAACACTATATGAAAGATAACGTCAAAAAAAGCATGACTGGAGCACTTTACCCAAACCACCTTGGAAGCTTTAAATCATTATTTTTGTGACTTGCCAAATGCCATTTATGTAAATCAATGTCTTTAAATCAAAGATCCTGACTTTCAGATATAAACTATGAGAAATCATCATAAACATATGGTGAAAACAATGAGTACATTTAACAAAGCATTTTATTATTATTATTTTTATTTTTTTTTGCATCCATTTTTTTAAACTATTAAACTGAAACATTAATTATACAGTAATACCTCTAGATATGAGCATAATCCGTTCCAGGACGGAGCTCGTAACTCGAATTGCTCGTATCTAGAATCAAATTTTCCCATAAGAAATATTAGAAACCAAATGAATCCGTTCCAGATCCATAACAATGGGGAAAAAATTGGTTTAGACACACAAACAATTATAGTACATGTATACAGTATAAGGATTCGTGTGATATCAAATAAAATGTGGTTTTAATTATACGTTTTTACACTCAGTAGTGGCAGGTGCAGAGGAGGGAGGAAGGGGGTTGGTACGGAGACACTTCGTATCGTAACTTACACGAACACTACATAACTTACGTAAACTTACGTACCATTAACCATTAACGTACCATTCTTACCTTTTTTTCGCCTGACCACTTTCACTTTCACTTGGCGCAGACATGTTAACAAAATACCAATCGAGGGAGATTGGTTTCTGCCTCCCTATAAAAATGTTCTGCCACATAGCCATCACTTCCTTAATTTCAGTTGTAGAAATGTTTTCCACCTCCTCCTCTTCCCCCTCCTCCTCCTCCTTCTCCTCCTCCTCCTCCTCCTCGCCACTGCTGAGCTCTTGCAACACCCGAGTATGATCCAAGTCTGCAGCTCGATCAGCGATCGATAGTTCCTCCTGATGCTCCTGCTGTTCGATTACTCACGCGAGCACACGTTCATATTTATCCACAATTTCATGCTTCATTTCCATGGTCGTCATGCGTTTCTTCTTCTCACTACCATCCTTACCATTCACTTTCTTAGGAATCGTCGCTATTATGAAGAATAATGCACAAAATAGAGAGAACTACTCAACTACTCGCGGGCGACGCGTACAGAAGTCAGTGAACACTGAAGTGAACGAGCGTTGGCATCGGCGTCAGTATGCGTGCTCGTATCTCGAAAATGTACTCGTATCTAGAAGCAAAAATCTGCCCGAAGGCTTGCTCATATCTTGAAATACTCGTAAACTGTATGTCTATAGGATACATAAAATTCTGCATACAATAAAATAATACTAAAGAAATAGTACATAAAAATACTAGCTCTGATTTTAGCTTTAGCAAGACCAAGGAGTCATTTAATTCCAAAAATGTTTAAGGTATAATTTAAGGTTCGCCAATCATTATTACATATTCTGTATTTATATCTAACATGGATGGATGTCTACCTGTCACAAAAATAGAAAATTCACCTGATAATAGAGTAACAATTACAGAAGAATAAAATAAAGTGTATTTTTTTACCTTTTGGAGCTTGTAGGGTTCTCTCACAGTTTTGTTTTAGTTTTGTTTTTAATTAAATTTTTCTCATATGCTTTGTTTTGATCTTAATCACCTTTGGCTTGTCATCACCTTGTTAATTATCTCATTCACCTGTCCTTTGTTTGTTAGCTCATTAGTTCCCTTTGTTTGGTCAATGTATTTATATCCGGTTTCTCCCTTAGTCTCTATATCCATTCTTGTCGCTTATAAAAGTGTGGTTGTATTTATTTTGTGTTATTCTCCATGTTTGATAATTAAAGCCTGTCCCTTGTATTCTCCTTTGTCATGCGTTTATTACTTTATAGCCACAATGACCGTTTCAGTTTGGCTCCTATTCGCAATCTCAAGTGTATTCTCAAAATATACATTTTAACATCTTCGAAATCAGTATTTAGATTTGTTTTATTGCGTTCAGTACTTGCTCTACAGCCATTTCAGGTCTTACTGAGAAAATTTCTGTGATAGCTTTTTGTTTTCTGCCTGCAGTTACTATGAGTGAAACATCACTTCATCATTGTTTATCAGACAATGTTTATCACACATTGTGGATATAATAAAGTCACCAAAGAATCAATTATTGTTGTGCAGAAACAAATATTTAGACTGTTACGCACCTTAGGTCACTAGAGACCCTGTAACATTTTTATAAAATAGTTATAGAACAACAGGCATTCTTTTATAATTGTATTATTTTTCTCTTGTTATATTGTATATAATGATTTAATTTTTGAATATTAAGAAGGATGATGTGTAAAGAATGAAAGGGAGGGTACTGAATGACGTCACCCGAGGTATCCGTTTAAGGGTTGACACAATTTATTGCTTGATATGTGGTGGAAATGACACAAGCTGCAGAATTCTCCTGTGATTTGCTTTTGAACATTGGATAAATTATTCAAATAATTTACTAACTTTTCACAGTGAAAAAAGAGTGTTCATAATTAAAGAAAATAAATGATTATTTATCTGCCATCCTCTTCTCTTCCACTCAGATCTACACTCGTCTGCAGCGGCGTAATAATATGATGGACAGAATGCGTGAAAACAGAAACCGTAGCAGTGAGACTAAACGGATAAACATCATGCTTTTTTCCATTGTGGTGGCATTTGCGGTTTGCTGGCTCCCGTTGAACGTCTTCAATGCCGTCATCGACTGGAACCATGAAGTGGTTATGAACTGTACCCACAATCTCCTGTTCTCGCTGTGTCACTTAACAGCGATGTGCTCAGTCTGCATAAACCCGGTGTTCTACGGGTTCCTGAACCGCAACTTCCAGCGTGACCTCCGGGCTTTCCGACTCTGCAAGACTGCGTCAGTACGGGAGAATGAATATGACATGGTTGCCATGTCGACTATGCAAACGGATGTGTCCAAGATGTCACTGAAAATTAGTAGCTTAGATCTCTAGTACAGTTTTTTAAGTGGCACTCATGTCTGTGTTCAGTAAAGTGCATTTGATAAAATGTCTCTTTAGATTTAGTTAAAAAAAAGTGTGCATTTAAAATAAGAGTGATTGTTAGCAAACATAACGATTGATATCATGACTGACAATTACGGTATAATTGTAAAATTGTATATAAAAAAAATCAAGCTAAGATGCTGAATGCAGTACTTGCCAACATTCAATGTCCCTCATCGGTGAGAGCTCATTGGGACCAAATAAGAGGCGGAAAGGTTCAGACGAGTGGACTGAGCTTTGATCTCTCAGATGAATTCTTCCTACTGTGTGTTTGAATTGAAGAAAGAAGAAATGAAAATTAATGTGAAGCCCAAGAGGTCACGAATTCAGAAATAGATTTAAATATATAATGATTGTCAGATGTGACTTTTAAGAGACACTGAACCTCTGTTTCTGAATTGGATTCATTTCTTTGAGCTCTGAGTGTTGAAGCCCAAAATAAATTGATTATCTTCTTATTTATCCCTTGACGAACCAAGCCTGCGGGAATTGAAGGGCTGTTTACTTCTGGAAGACCAACATCCTGCAGAGTTTAGCTCCGACCATAATTAAACACACCTGAACCAGATAATGAAGGTGTTTATGTGTGCTACAAACTTTATGGCAGGATTGGCAACCCCTGCTTTAAACGCTTTTTTTATTGTTTTGTTTTGATTGGTTTTGTTTTTTTGTTTTGCTACTCTCACATAATCCATATTATACACAAATATAGGAATGTGCCATTAAATGTAGTTCTGCATTGATGCGTAATGATTGTAACTGCACATAAAAAACTTTGCTATTTCTAATTTGATTATGATATTAATTACCTCTACTTGAATATTACATGTTACAATGTATATAATATTACTGTTGCTTATTGACAGATTTTCAATATATTTTGTAGATTTATTCCTTCAATATAAGAAAAATATGTTTTGACAATATAATGCCTTTGCCATTTATCAATGTGCTCACTGAAGTTTTAGTTTTAGACTAACATTTGAATTTGTGACAGCAAAAATATTTTATAATACAGTAAATACAGGATTTAATGAAAAAGTTGAGTGTTTTAAGTGTACAACAGTATATATATTACAATAATTTACCCTCAGAGTTTGCAGAAAAAAATTAAATAAAATGAAAAATATAGGGCCACTGAAGTGGAAATTGAGCTCCTCTACTGTTGTGCAAACTGTCATGGGTATTGTTTGGATTTTTCCATCATTGTTGATTGATTCATTCTAAATTACTACAGCAACAAAATCATGAAATAATCAACCCAGTGCAAAACAGTCCCAGATTACAAAGTGGCGCAATTATAGAGTGTGTGTTCATGTGAGGAAGGTGCTTTTTGTGTACTATATATGTATATATATATATATATATATATATTTTGTGTGTGTGTGTGTGTGTGTGTGTGTGTGTGTGTGTGTGTGTGTGTGTGTGTGTGTGTGTGTGTGTGTGTGTGTGTGTGTGTGTGTGTGTGTGTGTGTGTGTGTGTGTGTGTGTGTGTGTGTGTGTGTGTGTGTGTGTGTGTGTGTGTGTGTGTGTGTGTGTGTGTGTGTGTGTGTGTGTGTGTGTGTGTGTGTGTGTGTGTGTGTGTGTGTGTGTGTGTGTGTGTGTGTGTGTGTGTGTGTGTGTGTGTGTGACAAGACATTTTCATTTTGATCCAGACTCGAAAGATGCTATCAAAATGACACAGTTGCTCAAAAATGCATTTCTTAAAAGAGAAGAAGCCTTTCATTTTTTTTCTTTCAGCGTTAGAGAAAGCTCTTTAACTTCCCACAAGAGCTTAGCGACAGAGGGCTAGAAATGGAGCAACAAAAATATCACAACACAAGTAAACACATTTGACAGATTTATTTATTTATTTTGATGTGTAAGTGAGCACCGATGCTCTTGCCACCAAGGAATCAAGGGGGAATCATGTGCTGGGAAAGTAACAAGCAAAATCATTAAATATGTATTTCCAGAAACTGCTGTTTTCATTCTGAATATTCCAACTGTCTTGTTATCTGTATAATTGTGATATTCGAAAGCAATGCAGTGGGTGTGGGGGGGGGGGGGGGGGGGGGTTTCTTTAATGGGATATTTTGCTGTCAGTGTGGATATACGGTCAGTTCTACAGTAATGCTCTAGTTGTTATAATGTTCATATTTACGCTTTCTCTGTGTGGCATTTTTTTCTCATGATTTCTGTCATTGTGTCATTGTGTTACATTCAGACCCATCAAGTCTATAAAGATGTTCTCCAGTGCACTATATCAAAAGCATCCATATTTGCTTCACTGCGTGCAGTGATCTTTTTTCTCTGATACAGGCATTGTGACCTCTGACACTACATTTCTTTATTTGAAATGTAAAAATGCATGTTATGGTACTTGGTCCACACATGAGGTTTTATTTTTTTGTTCTGGATCTCATCTGGATCTCTGAGCTGTTTCCTTTTGAAAAGAAAAAAAATATAATTCCATTTATCAAACTAAAAACCCCATCAAATTTAGAGCTTGTGGCTTTTAGTCCATAACTCCATATCTAATGTGTTTTTGCTATGCACACTTAAAATGTATGTTTAAGTTGAAGTGAGAAGTGAATATAATAGCCTTTAAATAAATATAAAATAAATAAAAGTTTACATAGGCCTATGTGTTTTTTGTTAAAGTAATATTGTTCATATGTTGTGTTTTTAATATGCTTTAAGACAAACCATGGACAAAATCATCAGTCAACGCCAGTACTTGGTTCCTCAGTGAACCAAAAATGACATTTGAAATCACCTCTGAAATGTTGAATGGGAACATGGTTTGTGCAACATTAGCAACACATTATTAGTTGTTTGATAACGTAGTCAAACGAAAGGCTAATCATATCATTACCATTATGTGTCCAATGTAGAGTTACATAAAACACATTATCATTTGGATTCATCGTCTGTATATAATATGCTTTTCCACTTATTCTTCTGAATCAGTTTCTGGTCCAAACATATATGGCTGAATTAAACCAGTAGTTCCACTTGCTATTATTGTCACAGAACTGTCAAACTTGTTCCTGATTGCCCATGTGCTCCTCTGTTGTCACCTGTTGCATCATTTATCACCTTGTTAGTATTGTCAGCTGTGTCTCATCTCTGTGATCGCTTTCCCTCTGTATAGATTCCCTGTGTGCTTTCTCATTTTTGGTCTGTTCTTGTCACTAATGAGCATATAGTGGCAGTGTGCTGCATAAGTGAAAGTTATTGGTATGTTCTGAATTCTTCCTGGTCAGCAAGTCTGTTCATGTTTTTGTCATCTCCTTCATCTTCATGCTTCTTCACCACACTGTAACATGACAGAAGATCTGGCCCAAAAAAGTAGGAAGGATCTGGATCTGGCAGAAAATGGGCAGAGGATGCGATCAGAGGATCCCTCTGCCAGAATGGACCAACCCCAGATGAGGTTGTTTTTTTTGGCCCATCTGGTTAGCTGGAGCTCTCCTCAATTCATGTTTCTGAATAGGACTGGATTATGAACTTTTTCGACTCCTGTCTCAAAGTGATTTATGTAGTCCTTGCTGATTTCATGAACCATGTCCTCATGTTACATGGTCCTGATTTTATGAATCATGTCCTCATGTTACATGGTCCTAATTTCAT
Source organism: Rhodeus uyekii (assembly GCA_037043235.1). Taxonomy (NCBI): domain Eukaryota; kingdom Metazoa; phylum Chordata; class Actinopteri; order Cypriniformes; family Acheilognathidae; genus Rhodeus; species Rhodeus uyekii. The sequence goes on along the minus strand of JAWRVZ010000017.1, from coordinate 5,295,841 downwards.
TGTTGGGGTGTATCCAGCTCACCCAAGACCTACCACCCAGCTATCTCCAGCGAGTCAAGTCAAAAAAGTCAGATAGTCTGCTCCAAAGAGGCAAGCTCGCCAGCGAGGCAAGTCCCTAAATGATCTCCAGTAAGGCAAGCTCCCCACTCTGCAACAGCAAGAAACCCTCCCCAGGGAGGCCTCAAATTATCTCCAGAAGAGCTGGTGTTGACCGTGATGGCCACAGTGCTTTTATGTCTGTAGGTTCTCCAGACAGCTCCAGACCTAAGTTCATAATGCTCTCTTTTTGGTGAGTGCTAAACCCACATCACAGGCAAGGAGGCCAGCCTGTCCTCCAGTTCCTTCAAAACAGCCAAGGAGGCTGACCTGTTCTCCAACTCCCTCATGACCAAGAAGGCCGACTTGTACTCCGGTGCCATCACCATGGCTGCAGAGGCCAATCCTCCATAGATTCTTGAGCTGCCACCCTGGTCCACTGAGCTGTTGGCACAGCCCCGCTCACCCGTCTGTGAACCCCAGGACTTCAGGGTGGCTGCGCTGGAGGAGGAAATATTGTCACAGAACTGTCAAACTTGTTTGTTCTTGATTGCCCATGTGCTCCTCTGTTGTCATGGTAGTGACCGGTTGCGTCACTTATCAGCTCATAAGTATTGTCAATCAAAAACTCAATTTTGCTTAATCCAGTTTAGTTGAGACAACTTGAATGACTTTGTGGGTTGAAGTAGCATTAGTGACTGAAAAGATTTCCACATCCCATTATGCATTACACATGGCTGGATGGGGAGTTTAAATGTTGAAATAAAGTGTTAAAAAATCAAGATGAGAAAATATGGAGACTAGTACAGTGGTTCTCAAATAGTGGGGGGGCGTGCGTGACCCTGGAGTACATGCTTTTTTTTTTTTGCCAGGGAGTAGGTTTTCTTGCACTGAACAAGAGCAGCATATCCGTTGTTTTCACTGACGTCACAAAATTTACGCAATTACCCACCAGGCACTGCGCGCTGCCATTTTGAATCCCTACTGTCAAATCGTATATCTTATTGACGATCGGGTTATCGGTCAATCCCCATGACAGAACTAAACTTCTTTCATTCGTTATCATGTCTTTTGTTTCTCTTGAGTCTGTTAGTCCAGATTAAAAACACACCTAATGTTAATGTTTATTTATTTAGGTCTACGTATTTATTTTAATCGTAAAACATAAAAATGAACTGGACGATCTCAAACATGACAACACACATATGAACAAAACGCATGCAAATGAAGATGCAGATGCAGCGGAAAACAATCCAGCAGGAATGAAGCAGGTGAGTCGGATCTGAGTCTGTAATATATATTAGGATGAAAGATTTGATACGTTTCTAAATGTTTGTTCTCATGATCTTGTTTACTTTCTTCGCAGGTGTGTAACGGGCCGAACCGGCCTCGATCTCTCAGGCTCCAGATCCACTGATACTCAATCCATAACGAGTCTATAATTGTATTACCGTATAGAAATAATCATGCTGTGCTTTCAATAAATCATGATTTTCCTAAAGTTGTTTTCTTCTCCATAAGAACTGATTCATCAGTATCAGTCGTATCACTGTGATGGATGTCAAACTCAAGTATAGTGTCGTTTGAATATACCATCGGGTGGGTTATTGTCTGTCGACTGTAACAAATTTGTACTTTTGGTATACATTGCTGCTTGTAAACAAATTAAATATTGTTAATACATTTAAACTTACCCCCTACAAAATGTTTAGAGCATATGATCGTTCTATTCCATTTTTCTTCGGTCTGAATGTCAGCCCTGTTGATCGCAGCTTTCCATACACGTCGCCTTTCTTCTGACAAAATTCTTGTTCTTTCACATTGTCCAGTTATTACTTTTGGAAGTTTAAAAAAGCTTACATCTTTACTTACTCCTGGCCTATTAGAACATCAAAAAATTCCACAGATAGGCATTTTTGAGCATAAGTTTTGAAGTTGAAAGCTTTGTTGTTGCTTGCATAGGGAATCAAAATGGCGGATATGCCGGTATGCAAGTTTCGATGAGGTCACGTGAAAACAACGGATATGAAGTTCAGATAACCATCCCCTCATCATTTGACGTGTACCATCACACCGGTGTTCACACCGTTGTCACGTGATCAACCACTAAATTCACACGTGTTTTCACACGTCATCTGGCACTGATCCAAAAAAGACACGCTCAGAGCTTGTCATTTATCACAACAATTCAGTGTTTTCAACCACATAAGGTTTCTTTTAGGTTTCAACAAGTTGAGCCAACAAGTTGGTGACTTTTGAATAAAAAATAAATAAATGTATTAATCTATTATACAGCGCTTTTTTGTGACTGCGGTATGTCACGTGACAAGCATGACGCGTTGCCATGGAAACCATAAGGCGAACGTTCCAAAATGGAGGGAGGGGGGACGCGCGAAATGTTTACCTCTTCCGAGTGGGGGGCGTGACAGAAAATAATTGAGAAGCACTCGACTAGTATAATGTTCTATTGTTGTTTAAAATAGTTTCTGTTATGTTTACATTTTGGGGGTTACCATTGTGTTGAGCGTGTGCTTGGGTTGGGTTGAAGACGTCCTAACAAGAATTCAAGTTGAAAATGTTTTTTAACATCTAAATTAGCAACTTATTTTTGCCATTTTTGTCTGTTTTGAAATACACAAACTTAAACAGTATGTGTATATCTGGAAAGCCCTAATAAAGCGACTAAATCTTTATGACAGGAAAAACCAAATAGCAACATTTCCTGAACATAAAAGTTGATACTTTTTTTTTGTTGTTTTTTTGTCATTCATCAGTAGCAGGCTATTAATCAAACAGAAATGTCAGACAGTTGGACAGAAAGTGTGAAGGGTAATGGAGTGAAGGGGAATAGAAATAGGAGAGGATGTGATGAATGTGAGGATGAGTCTGACCAGAGGGAGGATGAACACCTCTTCTTCAATTTTGAGCTTCATGCACTTAAACACTCTTGACAGCCGCCATGAGCTACACTAACAACAAGGAGCCGTGACGACAGTCACTGGGAACAAATGAACAGATACCATGACAAAAGACGGCATACAACATGCTCCACTTTATGATGCAAAACTTGACACAATACTACAGATTACAAACACACATTTCCAGTAAGCCCTTAAACATTGGGTGTAATTACGCAGCACTCTGGCAAAATGTGTCGCTTAGCAACAAGAGGTAGACATTTCGAAGAGTTTTGGTTCTTTGGCAACTTTTTCCTTTTCTTTCTGCAAGTATATGAAATGGTTACCTTTCATCCTAAAGGAAAAAATACCCTGAAGCATTGAACATTTTGACATTTTTAAATGGGGTTAGTGTGCTCTCATATTTTTGTGCAAGCTGTGATTTTGCCTTTGTTGAAAAGGAGGATTTTGAGTGTAGGGACGATTTGGAAATTCATTGCTGCTTATATATACCGTATTTATTCGAGTATATCGTGCACACGTGTATAACGCACACCCCTAATTTTCGATTAAAAATCGGTATAAAATTTTGTTTCACACCAAGCATTGTAATTGACAAAAAACGTTGTTGAACACGTGCAGCCATGATAAAAAACATTTATTTATTGTATAACATATACTTATATACAGGGAGTGCAGAATTATTAGGCAAGTTGTATTTTTGAGGATTAATTTTATTATTGAACAACAACCATGTTCTCAATGAACACAAAAAACTCATTAATATCAAAGCTGAATATTTTTGTATCAATATTTTAAGTAGTTTTTAGTTTTAGCTATTTTAGGGGGATATCTGTGTGTGCAGGTGACTATTACTGTGCATAATTATTAGGCAACTTAACAAAAAACTAATTTATACCCATTTCAATTATTTATTTTTACCAGTGAAACCAATATAACATCTCAACATTCACAAATATACATTTCTGACATTCAAAAACCAAACAAAAACAAATCAGTGACCAATATAGCCACCTTTCTTTGCAAGGACACTCAAAAGCCTGCCATCCATGGATTCTGTCCGTGTTTTGATCTGTTCACCATCAACATTGCGTGCAGCAGCAACCACAGCCTCCCAGACACTGTTCAGAGAGGTTGTACTGTTTTCCCTCCTTGTAAATCGCACATTTGATGATGGACCACAGGTTCTCAATGGGGTTCAGATCAGGTGAACAAGGAGGCCATATCATTAGATTTTCTTCTTTTATACCCTTTCTTGCCAGCCACGCTGTGGAGTACTTGGACGCGTGTGATGGAGCATTGTCCTGCATGAAAATCATGTTTTTCTTGAAGGATGCAGACTTCTTCCTGTACCACTGCTTGAAGAAGGTGTCTTCCAGAAACTGGCAGTAGGACTGGGAGTTGAGCTTGACTCCATCCTCAACCCGAAAAGGCCCCACAAGCTCATCTTTGATGATACCAGCCCAAACCAGTACTCCACCTCCACCTTGCTGGCGTCTGAGTCGGACTGGAGCTCTCTGCCCTTTACCAATCCATCCATCTGGCCCATCAAGACTCACTCTCATTTCATCAGTCCATAAAACCTTAGAAAAATCAGTCTTGAGATATTTCTTGGCCCAGTCTTGACGTTTCAGCTTGTGTGTCTTGTTCAGTGGTGGTCGACTTTCTGCCTTTCTTACCTTGGCCATGTCTCTGAGTATTGCACACCTTGTGCTTTTGGGCACTCCAGTGATGTTGCAACTCTGAAATATGGCCAAACTGGTGGCAAGTGGCATCTTGGCAGCTGCACGCTTGACTTTTCTCAGTTCACGGGCAGTTATTTTGCGCCTTGGTTTTTCCGCACGCTTCTTGCGACCCTGTTGACTATTTTGAATGAAACGCTTGATTGTTCGATGATCACGCTTCAGAAGCTTGGCTATTTTAAGACTGCTGCATCCCTCTGCAATATATCTCACTATTTTTGACTTTTCTGAGCCTGTCAAGTCCTTCTTTTGACCCATTTTGCCAAAAGAAAGGAAGTTGCCTAATAATTATGCACACCTGATATAGGGTGTTGATGTCATTAGACCACACCCCTTCTCATTACAGAGATGCACATCACCTAATATGCTTAATTGGTAGTAGGCTTTCCAGCCTATACAGCTTGGAGTAAGACAACATGCATAACGAGGATGATGTGGTCAAAATACTCATTTGCCTAATAATTCTGCACTCCCACATATATAACTTATATAAAATATATAACATATATTTATTGACAACATAAACTAATGAACACAATACCGAAAGAGAATTACCGGTAAAAATATTTATTTAAAATCCTTCGACGTCAGATTCCTCATCAGAGACACTAAAGAGTTGCTCCCATTCTTCTGGAGTTAGTTTTGGTGTCTCAGTTGGCAGGAACATCTGTTTCTCCGGTTTCTTCGTTTTCTTCTGCGTCTGAATGGGTGAGGAAATGAAGCGGCGAGGACGTTTTTTTTCTTCGCCCTCACGTACAGTGAGAGGCTGCAGCCTGTGTTACGGGATGTAATGTATCATGCAATCGGCAATCGATTGCTTTGGGCTATGTTGCGGTTGTTGCCGCGGTTTATGTTTGAATACATTTGCTGAATTGCACTCACGAATCTGCCTTTTATTTTATGCATATATTGCTACTTAAACAGCCTGTAAAATGTGCAGCGCGAACTCACAATTCGCCGGCGCCCTCAAAGGACCGACCGTCAAAACAAAAACCACCCCACCCCACCCCAGCCCAGCCCAGCCCTCGTGCATCCCTAACTTTGATTTATTTTTTTGGTAGAAAAATTTGCGCGTTATACTCGAATAAATACGGTATTCTTTTATTTTTCTTATTTGTACCTATATTCTTTTCTTTGTCTTATTCTTCATATGTTCTTTTTTTATTATTTGAATGAGTTGTAAAGAGTGATTTATAATCAAGTGAAGGATTTTTATTAGTTAAAACCTTTCTGTATTTTTCCATAGAGTAAGGATGAATATTGTCTGCACGTTTCACCAGGTAGAGAATGTTATCAGAATGTTTTGGGTAGTGTTTCTGTTGATAGTTGGAGCCTGAGCTGAGTTCAGCCATGGAGAAGCTGTTTATCTGTGTGTGTGTTAATATGGTCTGTATTGGTGAGGTGATTAACTGCGGAGACGGAGATGGATAAGGAGACAGAATAACTTGTTGTTCTCGACAAGCCACGTCACGAACCCGTCAACCATGTGATCAACGGAGATATGCTTCAGACTGTCTGCTCTCGTGTGGAAAATTACTAGTTTTGTTTATCTTTCTTTCTTAGCCAATCAGAATCATTTAACCGTCATCATTGATGTAGTTAGTAGCCTCTGTTAGAGTATAATTGCTGTAACAATGTTATTGTAAGTGGGGCGGCCTACGAACTCCTTGTGATACCTGATGCTGGCTTCTGCTGATGAAACTGCAAACTAAACTTCACTAAAATGTCTTCTATTGACTGAACTTCTGACTCCTGGTCTGGTCCTCGGGTCTTAACTGTAAATTCCCCTACATGAGTATGTGTTTATTTGTGTGTGAGGGTACACTAGAGAATAAAAATATTATATCTAGAGTAGATATTAATCTAGTAGATTACTAGATTATGTTGGATCCATTAATATTCTGATGCCAATTTTGTAGTTTGCATTTACATTGTCTAACCAAAATCACATGTCATAAGACAAACTCTCACTTCCCCTCTTTCTCTCTCTATATTTTTTCACAACTGCTGGACAGATACTGACTTACTGGCAGATACAGTATACTGTAAATCAAATCAGACAAAAGCAGATCTGACAAAGATATAACTCTTATCGCACAAACAGGCACACATGCCGAACAAAAGCATCCATAATAATACACAATGCAGTATGAAAACAGAAAAGGTCATTATTGTCATGGCACTACATCACAAGTACTCTTAGTTTGTTTTCATTCAGTCACATTAATTTCATTAATTTCAGTTTTCCCGCCACATGTTTGTCAACATGGACATTAATCATCATAGCTGTTAGTCATCTTTCATCATCACCATATGTATTTAGTTCTTCCTGTTCACTCTTCAGTTGTTGTTTGTGTTGGCTACGTGTGTAGAAACTGCTGTTCTGTTACCGTCATCTCTGTGGATACTTGGTTTGTTTTTCATTAAATACATTTTTGAACTCTTCTTCATAATCATCGTCTTGCTTTATGATAAAACAGACGACCTTAAAGAAATTGCAAATTAACTATGAGCCTGTGGCACAGATTGCAGCGTCTGCACCGAAAAGCTGCGATCTGTTCAACTTTTCAGTTAAGTTTGGTCATCTTGTCGCCCTCCACCCCTTGGAGAACGAGATCATCAAGTCGATGTACCAATCGGGGTGAACTTTATACACCCAAGGGAGCTCCCACACATTTCAGGTCTGGGCTGGAAGGAGGCAGTCATCCCCTGATCTGGTTCCCAGCCAGACCCAGAGCCCAACCCACCATCACTTTCGACCGCAGTCATCACTTTTCAACCCGCCACATCGCTTCAGCCAGAGCTAGAGGAGAGGAAAGAACTGACCCTCACCCCAGAAAAGGAGCTCCTCTAGCGACCCTCAACCTGGCAGCTCCACCAGGTTCCCTCATCCCACTGGCTCCCCCTTGGTCAGTCATCGCTCCACCACAGACTTGTAGGATGTCCACTGTGGTCCATCTTCCACTCCTATGGCTGCAGCAGGCCCCTCCTTCCCTTCAACATTGCCTCAGTCCTTGGTTGCAATAGCTCCGCCCCAGTCCTCGGGTACACAGGCTCCGGCTTGAGTGCTCATCGCCATGCCTTTGCCTCGGTCTCCTGAGCCAGAGTCACTCGGGTCCATCTGCTCTCTGCTTGCACCCTGAGATCCATCTGTTCCGTCACTGCCGGTCATCACCAGGGCGTCATCAGACAACACCCTGGTTTTTCCCTCCATCGACTCCACCGTGGTCTGTCAACACAAGGTCTGGGTCTGTGTCCTCTACCTTCCTCTTCCTTTGCCACCAGGATCTTGTCATCCCATCATCATTCCGTCACATCCTACTGGCGTCCGTCCTCCTCTGGCACCTCCTCCTGCATCCTTCTCTCCATCTGTGCCATCCATGTGACTATCTCTTTCTCCAGCCCTTCACCGTCTCATCTTCACATTGTCTGCTCGGCGCGAGGGTGCACCCTACAGGAAGACACTCTTGGTTTGTTTTCATTCCATCACATATTCCTTTGTTTGTTCACCATGGACACTAATCATCTTACATTTTTTTTAACCCTAAAACACAACAAAATTGCAATGCTTAATTCAAAATACAGGTAAAACACCACTGCAAACACAATATGGTCAATTTCTTCAATATTGTAATAGTTATATTCAGATGTTCTGTTTTGGCAATGTTTTATTGTGTTATGGTTCTGTTTTCATTTAGTCTATTTAGCATTTAGTATGTGGAGCTGTAATGGCTAAATGATAGAGCTATTTATTGACATGGGTGTATTCTAAATAGCTGAGATGGTAAGCAGTGTTTTTTTTTTTTTTTTTTTTTTTTGATAATCTAGCTTATAGATGGAACAAGAAAGATCCAAGGACTGAGCATCGGGGGAGTAGAAGTCCTCTCAGATTCAGAGTTGTTAACATAATACCTGCTTTCAAAATATTATCTAAACCAGCTGAGGACCATCTCAGAGAGTGTTGTCCAGTTTTCCATTCTGTCTTGGAGTATATTTGTCACGGATCATTCAGGGAGGACTCAAGCGCAGGGGAAAATATAGGGTTTATTTTAGAATAACAAAAGGAACACAAAGTGCAAACAAAAACCCACGAGGGGGAAAACATAACTAAACACAATAACTAGACACTAAAAACAAACACAAACCAACCAGATGAAATGGAATTACGGCGACCAAGGAATCAGGAACACAACCAGCACAGACATGGAGCAACAACGACGCGACACAGGACAGCAAACACACTGGGATTAAATAGGGACACATGAGGGAAGGTAACGAGCTGAGAACAGCTGACAACACTCAAGGGAAATGAGGTAACAAGGTGGGCGGGGTTTACAATCACAAGACACAAAGGGGCAGTGTCAGAGCTCTGTCAACCAGCACACTAGAAAACCAAACTGAAGTGACAGAACCCTGACACTACCCCCCCCCCTCTAAAGGGACGCCACCTGGCGTCCCTACATGAACACCAGACAAACTGAAACAAGACCGAAAAATAACAATCAATGAAGGACAGGGGAAACAACAACTCACATGAAACAGGGGAGGGAGGGAGAACAAGTCTACCAAAAAGCAAAAATGTCCACAACCTAGGGATTTTTTTTTTTTTTTTTTCTCTAAATAACAAAAAAGTCAATAACAGAGTCCGGGAATGATCAAACTAAATAAACAGTCCTCAACATCATGAAAAAAATAACTCAGAAAAAAGTCCTCAATAAGAAAAGAAAAAAGATATAAACAGTCCAGGGAGGCGGAACAGGAGGGATGAGCCAAGGTGGCTCCAGCAGGGCCGGTAGGTCCGGCGGATCGGGCGGGTTCAGCCAGGTGGGCTCCAGCAGGACCAGCGGCTCGGCCGGCGGGTCAGGCGGACACAGTTCGGGCTCGGCCGGCGGGTCAGGCGGACACAGTTCGGGCTCGGCCGGCGGGTCAGGCGGACACAGTTCGGGCTCGGCCGGCGGGTCAGGCGGACACAGTTCGGGCTCGGCCGGCGGGTCAGGCGGACACAGTTCGGGCTCGGCCGGCGGGTCAGGCGGACACAGTTCGGGCTCGGCCGGCGGGTCAGGCGGACACAGTTCGGGCTCGGCCGGCGGGTCAGGCGGACACAGTTCGGGCTCGGCCGGCGGGTCAGGCGGACACAGTTCGGGCTCGGCCGGCGGGTCAGGCGGACACAGTTCGGGCTCGGCCGGCGGGTCAGGCGGACACAGTTCGGGCTCGGCCGGCGGGTCAGGCGGACACAGTTCGGGCTCGGCCGGCGGGTCAGGCAGCGAAGGCTTTGGGACGACCTCGAAGACGGTCTTCCCATGTGTCCTCCAGGCTCTCACGGCAGAGACAACAAAGAAAAGATCCACAGCCCCCTTAGCCTTAGCAGGGCTGACCAGCAGTGCAGCGGAATCCTCCCGGCTGGTGGTGGTTTCCAGGATGGCCTCCTGGCCAATAGTAGACTCCAGGACGGTCTCCTGGCCGGCAGCGGGCTCTGGGACGATGGCCCCCTGGCCGGCAGCAGGCTCTTGGTTGGCGGCCTTGTGCAGCCTCCAAGCTCGCACAGCGGCCACTGCATAGAACAGATTTACTGCCCTCTTAGCCATGGCTGGGCTGATGGGATCCTTCCCCCGCTGAGTCCTCATGTTGGTCGCGTCGTTCTGTCACGGATCATTCAGGGAGGACTCAAGCGCAGGGGAAAATATAGGGTTTATTTTAGAATAACAAAAGGAACACAAAGTGCAAACAAAAACCCACGAGGGGGAAAACATTAGGGATGGCTGACGCGAAACCTGCGTTTCGACACAGTGTCGAGACCCCGAAGCGTAGATGTTTCGAAACACTGAACCGAAACTGTGATTCAAAACAACAATGTCACGTGATTTTGGCTAAACGAATCGTCTGCGCGTTTCACAAGTTTCGACAGGCGGTGCTTGCCGAGTCTGCGTTTGATTGACAGGGGCGGGAACAAACCACACAATCGCACATCTGTCTCAACTCACACAAAGTTTAAAAGAGGAGTTAATGCACCTTCTCCTCGTGGGTTTTTGTGAGAGTGTTTATGATATAGTGACATTTATTGTGCGATTTGGTTAGTTATATTTAGGGTACATTTAAATTAAACATATTTACTGATATACTACAGACAGTGACAGATTGATAGATTGACAGATAGATAGATAGATAGATAGATAGATAGATAGATAGATAGATAGATAGATAGATAGATAGATAGATAGATAGATAGATAGATAGATAGATATAGTGACGCATTCATATAGGTTTAGTTAGATATTGACAGATAGCACAACAGTTAGACATATAGAATTTCATAAATAGATTCATATATATATATTCATAGATATATACATTTGTATGTAGATATATAGATTCAAATATTAATATATAGATTCATAGATATATATACTTTCATAAATATATATATATATAGAGAGAGAGAGAGAGAGAGAGAGAGAGAAAACTCGCCACATTAACACAAACACAACATTTTTATTTTTTTAATGGATTGTTGTCAAAGTTCCAGACAACATGTGCAATTGACCACTAGATGTCGCCGTGGAGACAGGTGTCAGTATGGAGTTTCGAAGCTCCGAAACAATACGGCACATTTGATTCAAGTGTTTCAGTGTTTCATGAAGCCTCGCTTTGCCCATCACTAGAAAACATAACTAAACACAATAACTAGACACTAAAAACAAACACAAACCAACCAGATGAAATGGAATTACGGCGACCAAGGACTCGGGAACACAACCAGCACAGACATGGAGCAACAACGACGCGACACAGGACAGCAAACACACTGGGATTAAATAGGGACACATGAGGGAAGGTAACGAGCTGAGAACAGCTGACAACACTCAAGGGAAATGAGGTAACAAGGTGGGCGGGGTTTACAATCACAAGACACAAAGGGGCAGTGTCAGAGCTCTGTCAACCAGCACACTAGAAAACCAAACTGAAGTGACAGAACCCTGACAATATTGTGATTGACAGTATCTAAGGCAGCACTAGGATCTAATAAAATCTGCACTGACATTTGTCTGCATCTGTATTTAGGCAAATACCATTAAGCAGTTTGGAAATTCTCCATGCACTGGTTTGAGTTTAGAAATTTTGTTATGCTGATGGAATACAACTGTCAAATTGATCTTGGTCTGTTATATAATGTGTAGTGTGCAGTTATCTGAATTGTTTTTTAGACGGGACTGAAAAATAAATGCCTGAAATGACAGACTCATTGTCTGTATAGGTTTCATTCTAGACATTTAATCTTATTAGTAAACAGGATGCTGGCAGTTTGTCGAGACAGGTGGATGTTTTTAAAATGTCACTGTTTTGCAGTCAATTGCCTGGACATTAGTCATACTAAGTGATTTGTAACATTGCTGTGGTGGGGTCTGTTTAATCAGTGCTGATTGCATATTCACAGACATTCCCCTATAAGTGGTGTGTAAACAAACTACTGCATTTGTGATGCTAGTATACAGACATGTGGGATTTTGGGTAGATATTACAGACACGTAATGTACACTGTAGCATCTTTGATTCATCACAACGACAAAATAATTAAAACATATACCTTGAATGACACAGGATGGTGGGTGTGGATGAAGCCATGAAGACGTAGAGATCAGCTTAAATAGTCTTTAATGAAGAACTCAATTTGAAATCCACAATTACAGAACTAAATACGCACAAGCGGTGCATTAACATCAAACAGACGTTCACATAGATGATAATGGACCAAGACTGAAGAAAAAACGGGGATCGGCTCCAGACAAGAGAGACACAGACAGACCAGATTCACCCTGGTCGCCCGTGGATAGGGATCAGTTTAGCGGCCTCCAGGGTTGTGCCAGGAGTTCATTGGACCAGGGTGGCACCGGGAGTTCAGGTGGCCAGTAGTTTGGGGAGCCAGGGAGGTACCGGGAGTATAGATGTGCAATCAGGAACAGTCTCAGGGACTGGAGGGTTCTCCAGAGTGGGCTTGAGGGCTACAGGGTGCTCAGGAGCGTGACCGGGGACTACATGGCGCTCAGGAGTAGGATTGGGGACTACAGGGTGCTCAGGAGCAAGATTGGGAACTACAGGGCACTTAGGAGCAGGATTAGGAACTGCAGGGTGCTCAGGAGTAGAATCGGGGACTACAGGGTGCTCAGGAATGGGCTCAGGGACTAGTGGGAGGTCTGGAGCGGGATTGGGGACTAAAGGAAGCTCAGGAGCCGGTTAAGGGGTTTGCGAAAGTGAGACTGTGTGGGTGACCTTTTGTGAGAAATTTGAATCACAGGAGTCCACTCGGGTGCTTGCCTCTCTGACGAGCATACAAAGCTCAATGCCTCAACGGAGCAGACAGAAAACTTGTCTCGCCTGAGCAGGCTGAAGATTTCACCTTGCTGAAGCAGATGGAGATATTAGATGCACAGGAGCAGTCAGGGATTCTTGTCTCGCTTGAGCAGGCTGGAGATAACACCTCATTGGAGCAGACAGGGAAACTAGACGCACTGGAGCAGACAGGGAAGCTTGTCTCCCTTGATCAGACTGGAGATTACACCTTGCTGAAGCAGACGGAGTAACTTGACAATCCGAAATCATCGGGAGGGTTTGGCCTGTAGGAGCTGACTGGATGATAAGTCCTGAGTGAGTTGGAGCGCTCATCCGCTGGCTGGATGGGACAAACTGAGTGACGGCTGGAACAGTCCTCTATTTCCCCAATGACAAATTAGATTTGTTTAGTGAAAACACATTGTGGATGAATCTGATATGGGCTCGTGGGACTAGTTGGAGGTAAATAATAATCTAGGCAATAATCTGGAATTATCCCCCAGAAGAGTTTGTTGTCCAGCCCTATCTGGAAGCATGAGTTGAGCATAGCATTGCTCCAACTCACCAGATGGGCCAGCTCCTAAACCTTCATGTACTCCTCCAGTGGCCGGCTGTTCTGGCAGAGAGAGAGAGAGAGAGAAGATGATGTTTTTCAGCCCACTGTCTCCTCTGTTAGATCCATCACTGCAGTCTCTTTTTCTTTCTTCTGTTGTTCTGTCACGGTTGGTGCCTGTAGGGATGAGGGCACAAAGACAAGAATAACTCAAATAAACTTTTAATAATAAGTTCAAAGGAAAATATACACTGCATCAACCAAAATTTGCAAGAACGATGCATAAATGTCTGACAGACGTAACACTGACAACAATTGACCAAGACTGAAGAAAACACAGGAATCAAATTAACTGGGGATGATTGAGTGGAACAAGACACAGCAAGACAGACTAGCTAATGAAGTGAGTGATTTCAAGAGGTGTTTGGGATGGCACTAGGAGAGCACATGTGGAATCAGGAAGTAAACAAAGACATGACAGGTAAATAACATTGATTTGTTTGCAATTTAATTAACTGATTGTTAAAATGACACAATTGAAAGAAGATTATTTACAAGTGCATCAGGGTTATTTACTTTATAATGGCATTAAAACATTCCCATCAAGTCCATAAGCTAAAGTTAGTTAGGTATTAAATCAGCTTGAGGCTTAGATATTTTTATTTAAATTTACAATAATCTTGAGGATGGAACTAATACCACAAAACATCACTGAATTCATAAAATCCATTGCTATTATTGTTTTCCCTCCAGAAATGATGTTGCTTTCTGGAGGATGGATCCTTCTCAGAAAACATATATTTTTTTTTTATATTTTTTTTTTATAAAGAAACAGCTGGATTTCTTAATAAATTGTTTTTAACATACTGGGAATGACCAACATATGCCAGATGATCAGTGACACAAAAGTGATCAGACAGGAAACTGAACACACCAAGAAAAATAGGGGCCTGATGGTGTTATGAAAACACTACCTCTTAGAATACTAAGTAAATTAGTTGAATTTCCTTTCCTCAATCTGTTCCCCTCTCTGTCCTCTATGTTATGAGCTCACTTTAGTAAGATTGTTTCTAATCTCTTTGATTAATAATGTTGGAATATTGGAACTTAAAAAATCTTGGATATGAGATGAGAATAAGGTAAGAGTTTTCTTCAACTGTAAGGGCAAAAGAAGAGAATGTGCAACAATACAGACATTCTCATTATGTGTGTTACGTCTGTTGTGTTGAAGCTCTAATAATGGGTTCTAGTGTTTCTGTTTCTTTGTCTGGCAGCAAAAGAGAGAAAAGTGCCATATCCAAAAGAAGAGTGGTTCATTCACATATTTTTCAAAGTAGAAAAGAATAGCTTGTATCATTAAAGCTTTGTTGTTGATTGTTGTTTTCTCCAGAAAATACTGTAGAAAAGTATATAATAAAGTCACACACTAGCAGTCCCTGATAAACATCTTTTAGCACTCAGGAAGTAAAGAAAGGGAGTAATGAGAAGATGGTTGAGATTTTTAATAACTGTCCCTCTCCGCTCATGGCGCGCCAGCATAGATTACAGTTGGCTGATGTGGACATTGGCAGAGAGATCTCTCAAACCCTTGAGTGTAGGGCATTTTATATATATGGACTTAAATTTAAGTGAGCTTACCAAAAGGCCTCTTATCTTAAAACCATTTCCCAGCTGCTCCATTCCACCAGATTCAAAACTGAATGCAGTATGTGTAATCCCATAATCAAAATGAATTTTTGTGAACAAGCATAAGCAACAGTGACACCAGCTCCTACCTGTAAATGTATGACATGGAAAATACTGATAACAACTGTAATACCTGCCAATTAATGAGAGAGAGAGAGACTAACTGAGTAAGACATGCAGCACAGAGACAGACATTGCACGATATGCAACTATGTGTAGAGTCTGTGACGTCTGGAAAGAATGACTAAAATCTGATTTCTTTTTCTCATTCCATGAACAGGAAGTGATGCCTAGATTAATAAGTCTCATCTAGATGGCGTCTATTGTATGAATGTGGGTATATTTGTTTGTGGAGGGACTGTTTATGTCAGGAGGAATGATAAAGTGTGTTGTTCCTGGATCAATCTTAGTGTTAAGGAAAATTCTTGGATTGGAATATATTGCATGCTACTGCTCAGAGATGGACTTATGGACTAAACCTTTATATGGTTTAAAAATGAATTACTTTACTGCTGACAACAAGACCAACATCAGCTATATTGTCTCAATACATAAAAATATGGCCTTACATGCTCTAGCTGTGACCGTACAAAGTATGCACTTCTCATAGTTTTTTTAAGTAGTATTTTGCAAAAAGTATCAGCTATCTTGATATTACACCTGGACCCTTTACGGTGTACTACACAGTTTTTAGTAGAACACCCAACTTTGTTTGTCTATCAAGGTCTGAGACAAATTCAACTAAGTAATTAGTTCTATTTAAGACAAAACAAAACAAAAGAACAAAAACAAGCAAATGATTTTCTACATGTGTCAACATTTAATCCTGTGATCCACCATACAATCAACTAATTCAGAATTTTTAATTGTTTTATAACATCATATTTTATAGCTATTTTCTCTGCTAAATCTTTTTAAATCTGTATGAATACACATAGACGCCTTTTGCCCAATGAATGAACATGAGGTTATAAACAGATATTGTTTTCAGAAGAAGCCAAAGGTGATTATAATTTACAATGAAATGTCTGAAGCAGCAACAGAAAGTAGTGACTCCACGGGAGTTGCATGTTTAATAGGGTTCTCTGAGGAAGACACAAATGAGAAGATGGTTTTCTCACATATCTTTGAAGTGGTGCCCAAATCACAGACCCGGCTCATTATTTTCATATACAACCGGCTCAGCTAATCTTGGGGATCAAACAAGATTCAAATCCTTCAAAGGGGAAGTCAGGTTTGCAAAGATAAAAATAAAAGTCCTTGCATTTATTGTATAAATCTTATATATGTACTACGTGTACATTTAGGTGCATCACATGGTTTGGATAAGAGAAAACACCATTTTACATTGACAATTTTGGCTTTTACAGAAATTCTTGTGGAGACAAATTGTAAAGGATTTAGTACAGGCTAAGCTCAATCGACAGCGTTTGTTGTAAAATGTTGATTAACACAAAAGATGACAGTGAGCTGTCCTTTGTTCTCTTTATACTCACACACACACACACACACACACACACACACACACGCACACACACAGCGTTATATATACATATCTTGGGGCCAATTTTAGAAAATTTCAAAGCAGAAGTGTGAATCTCATAATTTTATAAAAGCACTTGAATTCTCTAATTCTTCTGTTAAAACTTTTTTTATTATTTGTTAAGCTGTTTACATTTCTGTAGTTTTTTTTAAGGGTTTCAGGTGTTACAGCGCTCTGTTGTTAGAGTGGTAAAATTTGATACAACTTTACACAGTCAGTGAATGATGTATACAGCACAAAATAAATATTTCTAAGATTGTCTCAGTGTTTTTCCTCCATACACAATGAAAGTCATTGTTGTTTTGGACCCAACTGTTTTGGCTAAAACAATTATTTTGTGTTTCACTGAAAAAGTCAAGAAGGGCTGGAACACACAGATTGTGTGCCTTTCAGGTTTCCACATACTTTTGGTCATGCTGTGTATAATAAGATTCTGGTGACAATATGATTGACAATATGATTGACATTGTGTGATCAGTCGATGTGCTGTTTGAAGATTTTGCAGGTGTTTGTGTCTGTTCATGCGATACCTCAAGTACTGCTACTATGCGCTTATTTTGAGAGAAAAAATACAATTAGACGGAAGAGTGAAAACAGCTGCTGAAAAACAGAACAACACACACACACACACACACACACACACACATCAAACAGTAATTGATGTACGCACATGTATTCAAGGTAGATGCCTTACTGAAATTAATTCTGGATCCTTCAACCATTAACTGTGTGTGTGTGCGTGTGTGTGTAAAATGTCAAATATTTGTTTCCCCCTATAGCAATCATTCTTCCATCATTACTATATTAATACCAGAGAACAGCTAAGGATAATGCCAAACCACTTTTATACAGCATTCACTGTCAATATTTGCATAATTGTACCAGGATGGAAAGAAGGATGGAGAGAAAGAATACATATGATGTCATGCTGACATATATAGTTTGCCACAATTAGATTTTTGTATGTTGTTAAGTTTTAACTGTGGATGTAAATTACAATAACAAACAAACATTAAGCATACAAAAGAAATCATAAATCATAGCACAAACAAGCACCTATATACTTTCACATCGATACCTTACATACCCACACACACCCATGTTTTCATAAGATTAGATAGATTAGATAGATAAAACAGCAATATTTTCAGGACTTCTTTGTTGCTAAGGGAACAGAACACTAGCGCACTTGGTGTTAGTCACAGACTCTAACACGCATCCTCATGGCGGTAATTAGAGCCCTATATAGATCTTTGTACACACATGTTGGTGACCTTTGATTCTATGGTATAGGATTATGACACATTCCTGAAGAATTTCAGTTTTTTTTCTCCCCCCCCCCCCCTTCTCCTTTCATCATGCCCTTGCTCTTTTCTGTGCATGTGTGCGTTTCTGATGCTTCCCTATCTCTTTTGTTGTAGATGTATTTCTCTTCAAGATCACAAATCGTCTTTTCCATACCTGGAGTGTGATTGCTTTAAAATACCCTGTTTATGAACACTTAACTTGATGCATTGCTTCACATCTGTGGAGGCGTGTGTAATTTGTTTTTATTTGGGCACATAAGTGTATCCTGATAAATTCTGTATCACTTTAATAGAAATTGTGGGAAATTGTTATTTTATTGTAAATGATCACATATACAACATCGCTAATCCATTGATAACCCCAATTTAATGCTTTTTAATACACACATACAGCAAAATTGAGCATCACTTCTAAATTTTTGGCAAGTTGTTTTTTGACATATGTTCACTATATTTGTGCGTATATTTTCCATAATTTGGCTCTCATAATGACAGCCAAACCACAAATGTTGTGATTTCATGTTTTATGGGGAATTTCCATAGATATAATGATTTTTATACTGTACAATCTGTACAGTATCATTTCAGAACATAGCATTTATCTGAACCTATAAATGTACATATTTACTTTGATTCTACGTGGGGGCAGGTTTTAGATTTAGCTCACTTCTCAAAAGACATTTGTCATATAGCTATAGTTACATAAAAAGGGTTCCCATCTTTATCAGCCGAACCCCATTTTAAATAATGTAAATTGAATAAACTGTAAATAATTTAATTTGAGCTTCTCCTGAGATTCAATTAATAAACTTCAAAAATAAATAATAATGTTTGGTTCATTTTTGTATATAAGACCAGAGTAAAGTAAAACCTTTTGTCAGAGGTGACTGTCAAAATAATGTCCATATGTCAAAAATGTACAGCAGGACTACTAAGAAAATAAAATAATAGACAGGAAATAGTGATCTCATTAGAGCAGTTTTTACAATATATATATATATATATATATATATATATATATATTGCCAGCGGTGGATGTTGATTCATCTGAAGTCCTGGTAGAGGTTGGCGTCATCTCTTCACAGGTGTTGGGGCATCTGAAATCTTCTAAGAGGCTGGATCCAACTGGAGCTGACGTAATCTGTAGTTCCCTCAAGACAGGCCTCCCGAGGTAGAGACAGAAAAGCAAATGGAAAATAATTAGAGGCGTAGCTGCTGTTCATAACATTTCAAGCAAAAGATAATCATCTGATATAACTGGTGTATCATGTGAATGCTTAGCTTATCATGTGAATGCTTGCAAAAAAGTGTTTTGTAAATAGATGTGTCTTTAATCTACATTTAAACTTGGAAAGTGTGTCTGAGTCTTAAGACATTACCAGGAAGGCTATTCCAGAGTTTAGGAGCACACACGTGAAAATGCTCTCAATCCTTTAGTTGACTTAGATATCCTAGGTACTACCAAAATCCATAGTTTTGTGACCTTAAAGAGTGTGATGGGTTGTAGGGCGATAATCTTCTGCGGTTTCCTCATGGACACCTCCACTAAACACCAGTGTCTCTCAATGATAAGTAATCTAGCGCAATCTGCTGGTCGTTTTGGGCATTGGGCAGTCAGAAGCGTGTGTGAATCTGCCTGCTGGCACAACACAGTTAAGTTTTCACTTCTATAAAACCCTCTTATATTCTTGGTAAAATGTAATATCAGTAAATTCGTCATGAGCAACACCTAAACACTAACCAATTTATAGCTTCAGTAAAAGTTTAAGCACAGTCCAGATTGTTCATCAATGCTCATTATGCCTACAACTGAATAATAATAACAATCATCATCATAATGACAATATTGATAAAAAAGTTTATAAAAAGAGCATTAGCTCAAACAGGAGATTGAGGCGCTTTCAACGCTAAGGTCGAGGGTTCGATTCCCAGGAAAAGCAAGAACTGATTTGATGTCAATGTGTTCCTTGAAGGTAATGTTTAATTTGCATAAATTTGTAGTTATATATTCGATCAGTTTTTAGATCCAAAATCCAAAGTTATAGTATTTCTAAGTCGGAAAAATTAGACGTTTTCGGGTGTTGTAACGCTCGTTGTTTTCCACTGGTCGCCGCAGTGTTACAGTACCTCAAAGTTTGTCTGAATATGTTTGTCCACTGGGTGCGCTAAAGGTCAGCCATTTCATTCTTGCTTCAGCTCTTGAATCACTGCGTTGTCAGCGGTCCAGTTTCACCCCGCCCGCCCGTCCGTCCGTCCGTCCGGTGTCCGTCTCGCAGTCGCTATGGACGCACGTCACTTTGCTAAACTTCTCCAACTTGGGTTATCGTACGTTTAGTGTCGGTTTCACCTTTGACACGATCGAAGAGACTTGCCATACGCGGAGTGATGAACAGCGACCCCGAAACAACGGAGTTTACGCCTCTATATACGTGAACCTCTATCCGGACACAAGACAATGCTCAGACGTTTGTGGACCCGCTTAGTTACAGTAGAGTTGTTTTAGAGAAGTTACTCGGCAAAAAACGTGATTCTGTTACCATGTCGTCTTTACGCACTGTTTGGAAATAGATTATTGACCCTATAAACTTTCAACTGTGTAAATATTTGCTCCCCTGTACGCCGCTCCGAGGATCTACCGTTACCCCTAGTTTGAATACAACTCCAGCCCGGGGCTCGGAAACTGGCCCACTTCGAGATATTTTTGTCTTCTGGAGAACGTATGAGGTTTTAACAAATGACGGTTCTGCTTAAAAGGAGTCGGAAGCGTTAGGGGAAATGTACGAGGTTTAATAAAGGAGATCTTTTGTTACATGTGAATGCACGCGGGCAGAATGGCGTCATATGTGGACAATAGTTTTCGGCACGCGATCATGAAAAATCCTGCCGACAGGACGCAACAGGTAAGAGACAACTGTGTGTGATTGTTCACTTATTTTGCTTTTGATGCTGGACAATAGCCGCAGTTTCCATTGTTTTGGGAATCTGTTAAATGTCTCAATGAAGCAATGTATGCAACTCAAACTGACTTAGAAGGTTTTAAGACAAGGGTAAGGATTTGTGCTACTCGTGCTGGCTTACAGCGTTTGAACGGGTTTATAAGTCTCTATCAGTAGAGAATTTAAGTCCTCTTGAGTTGTGTAAACGCTTTCCTAGAAAGCGGTTTATACAACTAACTCAAGCCAACTTAAAAATGTCTCAAGTTAACAGTTCTCAAGCTGAACTACTCAGTAGACTGGTTCATACAAATATTAAACTGTAGACCCCACTCAATCTGACTTAAACATCACAAAGAAACTGTTTAACTTAAGCTGACTTAAAGTATCTTCAGACAACTCAAGCGGACTTAGTGACGTATTCAGTTTAAACAGCTTGGAAATGGTCTCTTTAACAATTTATGCAAGCTTGAGTTTATGGTCTCTAGGAAACAGTTTATATAACTTAAGCTGACTTAATTGTTGCGTTTAGACATTGTAAATCAGCTTGAGTTGTATAAACGGTTTTAGACACAATTATACACAATTGACTTAAAATGTCTAAATGAAACAGTGTCTCCATCACAGTAGGCTCAGATGTTGGATACATTGTTTATTTTACTCTAGCTTGTTTAAAGACGCCAAGAGCTCCAGCTCTACCTATTGTTTTGGGAATTGCAGTGTCCCTTTAGTGTGTAACCAAAACAAAGTCAAGCGACTTACTGTTTTGTTCCAAGTCTATGCTCCGTTTTGTTGTAATCAGAGCCCACAGGGCTTTTTAAAGCATTGCTTAATATAGTCACACTCATCAGGGTTGGTAGGACCTTGTTGCTGTGGTATTTCAGACACGTATTACTCATCTGTCGGAAGGGAGTATTTCCTCACTATGTCCTGAAGTCCAGACTAGATTATCCGTATTTAAACCAACCTCAATAAACAAATGTCACAGCACCATTTAACCCCAGACCACAAGCTCATTAGAGTTTCAGCTCTGTAATACCAGCATTGTTTGAATGTCTGAATACACTGAACCTCGTGCTTGTGGCCACGTAAAACTACATTTGTGTTCTATGTGTGGGACTTTTGGGTTGTGAGTTTTGAGCCCAGGAATTTAATGAATCGAAGGAATGTGAGGAATGTAGTTTGTAGTGCTGGCCCATCATTTCCAGGCCCCTGTTTGTGCTTCTTTGAAGAATTAAAACACTTCCTTGGGGAATTCTTTTTGTGTGTGTGTGTGCTTCTAATTAGTATGATATGAGCAGGTACGCCACAGAGCACCAACATGAATCCTATGTAACCAAGGAAGGATTACGGATCAGCCCCTGGGACCTCTGACTGAGAGAAATACTAAAGCCACTGTTTGAATGTGTGCCAGTGACTGTTGGCCCAGTGTGAAATAAATGAATAGATAAGCAATAACACCGTAACACATTATTGCAGCTTTGATGTTTGCATAATTAAATGATTAGATTGTGTCTCTGACTACAAGCTATTACTTAAAAATGTGGGTAATTAACCAAAAGGCTGTGTTTAAATATGGCAGGATATGATCCGTGACCCATTACCATTGTGTGCTTTAGCAATAAACTCCCAGTATCCAGTAGGCTTTATCATTAAAAAGTGTTTTGTAAATCATTTTAGATAAGTGTCAGCTCAATGATAAATTTAAATTAGGCTAGACCACAAGCTGCTAGATTGTTATTAATGTTAATCTGAGAACACGCTTGCCACAGTGCCTTATTTATTTGCAGTCTTCCGGTTTCTCTTTTTTTGTGTGTGCTTACTATAAGCATTTGCACAGATGCCATCATGTTGCAACTGGTCTATGGTCACAGCCTCAATTATGGCACAGGTGAAGATATTAGTCATTATATTTAAATGAGACCTTTTATGTCCCATTTCACAAGATGTAATACAAGTTCTGGTGTCCCCAGAATATATCTGTGAAGTTTCAGCTTAAAATACCCCACAGATAATTTATTATAACTTGTCAAATTTGCCAAAACGGCCCTGTTTGGTGCTGTTTTTGTGTGTTTGTCCTTTTAAATGCAAATGGTCTGCTGCTCCTGACCCTCTTTCCAGAATAGGGCTGAGCCTTTACAGCTCGTGCTTCAGCTACTCCAGCAAAGACAACTGGAGAATCTCACGTATCCAAAATGTCAGTAATCAGATGCTGATGAAGAGACTTAGGAAGAAGTTATCATTTTTAAGGTAGGGACACACCAAACCGACGCCAAAGAACTAGGGCTGATGAAAGCCAACTCTGTTGTTGCCTGCGTTGAGGGAAAAGACAATTGTTGCTTGAACACACCGCCTGCGTATAAAGGATATAACTGTATATTTCTGCAGATATATTTGTCTATATTCCTCATTCAAAAAGGGAGAGCAAAGCTAAGCCTACAAGCATACAAGTCAGCGCTTGCTTTCCACTTTGAATATCAATCATGCTGATTATGCTCTTTAATTCACTGTCGTTTTACTATGAAAATATTTGCAGTGTACTGCTCGGGTATGATGATAGAACGGTAAAATTAGAACGGTCTTCTATCTGTGCACTCATGACGACTTTGCTTTCTTTCATCACTTGTTATTCTCATGCACTGACTCGTTTTTCGAGTTCTCCGTCTCACCGATGACTCGCCGACGATTTTACATGTTGAATCGTCTAAAAAACAAACAAACAAACAGACAGCATCCGATTGGAACAACACACTAAAAAAAAAAACAAGTCAGCTGGCACTCAAATACAGCCCGGCTCGACCGTCTGCTTTGTGTGTCTCTGGCTTTAGAATGCAACATTTGAGTGGTTAGTGTATACATTTATGTAGGTGTTGTGGAGTTGATTGATTCAACTCATCAGCTGTCATATATCATCATGTTAATCAAAAAATCTGTCAGAAACCAATTTTGTTGCCCAAGAAATCAACATTTTTGAAGCAGTCTGACTTATAACACTTTAACAAGTTTCTTCAGCACATTTCCTTACACTGATTCAGTGAAATCTTGCTTATTCTGATTGGCTTTTTTGTTGTTGTTGTTGTTGCTTTAATCAGAGTTTGAGTAAGAGATGTTTTAACACCTTCTTACTTGCAAAACAAGGAAGGAAACCAGTCTAATGATTCTTTAGAAAACACATTGGTGACGACTGCTTATTTTTATGTTGTGTAATTTTATTCGGGTATAAAAATAAATGACTAGCATGTCATGTTTTTTTTCTTCTCTTCCTGCAGTCTCTCACGTTCTCATATGTATTCAGTCTCATAGATGGCTAAGTTACCACTTACCCACAATGAGAGCGGAAGCCACACAGAACCTTACTTGTGTTTTTGCACAACACTCTCATGTCTGTGGTGTTTGTGTGTGGGCACATGTGAAAAAAGTGTATTTGCATGCTGTTCGCTCTTATCCATTTGTAAACATTTCAGGATATTGAAGCTTTGGCCTCACCAGATACTCTATTCTCTGCCCAGTTATGTAACCAATTGTCTGTGTTCCCTAGCCAGTTATTATGTTTTATAAGCCTGTTATGTCTGTGAGCGCACACATACTAGAGAAAGTGTGCGTACAACAGGGTCTTTTGAGTTTTAAGGTATTACTTTCCTCTGTAATGACCCTCGCCTTGGTATGCTTGCTCCTGAGAGAGCAACAGGAAAAGAGCAGAATGAGATGTACTACTGAGATAGGAAAGGAGTAGAAGAATGAGAGGAAGAAGGAACAAGAGAGACCAATAGAAAAGAGAAAACAACAACTTTTTGAGGTTGAAGGTCTAGACTCCAGACACTAAAATAAAGTCTTTATTTTGCATTACTGTTAATTGTTAGGTGAACCAACATATTTTTTTTATTGGCTAATATGATTATGTATTACAATCACAAAAACAGTAGAGCAGGGGCCAAATACAGTGGTGTGAAAGTGTTTGGACCCTTCCTGATTTCCATTTTTTTTGTGTTTGTCTCACTGTTTCAGATCATCGAACAAAAATTAAATATTAGTCAAAGATAATGCAAGTAAACCCAAAATGATGAAAAAATAAGGTTGTTATTAAGGGAAAACATGATCCCTTAACATGGCCTTGTGTAAAAAAAAAAAAAAAGTTTGCCCCACCTGTTAAAATAGAACTTAACTGTGGTTTATCATACGCGAGTTCAATTTTTCTAGCCACACCCAAGCTGGATTATTGCCACACCAGTTCTCAATCAAGAAATCGCTTAAATAGGACCTGTCTGATAAAGTGAACTAGACCAAAAGATCTTCAAAAGCTAGACATCATGCTGAGATCCAAAGAAATCCAGGAACAAATTATAAAGAAAGGAATTGAGATCTATCAGTCTGGAAAAGGTTACAAAGCCATTTCTAAAGCTTTGGAACTCCAGCCAATCCATGGTGAGAAAAATTATCCACAAATGAAGAAAATGTATAACAGTGGTGGACCTGCCCAGGGGTGGCTGGCCAACCAAAATTACCCTAAGATTGCAGCAATGACTCCAAGAGGTCACAAAATACCCCACAGCAACACCAAAAGAACTGGAGATCTCACTTTCCTCAGTTAAGGTCAGTGTTCATGGCTCCACCATTAGAGACTGGGCAAAAATGACAGTTCCAAGATGAAAACCACTGCTGAGCAAAAAGAACATTTAAGGCTTGTCTCATTTTTGCCAGAAAACATCTTGATGATCCCTAAGACTTTTGGGAAAATACTCTGGACTGACGAGACAAAAGTTGAACTTTTTGAAAGGTGTGTGTCCCATTACAGCTGGCGTCAAAGTCCAAACACCACTTTTCAGAAAAATAACATAATCCGAACAGTAAAATATGGTGGTGGTAGTGTGATTGTCGGGAGCTGTTTTGCTGCCAGAAAATCCTGAAGGAGAATGTCTGGCCATCTGTTCAAGACTTCAAGCTGAAGCGAACTTGGGTTCTGCAGCAAGACAATGATCCAAAACACACCAGCAAGTCCACCTCTGAATGGCTGAAGAAAAACAAAATGAAGACTTTGGAGTGGTCCTGACCTGAATCCTATTGAGAGACTGTGACATGACTTTAAAAAGTTCATGATCAAACCTTTCAATATGGCTTAATTACAGAGTTCTGCAAAGACAAGTGGGCCAAAAATCCCCCAAAGCGCTGTAGAAGACTGACTCGATAAAGAATAAATTAAATAATTGATTTAGCAAAACAAACTTCACTTGAATTGTTTTAATATTAGTAGGAGATATTCTTATTAATTTTAGCTGCATTTAAACGTTATACATTTTAGACAGCTTGTGAATGACAACTGTCACAGTGCAACCCATTGTTTTTTTTCTCACCATTTTTGTTACAATTTAAAATATTAAGTGATAATACATAAAATGGTAGATAAACAATTGTTTCTAAACCTCCACTGAATGATTTATTAGTACAGTAATACCTCGTTTTACATGTGACTTGATATAAGAGTAAATCGGTGTACGAGCATTGTATCGGTGTATGAGAAAAATTGTGTGGAAAAGTCCTAACGCTCAGCATTGTCAGGCGCATTTTTACTGGAAATATCCTAAACACAGCCTCTTATAAAACACTCACGTGGTTCCAACCCCTTTATCACCCCTTAACTCATTCATTCTCTCAGCTTCGCTTGGTTTGGCTGCATCATTCACTTTTATAAGTGATTTACAGCGGTTTTACCTCATGTTGTTAACATTAATTGTGATCGCTTTTGTTCACGTAGTGAAATACACATGTACAGTACCTCTAAGCAGTAACTATCAGGGTTCATTGTCTCCTAGTTCGTTCGTTCGCGGCTCCCCGTATCCCATGTTCCACGACTTTCACTCTGAATTATCACTTCGTTTGTTTTCTGCACTATTATAATAAATTCACTTTTGCACTTGAATCCTTGCTTTCCCCGCTCCTCCCTCCTCTCGTCTCCTCAGCTGAAGTGCATTACAGTAAATTGTCAATTATTTTTAGAGTTTAATTGTCAATTATTAATTAGTATTTATATGAGATCTTAATGGTTATAATTTTAACTGCAATTAATAGGGTAAAACCAAAAAAATATTTAAAATGGGCTTTTGTGGTCGTGTGGAACGAATAAATTGATTTTTAGTGCATTCCTATGGGGACATTTGTTTTGGTTTACAAGCTCACTCTTGGAACGAATTAAACTCGTAAACCGAGGTATTACTGTATAATAAAATATTGTTTCATACTCATTTGAAGCTGTAGGATTTGGACTGAGAGGCACAAATGGGAATGGGGATAAATGTGCCTTCAATTTTAGTTTAGCTGGTAAAAGTTAAAGTTATCCAGCCCTGATGTTTTCTTGTAAATATTATTTGATTTAGTATTGCCTAATTGTCCATTTCATATGTATTTATCTTCTAAAGGTTCTTACTAAATTTAATTTAGTCCATCTTTTTTTGGTTTGTGAAAAGCATGTTGTGTATGTATGTCAGTGTTGAACAAATAAAATCCATCCAAAAATGATTGATGCCCCTGCTATAGACCCTTCCAATTTATCATTGTGCCATAATTATGACATTACATTTGTTCCATGTATCAAAAAGTCTGCCACGCACAGATGCCACACACACAGATCTCATAATTCTGTTCCTTTCAACCATAAAAGTGCCATGTTTCATCTGCATGATTAAATGTGAGACATCTGTTTGTCAGGGTTTGCTAAATCTTTGAGCTTGCATTGGAAACATGGATTAAATCTAAAAAAAATAAAAAGGATAAAATTAGATTCATTATGGCCATTTTACTCTTTATGATACTTGGTGAGCTTGAGAAATGACAACCAGAAATTGATTTAAAATAGAATTTGAGTTCTCCAATGTTGTAGTGAATATGTTTCACTATGGCTGTAAAATGCTGATTTGTTTGTATCACAAAATGTAGAACTTTGCAGTGAAAATGTATGATATTGTGAATGGGTCCGACTGGGTTAAGAACCATGTTTATACTGTCTAATTTTACTTTGGCATTGTGTGGAGAAAAAAAAGGACTTTGGAACGGATTTACATTCATCCGAAATGCATTAGCCTTGCAGTTTCATAACAATGGTTTCTTTTCCTCCCTCCTGACTGTTTTTGTGTTGTTGTGAATCAGCCATTAGTGAGTGTGATCTGAAATGCCTTTTTGAGAAATGCAAAACTCAGTTTGAGTTTTAAATAAAATAATAAAAAACTTCTTCAGTTATCTTTTGCTCATAATATCACAAGGCTGAATTGAAATCCTCTTAAGTCAAACAAATATAATTTACAAATTATACATTATATAAATGTTAACTTTTTTGCGTTCTTGTTTATTAGCTATGTTTTTACCCGCCTTTGTTTATGTTTATTTTGCGGTATCACATTTAAAAAGATACGCTGAATGGAAATGCAGAGTTGTGCTTAAATAACGTATGCACTCTTTTGTGATGGATAACTTTTTTGTCTGATAAGATTAATTGAATTGAAACATAATTAATGAACAAACGCCTTGCTGCACATAAAAAAAACACGTCTTTGCGAGATGGGACGACATAACTAGAGTAATCTTGTTGCGCAGCATCTAAAATGTTGTTTTTGTCAAAGTCTGTCGGTTCGGTATAATTACCTCTCAGAATATGTGAAAAAACACCCACAGTGGCTTGTCGTACTGCAGCAGCTTACATTTTCATTGTTCATATTTCATTGTTTTCATTTTATCAGGAAGTGGCTGTTTTATTCTCTTCATCTTGCTGAATGGAAACGGTGCAAATTTAGTTGCACAAGTTTTTATGCTATGTTCCAATTTTGCACGTTAGGTGGAAAAAAATAGCTTTGTATTGGCATAGATTTTATGAATACTCAGTTCTGAACACCTCACAGAAACTTAATAGAGAAAAATATTGCTAGATGGGTTGGAAATGTTTATGTTTGAGACTGGGGCAAAATTCTCAGCTGTGATCCATTTATTCCTTTTCCAGAGCTTTGGTGACCTCATAGAGGTCAGAGGTGAAGCTGAATTAGATTATTTTTAGTAAAGGCTGTTTCCCTTTTTACCAAAGTTAGGCCAATTGAGCATTTGAGGGGGAGAGAGTCATTTCTCTATTCCTGACATGTTTTTCTGTTCTCCTTTCCCTTCAATGAAGTGATGTGTCAGTGCTGATAAGTGCATTACTTGACATTTTTTGTATTAATAATAATGTCTTAATCAGCTTTTCCTCTCCTCCTTGCATGTTCTCCTCCATCCAGTGCATTAATCAGCACTGATAAACTAACTCCTCACTTGTCAAAATGTGGGCATGGGACATATTATTACACATTTGAGCAGAATCGTGACTGCATAGTCTGTTGAAGTCTTTTTATAAATGACTGTTTAGTCAAATTAAAAAGTGGTCTAATAGCAGGAATGTGAAGGCGGTTGTTTTCATTACTTTAGTTTGACAGGCCCTCACGGACATGACGTATCTTTTCTGCTTTCTCTTGTGGTCTAGTGCTAGAAAATTTACACCAAGATTGTTGTTGGTGTGAATGAATCTGATAGCCTTGAGGAGTTTGCGGATGTTTTGGAAAGACATGAACCAGAGCAGGATTGCTTCAAATATGGCATTGCCTGCTGGTGGATGTTTACACAGAATCAAAGTTACTCCAGGGTCATTAAGTTTCTGTTCCCTTAAAATTGAATATTTGCTCTCATTGGTGAGTCGACTGACTTGTAAATGGCTTTGCAAGTCAAGCTGATGTAGGAGGGAGTATTTAACATGTACATATTTACTTAAAATATTATAAACATGCCAGAACAAATAGTGTCTGTTCTGTTTTGAATGTGAATGAACAACCATCCTTGTCACACAGATCCAAAGCTTAAGCGATCTAGTTCTTCCATGTTAGTGTGCTTTTCATGGGCTAACTGGAATGTGAGTAATTCAGGGTCAGAGGTCAGAATCTGAATTTATGTTGTCCTTCTACACAGATTCTGATTTTATTCAACATGTAGATGTACAGGATTCGTATGGATATTTAGTGCAATACAATGGCCTATTCACCATCTGAACAGTAGCTCAATGTTTTGCTCAATTTAGCAGCACTAATTTCTCGTTTGTGGTGTTGGTTGCTCTTAAATCCTTCCCCCTCTTGTTCACCCAGCTGCCTATAATGGTTTTTCCCACCTGCTAAAGTGCTAACCCTGCCATCGAGAGACACCGGGGTGGAGGGAATTTCACACTTTACACAGAATATGATGTGTTGTGAAACTTAGAAACCGCACAAACACAGATGCTGGGCAACCGTTAGCTTTTCAGTTTTCATTTGTTCATTTTTAGTTTGCATTTTCACTGCCACTTTCTTAGGAAAACAACTTGCAAAGCAGTGAAATGCTGTGTCAGTTCCCTTAATAGAGAAAGCGCATTGTACATATTCTAAACGTGGACAGTTTTTTTTTACTCGTGTTGTCATCAAAGCTCTCAGGGCTAAAGAGTCTTTTTTTTGGGGGGGGGGGGGGGGGGGGGGGGGGCTATTAAGATATCACTCATATAAGATGTGGCTAACGTGTCAACTTGGTTACCTCAGCTTTAGGGCTTCTTCCAGAATTAGTGTTCTTAGTGTTGTAATAGTAGCTGCATCTGAGTTAATATTCATTGCTAATTTGTGTGGTTAGTGACTCATTGCTATAATTGTTGTTCACACTGCTTTACTAATATACACCTGTGCATAAAACCGAGAGCTGAAAGGAAAGTGGGTGTAGATTTTCTTTTTCTGCAGCTGAAAAAGAGTACTCAACAAAAAAGAACTGGTTTTCTTCAAGGAAATAGATGTTAAACTATTGTGCAGTACGAGTAAGTTGGGCATATTAGTTTTCAGATGGATTGTTGTGGGACTTTACAAAATTTTACATTTCAAAGTTATGCAGCACTTGAATTTGAAAGATGTCGACAGATTTAAGAGCTCTAAAGAGAGCATGCTCTAGGATTCATTAAAATTAAAATTTAAATATGTTAGGTCAAAAACAAAGTTGTTGGAAAACATGTCAGTGGTACGTGGTCCAATTAGAAAACAGAAGCTAGTTTGAGTTTTCCAGAAGAATCATTAACCACGTTTCCACTGTCGGACCAAAAGAGAGCGTCCGAGTGTGGCTAGGGCCAGTTACGTTTCCACTGTCATTTCCGGGGGCTTGTGCTTTGAAATCTATTTCGAGGTTTGCGTTCGTATGGGTAGGTGTCTGGAATGCGCTGGTAGTTTTCTTTTTTCCAGTTGAGAACGGTGTTGTGTACGCAACTCTTACGTTAATAACTAATGATTCTACAATGAAAATGAATCAATCAAAACTTGCATAAATGGGGAAAATGACTTTTCTCCAGAGCTGCTGTACAGCCAAAACCAGTCTTTGTTGCATTTATTTACTATGATCACTGTAAAGCTGCTTTGAAACGATCTGTATTGTAAAAAGTGCTTTATAAATGAAGGTGACTTACATTTATTCATTTAGCAGATGCTTTTATCTGAAGCAACTTACAATTTGAGGAGTACAGAAGCGATTTGTCATGAGGATACAAAAGTACATAAGAGTGCTTACAATACAAAGTTTTGAACATTCTATACACAAGTAGTACAAACCTGGGGAATAGAAAGTTTTTTTTGTTGTTGTGTGGTGTGTCATGTTAGGTGCTCATGGAAGGTGTGTTTTCAGTAGTCTTTTAAACTTGACTAAGCAGAATCTGAATTGCTAAAATTCAAACAAAACCCAATCCTATTGAAAAGTGGTCATGGTGATCGTCAGGAGGTTCAACATCGCTGAAACATAATTTCCCATGTTATCAAATTAGGCTTCCAGCTCATGTAAACATTTCAGCACGAAGCTGACATTTAGACTTCGGTGAGTGTCTAAGATGACTTTTAATGCTGATTCAGATTCAGAAATGCATGCGATGCAAAAGGTACGTATGCTAACCGTTGTGATTAATAAATACGCACATGATTATGGAAAATACCAGAGACCGCTTGAACTAAGGCAAATCATATATGATTTGTGTGATCGTGTCAGGCCTGGCTGTTTGTAATAGATGATTTTCAGATTTAGTCAGAGAGCATCTGAGCTTTTGCTATGTTAGGTTAGTTTAAGGATTTGAAACTTCTAATCCCCAGGCTGTGAAAGAATGGAAATAAATGACTTTGCAGTAATGTTTTTCCCCTGATCACTTCATTTATGGATTTATTTTAATTTTACCAGAGAAGAACTGTAACTTAATTGCATTTAGCCTGAAGTTTGTTTTGTTTCAAAAAGTTTTTTTTTGTGCAAGAATTTATTTTCCAGATTTTCTTCATTTGTTTCGGTGGTTCAAGACTTCTGCGACCAACTGAAATGTGACCTTGGTCTCTGCACTCAAAGGACTCAGTCCTTTGCCATAATCAGAACTCTATGTACGTGTCTGTCTCTCAAAGAGGAAATGCCATAGTCCAAGAATAAACATTCCTGCCCTTCTACTCAAATCAACCAATTGCAGACCACAGCACACCGCCGCTGACTGGAACCTATTGGACAGTTTGAATTTACTTTGATTTGACTGTAGTGAGAGCAAATGAAACGGATGGATGGTTTGGAGGGGAGTCAACGACGATGAGAAAGGTTGTTGGAATGTCAGGGAGGAGAGGAAGAAAGAGTGACTCCTCTAATGTCCTGTTTGAGGGAGTTTATTTTGAAGGTATATGTGTGTATGTTCTGGCCTTTAAAGGTCGTTGCACTTCACTCATATAGTGAGAGCACATTGAAAATCTGGGAGGCGGAGTCAGATTTAACCTGGAATTTAGCAGTTTTAGAATTTGGACAAATTTATAACGAAACGTTATGATGTAAAATTATTAAAAAGTATAATGTTTTATGTTGGTTTTTTTCAGTGTATGTCAAGCTTTCATAACCTCAAAATGCAGCCAGTATGACATCACATAAGTGAAGTTTTGAAATATCATACCAAATTGCTGGATGACACTGAACTTCTGTCAACAGCGCCATGTTGTCTGATCTTTAAGAATGTGTTAAGAAACCAGAGGTGATGGTAAATCACGCTAAAACATCTCGACAATGTGCTTTGGCATGTAGTAATTAGTTACTTCTTTTACAGTAATTCACGTAGTCACAGTACTAGGATAAAAATGTGTAGTTCAACACAATGTGGTTTCAAATAAACATATCTATGACAGAAATCGAAAAAAGGGTAAATTACCTTTTGTAAGTAACTTGCTTAATAATGTATCAATGACATCATTACACCAGTGAGTTATTGTTAAAAATGTATTTGTCAGACTCATTCATTCAAAAGTTTTGTTCATAAACAGTGATTCTTCCAGTTATGAAACAGGTGATGTCTTTATGAGTGAGTCATTAATTCAAACCCATTTAAAAGCATTTATTCAAATTAAATGCATATTTTAAATAGACTGCAGTATTTAACATTTTGTCAAAACCTCTTGCACATGATGTTATTTTGTTTAGGTTTCTATTCGGATTCGTGAAAAAATAAAATAAGTGATGGTCAATTAATCCACAATCGTGCGGCTCTACTATGGTTTTTAAGATTTTCTCATTTGCTCCGCAATGTTTTGAGCCAACGTAATGAGCTGACTGACATGGCATTTTGGGGGAATCAGGCATGTCTAACACATCTTTGTGTGATTTCCAGAAAGGTAGGCAGTTGCGTTTTTAGAATTTGAGATGCTTCCAGATTTCATCTTATTAAAAGAGGAACAGGATAATGACAAGTATAGTGGAAAGCAGAAGTGAGGGAAAAAAACTGAAAGTGAAGGAGTAAATGGAGTATCTGCTAACATTCCATTCTTGTTAAACACTGATTGCATAACTCGGGATGGGCGGAGTTAAATAGTGAGTAAGAAAGGTTGTGTGTACTTTGTGTTTGGTCTGTGGTGTGTCTTTATTATTTGTGAATAAATTGCCATACATAGGGCACCTCCTACTGGTGATTTGGTGTACATGCAGAAAGGTTTTAAATTACTTTGTTTAATCAGTTTACTTGAATATGTTTGCTTTTATTTTTTAATTACATTTTATTTGTTTTTGTTTATTGCTGCATTGGCTCATGGTTATGTGCTGTGTCTGTGACTAAACCTCCCACAGCACATTGCTAGTAAAAAAAGAAGAAGAAAAAATCCATTCTATAGTAAATCTGTCTGTCTAATATTTATTTTCTATCTGGCCGTCCATCCATCCACCTATATATATATATATATATATATATATATATATATATATATATATATATAAATATATAAATAAATAACAATTATCTTATTTTTTATTATATTTTAAGGTTGCCATTTTTGCAGAGCTGTTACCAGAATTTGGAACTGTAAATAATGAACATCAAATAAACACATTGAATGTGCAGTGTCATCAAAAGAAAAGTCAAATTTAAAAAAAGTTACCATAAATGTTTATGTATTATTTGTTTTATTTGATTTAAGTAATGGTTGAATTATTGTGCTGGAAATCAAATTTCTCTAAAAAGTTGAAAAATCTATAAGTAAGATTATTTACATGTCCTCATGCCATACTTTGTCCAAATGACCCGGTGTCATAATTTTAAGGAATAAAAATATAAATGTAAAAAAATAAATATATTGTACACCAGTTTGTATGTTTGTTCCAACATTAATGGGAATTGCAGTCAGTGTAAAGCAGTGTGATTGTAACCTGCTCTGTGTTTTGCAGGATTTGCAGATCGTGTACTCCTACCTCCATGGCATGGAGGCGCTGTCCAACTTGAGGGAACACCAGCTCCGGTACGAGACCACTGTTTGTGTTTCTGTATGTGTGTGAGTGCTTTCATTCCTATCACAGTGTAAATGTACTTTACACTTTTTATTTCATTTGTAGGTTGATGTGTGAGACGGTTCGATATGAACAACATGAAGCTAATGAGGTTTTATTCTAGTGAGTATCCAACACACACTCAGTACACAAAGGCTGTCAGAAAATGTATTTCTATCTAGGTCAGTTTATCAGAGGTTTACATCAAAGTCACGAGGATGATTTTGTCCACACACACATCTGCTCACTCTCCCTCTCTCAGACACAAACACACACCGACATCTGTCTAGTGCTCGCTTCATGTAAATCTGGAACGTCCATCTACAGATGGGGATTAAGCTTATAAAGGCTTTTTGAATGTAGACACAAACTGACTGTTGAAATGAAACCCCAGTTTGCTTGGGTTATTGCTAGTAATTAAAACAATGTTCGGGTTCATTACAAGTTAAGCTCATCAACACTGTTAGTGAGATAATATCAGTTACTGCTTACCACAGAAAATATGTTTGAGTTAAATAAAAAAACTAAAAAACATTACACTAAGGAACTTTAAAGTGGAAACTAAGGACTTAGATGTGTTGCCATGAGACTAGTGTGATTAAATTTAGTTTCCTGATCTTGACTGTGTAAAGTTCATTGGCATGGCAAAGAATCTATTTTAACCCGTTTATATGTCAGAAATTGACTTTTTAACGCATAACCAGAAACTTTGTCATAACTTTGTCATCCATCTGACAAAGCAGGATTTTGAAGAAGAAAAAAAAAACACGCACACAAAAAACAAGATAATGAGAATATTTCCACTTGACTGTTCAAGTAAATGCATAAATACATAGTCAGGGCAACATTTTCTGTGCAAAAGAGACGTCATGCTAGAGCAGGGGTGCCAATACGTCGATCGCAAAGGCCAATACGTCACCGCGGATGCATACAACGGTGCCAAGTGCTGTAAAACTCTAGCAAGCTTGCGAGAAAGCCTCCAATTTATTTCTTTTAAACTTAAGAAAACCTAGTAAAAAAGAGTGGGTGGACAAAGCAAGAAGTCAAAAACGTGTCTCTTCCATACGGTGTGGGAGGTCGACTTTTTTTCATATGTCAGTTTTGAAATTCGTTTGCCTCGTCTGTCATCGCTATACCGAAGAAGGGAAATGTGGAGCGTCATTTTCGGACTGTTCGTAAAAACTATGACACTGACTTCCCTCCGAAAGCGAACTGAGACAATGAAGGGCGAAGGAACTAAAACCTCAGTTGTCCGGACTTTAGTCATTTTGTACAAACGGGTACAATTATATTATGGGTCCATGTAGTAATGCAAGCTACACCAACATATGTTGTGCAAATAAGGAATTCTCAATATATTCATAAATTTATGTTTAGGTAGAAGATTTTGACTTTGACTATTTTGTAAGTAGCTCACATGCCAAAAAAGTGTTGGCACCCCTGATCTAGATCATCAAAATTTTGAACTTTAGCCCCACTTTTTTCTAACTGTTATCTACAGTAAATCTTCACTATGGTGCAGTCGCTGCATTAACCAAGCTGTCAAAGTCTGTGCTTTCCAAAACACACAAAATACTTTTCACTTGGGAATTGGGTTGTGCAAACGCGTAGGCTCATACGGTTTCCCTCAGCATAGTTTAAAAACCACCAGTCTCAATCTCAGATGGCATGGCCAAGGACCACCAACAGTCAACCAACTTCATTGACTAAAGCGTGAAGTATTCTTCAGTTTGGACATGAACACTTTGAATGCACAGCCTATCAAAGTATACTTAATTTCATGCAAAAAATATATAATTAAATGCTGTTCTTTTGAACTTTACATTCAAAGAATTTTTAAAAACAAATGATTTCCATATAAATATTAACCACCACGACTGTTTTCAACATGTTTCTTGAGCAGCAAATAATCATGTTAGAATGATTTCTGAAGCATCTTAAGACTGGAGTAATGAATGATACAAATGTAGCTTTTCCTCCTTAGGAATAGATTAAATTTAAAAATATATTAAAATAGAAAAGTGATATTTTTAATTATGATATTTCACAACATTACAGTGTTAACTGTTAAATGCAGGGGTCATATTATAGAAACTTTCTGTCTTAAGTTAAGATCTGATGAGTTAATTTAGGATTTTTACTTAACTTGATTTAGGATTCTTTTCCTATCGTACTAAATATAATTTTATCTGTAATTAGGAAATCTTAAACCACTTTCTTTAGTAATCAACTCTCAGGTCTGTTACCAAGCAAAAAACAAAGTGTAAGCAGCTGCTGTGAAATAAACATTAGAGATTAAACGGAGAAACAAAAAAAAAATAGGTGTGCTTTTAATTAAGTGCTACAGAAAGAGAAGTTTTAATAAGCTTGATAAAGTGTTAGGCTTTGCCTTTTCGATTTCATTGTAGTCTGTATTTTATTATCAGTGATTTTGTCTTTTAAAGTACAGCATATCATTTGGGTGTTCAAAACATCTTTCAGCCATCAAGCCTCAAACAAACACATGAACACCTTCTTAACATTGTATCATTAATAAATGTTACTCCATTCTCTATTGCTATATGATTTTTACAGTTAGCTTGTAAATAATTTTGACGTTAGGACACCAGTGGGGTTGTCCTAAAGTTATAACAGGATGCTTCTGTGATTACGCATTTTATATACAATTGTGAACTACTCGTGTAGGTGATCTGACTATACTTATTATTAATAAATATGTATACTTTACATAAGTACTGTACATTTGAATTTCACATGTAACATCTCGTAGTGCAGTGGTACAGAAAGCAGAGAGAGACATTCAGGGCAAACAATGCAACTTGGAGACTCAATATGAGTTTTAAAAAAATGGACAAGACCTCATGTGGATAGTATGTCTGACTTGCAAACCACTGGTGCCTCTTTGCTCTGAGAACTGCTAAATTGATCAAGAGACAGTCACCCACATTTGTATGATTCATCACATTTGTTTCCATTGCCCAACATAGCATGTGTGTTGTTAGGCCACTGCTCCACCCGGAAAATAATAGTAGGAATTGACTAAAATAGAATTGAGTTTTTTTTTTTGTCTGTGTGTGTGTAATGTTGTAATATTTGTTTGTGTGTGTGTGTTATAGTCCTGATGACATTGGGACCTGCTGGTTTATCCTCCTGTCTGGCTCTGTCTTTATAAAGGAGTCCATGTTTCTTCCGCGCAGCAGGTATGAGTGTTTTTGGTTCCTCGCTGTGTCCTGTTAAGGGTTGTGTGTGACGTTTGCTTTCATTTCAGTTTTGGTAAGCGTTCTGCGGGTAGTTTACGTCGTGGTTGTGAGTGTATTGTCCTTGAGGCTTCAGAAATGATTGTGGTGAGTTATAAAGAAAATGCATATGTGCAATAAGCCATGTATCTGTTAGATGGGGATACAGTTGTCCACTCTCTGTCTCTCTCAGGTGGACTACATGGATGACAATGACGAGTATTTCCAAAGACAAGCATCTCATCGACAGTCCAGGAGAAGATTCCGCAAGATAAACCAGCGTGGAGAACGACAGACTATAATTGATACGGTTGATCATTATCCAGTCAGCAAGCCCCCTCTGCCACCAGGATACCACTCGGTTCGTTCACATATACATACAGTTTTAAATCTGCCCTTTTGAGCAAATTATGAATAAACAAATAGCTGCAACTTCTAAGGTGTGGTCACATTATTTTCTTTTGGTCAGCTTGAATCCACTGTGAAATCTGAAAAATTTCACTGTCACACAAAATCCTAATGATATGACTTACTATTAAAAAGTCAGCAAATGTTTACTGAACAACGGTAAATGTGACTGCACCTTCAATATTTTTCAAAAGATTTTTTCTTAAGTTGGAGCTAACTTATATCAATCATCTTGTGCTGCTCTTTAACTTTTAAATATATGAACAGTCACTGTTTTGTATTCAATTAGCAAGTGGAATGTGTATTAATGTATTTTTAATTTTGTCTTGCTGCAGGAATGCTCAAAATCCCAGGTAACTTACCTTTTTAGAACTAACAAATACTAATCTTTTAAATGTTTTAAATAGTTTATCCTGTCAGCTTTACATGCAGAAACAACTAATTAAACATTAATGAGATGATTCTCTCTAAAGGTGTAAATACTGTTGCACTGCGTCACTTTCAATATTATTCCAAAAAGTGGTATCATTCTCATTATTTTGATAGTAGTGCAGCCTTCACATTGCTAGTCTAGTTAAGCTAAAAATATACTTCCCATGATGTGCCAATTTCTGTAATCGTTGCGAATACTAATAATTAGCCCAGTCCACTGATATCCATCCACGTCTCTGGTGTGCAGGCCAATTTTTGTGTCCCTGTGGATGTTTGCATTGACGAGTGCATCTGTGAGTGAGTTGAGGACACAAAAGCAAACGTCCATTAGGTATTGC
The DNA here is from genome assembly GCA_037043235.1 of Rhodeus uyekii. Classification (NCBI taxonomy): domain Eukaryota; kingdom Metazoa; phylum Chordata; class Actinopteri; order Cypriniformes; family Acheilognathidae; genus Rhodeus; species Rhodeus uyekii. Next base: position 5,256,569 of record JAWRVZ010000017.1, on the reverse strand, counting down.
GCACCCGCTAATCCACGCTTATGGTCAATGGAGCATACTTTGATAGGCTTGCACATTCAACTGGGCGCTAAACGGAACAGAACATTTGAAGTCTACCAAGGCCTTAAAGTATTATACTGAAAATCATTGGTGTAGTTTAATCTAAATAAAAATTCATTATTTACCAAAAATGTATGTGTTCTATGCTAATCAATTCTTATAGATCCCTAATTATTATTCCAAGGTAAGGTAAAAAAAAAGAGAGCCTTTGACATCATTGATAGTCAAGCGATCAGACAACATTTTGTCTAATTGCAAAACATTTATTTGTTGCTGAATAACAAAAATCAGCAGGCTAAAGAACTTTTACACAAGTAACTTCTGCCTGTGGTGTAAAATGATCATTGCACAAACAACTAGCCTAACTAATCCAAATTTCAAGCATTATTACAGAGAAGTAAAAAAACAAAAAACAAATTAGCAGTTGCACAAATAAATACAACTGAATAAAGATGTGATTGAAAAATAGAGAATATTTTGCTCCATAGAATATTTAGCTTAGTTCAGTGTCGTGCATTTATGCAGTATGAGAGGTGGCTTATTGCATGCACATTTTAGATGTGTCTGTGTGTGTGTGCAGCAGGTCTTGTGCTTGAATGGTTTAAAATCATATTAAAATGTGCACAAAGGAAACAATCAATTTTAATTTTACCCAATTTCAGAATTGGAATAAATTTTCGATACCAACCTTACCTGGTTTTAATATGCGTTCTCAGCAATCAAATCACAAGTAAACAACATTAAATACGGGTGTAAACTGAGTCTAAAATGTTTTGAGCTTCTCCCCTTTCAACCACATTTAGAGGTAGTTGATAATACATTCAACTGGATTGCTTTCGTACTAGAGACACATATTTCGTACATGTGGTCGAATCCATAAAAAACTCTACATGCTGCCCACTGACCTAAGGTGAGCGTTAAGGATGTGTTTTGAGAATACACATCAAAACATCCCTGTGCTCCAACAACTCCATTGGCTACCAGTTCAGTCACGTATTGATTTTTGTTTTATTTTATTGTCATTTTTTCTTGTTGTTTTGCAATTTCGTATTGTAATTGCGCTTTGGGTTTAAGAAAGGCGCACTACAAATAAAATGTATTATTATTAAAACAATCGATCCAAACTACCATTCATATCCTATACATTCGGTTCCTTTCCCATTCACTCTTATGACATTAAGTCATACTTGCACTTGGTGCTCGCATAAAAAGTGATGTTGAGTGTGTACAAAATAAGAGGGGAGGGTTTAAGTGAAATCTGAACAAAGTGATTGGGTCACTAAAAATGCATCTTAATAACAGGTAAAAACTGAGTATTTGTCAGACAGAGTTACTGCCTATATGGAGTGGTATTTTATAAATAGTTCTGCCTATGTAGACAATAGGACAGATCATTAGGTTTTGGAACAGAGCCATAGTCTTAGATAAATTCTTATCAAATTTAATCTGGTAAGAGCATCCTTATATTCTTTTTTTTTTTTTTTAAATCACTCACAGTTTTTCCCCTGTGGCACTTTGAGCATTTACTCTCTCTCTGCATTAGTTGTTTTTTTATTATCCCCTGTCTTGTTACAGACCCGGTTATGATTGACAGCAGGGGGTGGGATCTTGACAGATATATGTTCCGTCCTGATTGTTCGGTGTGCTGCCAATCATTGCAGGGTTGACCCTGGTGACTGGTTTTTTAGAGCAGTGGGTGTCAACCATCCCCCACCCCCTCCGCTTAAACAATACCAGCCTCTTGATAATCCCATGATCTTGTGTGTGTGTGTGAGTGAATGGGACAGAGGGGCAGGGTCTGATGAAAATTGTGTCTGCAGAATCATCCCTCTCTGCCAGAATGCTGTCTGTTACTGTGGTGATGGGCAGATTTGAGTAGAGAGAGGGATGCTCTCTCTGAGAGTGTGCACTGGGGAGAATAAAACATCAAGTAGGTGCAGTTAGAACAGTTTTAGATTAGGTTAAAGTGTACTCAGGATGGTTGGACATTCAGTATTGCAGGCTATGAGACAGATAGTCCTGACTCATGGCTATGGAGTCAGGGGACAGGAAACCAGGACTGTGAGTATATCTCACATACACACACTATCTCACAAAAACCCTGTGGATGACAATTTTTTTGCACTCACAGGCTAAACTCAAGCATGTATTAGTTAACTCCGATTAAAAGTACATATGCATGAATTCTTTGTTTAGCCATGCAAGCTACGTTTTATGCAGCATTATTTATTGATTTTGATGGATGACTAATCTTTGTCTTTATCGGTATACAAACAGAAAATATTCGTTTGAATGAACAAATGGTGACCAAATATATTCTGAAAAGAACAGAATTATGAGCATTGAATTAAATGACTCTATCAGTTTTCGGAGTTTGTTTATTTTGAATTAATCTGTTTAAATCTACATAATTTTGTTTCTGTTTTCGTTATCTGATTTCATTTGGACTTGGATTTTTACATATTTTTTTAGATAGGTTTTTGCAGTTGCTTTCCTCCCGTTATGTTTTAATACATATCATTTTATGTGTTGTTTACTATTGATTTTTGTTTGAGAGGTCACAGAATTGAGTTTGAGTTGCGTGTGTATTCTACATGTGATTTTGATTTTGTAGGGTCACTGTATGTAGGCCATCTGATCTAGGGCATCAGTACATGAACTTTGCTGTAGTAAGCCTCAGGTTATGTTGTACAGTAGGGTCTGTGCGTTAGCTGGTCTAATCATTATTTAGATTCATTAACTGATGAAAGCTTCGGTCATTGCCCCATACAATAGTTCACCACAAATACCCTGAATTTAGAGTCATTGGCGCTTTTTTTGGTGTGGGTGTTTTTGGTGTGATTGACAGGCCTGGAATAAGTCAATTCAATAATTTAAGGAACTATGCACAAACACTAAAAAGCCATGGAAAACTTAGGTAATATAATTTACTTTTTTGTGTATTAAAATTATCATAATTTTAATTTACCAGTTATCATAATTTACTGTTGTATGCGTGATTGGTATGTGCCTCACTGCTAGCAATAATACTTCAGTGAGAGTTCAATTTATCAACCAATGACTAAAATGAGTCTTAGTAGATGGATTATTAGACGTTTAAAATGTTACCATTCAGCTAAAATTGTGTGCGTGTGAGAACACATCATCCACTCCACTAAAGAGTAATTGTGCTGACAATCACACAGGGGTTTAAATTAATCCTTGGGGGGGAAAACAATATATTTCACTTATAACATTTTAACATTTAATTTGTTTTAACATTTAATCTCTCTATTTATTTTATATAATTATAATGTTTTTATACAATAAGTTTGTCACTTGTTTTTTATTTTGTAACTGTATCTGTTTATCTTGCAGCTTCCTGCCGACTTCTCAAAACTTCACCCCTCTGACAATTGCCACGTCCATATTACATCCAGCCAATCACGTTCCAGCATCGCTAGTGATTCAGGAAGTAGCAGCCTATCAGATATTTACCAGGTAATAAAAGACTCAGTTTCTATCCCTCCGGAAAGCAATCTCCTTACTCTCCAACAGAAGCACATCCTGACAGAATTATTGTGAACATCTGGGACACGCACTCGCACGCATTTAAATCCTGTTCTGTAGAGGACTCCCTCCCCTCCTCTGAGGTCCATCTGTCACCTCTCCATAACCTATTCATGTCAGTTCTGAAGCGTCCACACCTTTTGATCCACAGATCAGCCTTACACATCCACGGCATGTGCAAACACATACCACATATACGTCTAGCGTTTCACACATGCACAAGCAAATCATTTTCATGCGATTTACTTTGTCTATTTGTAAATGCGAGTCACAAAGGACAGAAAGGTGTAAAACTGCAAATCGTGTCTGTGAACATCACTAGCTGTAATTTTTTTTTTGAAGAAACCAATAGTTTAAACTCATACTTTCTTTTACAGGCCACTGAGAGTGAGTGCGGGGACATGGATCTGAGTGGGCTTCCTGAAACAGCGGTGGACTCGGATGAAGATGATGATGATGAAGATGTAGGGAGGGGAACGGACCCGCTTATGAGTCGAGATATTGTGAGGGACTGTCTGGAGAAAGATCCGATGGACCGTACAGATGATGACATTGGTAAACCTTGTTGTAGCTTTCCTGTAGCTCAAACAGTAGGGCGCTTGCAACACCAATATCGTGGGTTCGAATCCCAGGGAAAGTAAGAACTGATTAGTACTATGTGTACCTTGCATGCAATGTAAGTCGCTTTGGATAAAAGCGTCTGCAAAATGTAAAATGTAGTTTGAATTTTTCAATGATGGAAATCCATTATGCTCTATTTTCACATTCACTTTAATTTTCACTTTCAATTTCATTTTCATTTTCTTGTTCTCTTTTTGGGTACAGAGCAGTTGCTGGAGTTTGTGCAGCAGCTCCCAGCATTTGCCAGTCTGAGTGTTTCAGTGAGGAGGGAACTCTGTGCTGTCATGGTGTTTGCGGTCGTAGAACGTGCTGGAACCATTGTGCTCAACCACGGTGAAGAGGTGAGTCTGGACCCATTGCAGCATTTCATCTCCTCATTGCTGTCCGTTTGATAACAGGCAAGTGTGTGTTTTAGCTGGACTCATGGTCAGTCATTCTGAATGGAGCAGTTGAGGTGATCTATCCAGATGGCCGCTCTGAGAGTGTGTGTATGGGTGGAAGTTTTGGCGTCTCCCCTTCTTTGGAGAAACAACTGATGACTGGGGTTATGAGGACCAAAGTGGACGACTGTCAGGTAAGAGTGTCTAATAAAGATGTGCATGGTGGTGGACTATCCAGCAGCTCATTTATGTCAATAAATTCAATCTATATATACTTTTTTTTTTTTTTAAGTATTATGTTTTTTTTTGTTCAGAAATACAATTATATTTAAATTTAATATTTCCTGTTAAAGATGTTTGTCTTCTATCCAATAAAAATTTCCATACGAGCTTTTTTTTAATGCAAATTTTAACATTTATTAAATGGTTTTATTTACAGTGTTAACATTATTTTGTGTGTGTGTGTGTGTGTAGTTTGTGTGTATTGCCCAACAGGACTACTGCTGCATTCTGAATCAGGTTGAGCAGAACACACAGAGAGTGGAGGAGGAAGGAGAAATTGTCATGGTGAAAGAACACAGAGAACTTGACCGGACGGGCACGCGCAAGGGACACATTGTTGTCAAGGTGAGTACTGTTTTTTTGGAAAAATCAGACTGATTTAAGAGTGCGCTACTGAGAAATTGCAGCTTTACACTTTGGTCTAATTTAATCGCTGACTTTTTATGTTATGTGAATGGAAATGGCACAAAATACCTTTTGAGAATTAAAAAATATAAAATGTATACTTTTGTTCAACAATGATGCATTTGATCAAAAGTGAAAGTAAAGACTTGTATTTCAAATAAATGCTGTTCTTTTTAACTTTCTGTTCATCAAAGAATCCATTTCAACTGTGATTATTAGAAAGCACCAAATCATGATCTTGAAATCAACATATTAGAAAGATTTCTAAAGGATAAGCTGAGACTGAAGAGTGATGCTGAAAATTCAGCTTTACCATCACAAGAATAAATGTTTTGAATTAGAACATAGACTATAGAATATGGTCATGTAGTATAAAGCATTAATATATTCTAATAAATATGTGATATGCTTGCTAACTTGTTAATAGTGAGGAATGGACACTATACTAACGTGTTAACTAAATTGAAATACATTTTCAATTATATTACATTATAAAAGAGTCATTTTAATTTGTAATATTTTATAATATTACAGTTTTAATCAAGTAAATGCAGCCTTGGTGACTTTCAAAAACAGATTTTTACTGACCCCAGACTTTTGATCAGTAGTGTATAATAATAGTAAATTAATAGATTTAAAATGTGTTGTGAGTGTGTACCTAGTTTTACTAGAAAAGAAAAAAGGTTATTTAAAATGTGATAATTTATAAGAACAAATCGTATGCGTTTAGGGTACTGCTGAAAGGCTAATGCAGCACTTAGTGGAGGATCATTCAGTCGTCGACCCTACGTATATTGAAGACTTCCTTTTGACCTATCGTACCTTCTTGCCAAGTCCTCTGATTTTGGGACAGAGACTTCTGGACTGGTTTAATGACCACAGCTTACGGGACAAGGTAGACATGGTTCTTAAGAAACACAAGAATTAAGCTTCAGAATTAAGAACTGCACTCACTGTTCTTCATTCTCTCCCCTGCTCAGGTGACCCGGGTTGTATTGTTATGGGTTAACAATCACTTTAGTGACTTTGAAGGAGACCCTGATATGACCAATTTTTTGGAAGAGTTCCAGAACAGTCTGGAAAAAGAGGTGTGAACTGCATGCAAGCATTATATCGCAGTAATTTAATCTCTATCTCTAACTATACATTAATTACCACATTTTCTGACAAGCATTTTTATCAACTGTATTTATCTGAGCAGAAAATGACAGGACAGTTACGCTTGCTAAATATAGCTTGTGCCGCTAAAGCCAAACCCAGAGTGATTACTATAACAAGGAGTGCACGAGAGGTGGCCCTCCCCTTCACGCTTATTGGAGGAGCAGAACGGGGGACGCGCCTCTTTATCAGTAGCGTGGAAGTTGGCAGCAAAGCAGAGGAGGCGGGACTTAAGCGTGGAGACCAGGTAACACCTTTCGAACCTATGTAATGTTAAGACTGAAGCATTTTCTTCGACACATTTATTATTATTATTCTTAATTTCTCTTTGCCTATCCTTTTCACACCCATTTGCAGATATTGGAGGTGAACGGGCAGACGTTTGAGAATGTGCAGTTGTCCAAAGCAACTGAAATTCTCAGGAACAACATACAGCTCTGTATGAGTGTTAAAACCAACCTCCTGGGTGAGATTCCCTCCAGAATACATGCTCAACACATACTGACTCCTTATTTCAATGTCTTTACTCATTTTCACTCTTCTCAGTCTTCAAGGAGTTGGTGGCCAGGGTGGCAGAGGAAAGGAAAAACGGCGTTCCTCATCTTCCAAAGATTGGTGATGGAAAGAAAAATAGCCGTAATTCTGTACCTGAACTTTGCGCTGGATCTGATGTTATAGGTCAAGAAAAGGTCAACAAGAAGGCCAAAGCTCATACAGTGGGTGGCCGAAACAAACTGATGAAGATTCTAGACAAGACGCGCATGAGCATCCTACCTCAGAAACCTTACAGGTATGCAAATACACACACTCTTCTCACACTATTGCTGACTTTAAAGTCCTCAAAGAGATGCATTAAATGGAACGTACAGTAATACCTCGGTTTACGAGTTTAATTTGTTCCAAGAGTGAGCTCGTAACTCAAAATGCTCGTACACCAAAACAATTTTCATTCCACACGACCATAAATGCCCATTTTAATTTTTTTGGGGGAGTTTTACCCTATTAATTACAGTTAAAATTATAACTATTAAGATCTCATATAAATACTCATTAATAATTGACAATTAAAAATACTTGACAATTTACTGTAACGCACACTTTACCTTTGAGTAGGAGTATGGAGACGAGAGGAGGGTTTTACTGCTTAGAGGGAGGATTTCGTACCTTCTTTCTTACTCATCTTGAGGGTCATTGTCTATATGCTGTACTGTACGTATATATTTCACTATGTGAACGATAGCGATCACAATTAATGTTAACAACACGAGGTAAAACCGCTGTAAATCACTTTTAAAAGTATGCACTGTGGTGAATGATGCAACCAAACCGAGCGACGCTGAGAGAATGAACGAGTTAAGGGGTGATAGGCTTTGTGAGAGACTGTCGTTAGGATATTTCCAGTAAAAATGCACGCGAAGATTCTGAGCGTTGGGACTTTTCCACAAAAAAAATGCGCGTGGGCGAGGGAAAATTTCCTCGCACTCCGATACAATGCTTGCACACTGATTTGCTCGTGTACAAAGTCACTCGTAAACCGAGGTATTACTGTATTTTGTCATCTTAATGATGTTTTCATAAGTGGGATTTTAAGCAATATTTCACATCAAGCCATTGTGGTTTATGTAATAAATTCTCATAGATGAATGCTTTTACATTTTTTTACTAAGTCATGCCGAGTCATTATCCTTTTGTTGTGTAGTGACCTCGGGTTAGGGCAGACTCAGGATGACAGCATTGTGGGATTACGGCAGAACAAACAGACTCCGACCACTATGCCAGTCAGTGGAAATCTCTCATCCAGTAACCCTGACTTGGCCCAAGGCCAGCAACGCATCATCGACTACAGTACACAACCACCAGGTAAATTGATACAGAATTCTCAAACGTATACTTAAAAATTAGTGTGCACAAGATGATAATGTAAAATGATAATCATTAGAATTCTGTGGATTATTATTATTATATCATTAAAATGTAATTATATATAGGTCTGTCAATAATAATGCATGAAGGATGTGAGGATGATCCACACGTAGGCCTATCCTATAATCAGCTGCGCTCACCTCCGCGAGCTTCCCACAGGACGCTTGCATGTTTCAAGCTCTGCTGCCTGTTTTTGATCCTGTCAAGTTGTCTTAATATCTATGTTTACATGGACACGTTTTATTTAATCATTTTTGTGTTCCTGCTTTCCTTTTATTTGTGCGATTTTTACTAATGATCCCGCTACCTTCTCATTGCTCACAGCATCTGGATACACTCGTGAGTATTTGTCCACTGCTGCGCTTCTGATCGTCTTTTTAGACACCTGATGTGAATGGGTCCACTCGTCTCCTTTAGATAACTGTTTGTCTTCATAGAAACTTCTCATGTACTTGCCCGTCTATCTCTCAAAATCTCTTCTTCACTTTTCTCTAGTGAACTGTATCTCCTGCTATGCTGATCTTTATAACCCTTTATAGTAGTCAGTATTTTACAGAAATTTGCAAACTTGAGTCGGTGGCAATTTTTTCTCACTGATGGCATCACCATGGTTCTGTCACTTGTGAATAAATATTTGGGAAGACTTAACGGAAGTTCTTGTTTTCTTGAAAGTAAGAAAATGGGTGTAGCAGCACTGTTGCTATGTGTTTTTGTTAAAACACTGTGTTTTTCCGGTCGTCTGGCAAGCCTGACTCATGCTCTAGGTCAAACTGAACACGCCTTAAGGCTGTGGGACTATATCCGCACTTTATTACATTGTCTCTGGTTTATTTCAATGTCCTGCCTGTGTAGACTCGTACACTTTGTGCCATCTGCAAAACTTGCCACTGGGCCAAGTCCAGTTCTAGTTCTTTTCTTTTTTTTTTCTTTTTTTTTACTTTAGTTGATATACCACTCTAACCATTTTGTTTTTTATGTACAAGTCTGTTTCTGGATCTGCTGTATGTTTAGCATTGTCTCATATTATTTCTGAATAAAGTTTGATAATACAGCTTCTCAACGTTTTCAATTAAGCACTGCAAGAAAGAAATCAGTATATACATTTAGATCTATTTTACATTAACTTTTTACATCAAAAAAGACACATTACATAACTCTGGTTGAGTCTAGTGGTTTGAGGTTTACCGATGGTTGCCTTCGATCACTACACCACAGCAAATCTTACTAGATCACCAAGACCACTGATTGTAAGAGTAAACTCCTAAAAGAAAAAAAATGTATGAGCATAAACTGCAAGTAGAATTTCTGACACCTTAGTAGCCAGACATTGTTTAATTTGTTTACAGATATGTAAACTTGTAAATGATAAACCTTATGTTCTGCCAAATTGAATACGCTAAAGGACTGTTAATAGCTTTTTATTTTAAATTGACGTTACTGAAGAACCTGTACTTTTGACTGCTCTACTTTAGAGTAAAGCAGACATTGCTTTGTCTCCATGTTTCCTCTACTTTGCTCTACAAGATGCTGTACAGCTTATGTTTTTACATCTTTTATTTTCATCTCCTCGACTTCTATCCTGTCCATTTAGCCTAATATAGTCCTAGAAGTTGCATGTAATCTGTGCTATGCAGGAATGTTTGGAACTTAGTTCGGATTGAGGTTTACATTCACTTTCTAAACTTATATACAGCTGTTTTATGCTTTGTTTAACTTTTTCATTCACAGAATTGCAAGACCAGGTGCTGCGTGTTTTCAAGGCAGACCAACAAAGTCGTTACTTGCTGATCAATAGGGACAGCACAGCGAGAGAGGCAGCCAATCAGGCAATGCGAGAGTTTGGCTTGACTGTAAATCCCGAGGCCTATTCACTCTGTGAGGTGTCAGTCACACAGGAGGGCGTTATCAAACAGAGGCGACTACCTGATCAACTCTCTAAACTGGCTGACAGGATACAGCTGAGTGCTAGGTTTGGTCTCAAGCTCAATTTGTGAATTCATATTGAATATTTAGTGATTTATTTTAATGTGATGGTGGGTTTTTTTCTGCTTCCTTATCAGATACTATCTGAAGAGCAACATGGAGACTGAGACACTATGTTCAGATGTGGAAGCACAGGAGATGCAGCGAGAATCTGTGGTCCCTCTGCTGTCCTTGAGCTCCATGGAGATAGCAAATCAGCTGTCAGCACGCAATTATCTGCTCTTTTCCAGCATTGAACCAACAGATTACATCAGTGACCTCTTCAAGCTCCACCCACAAGCTCCTCCCAGCAACCTGCGCAACTTTGAGGATGTTGTAAACCAGGAGACTTTCTGGGTCGCCACAGAGATAGTACAGGAAACCAACCTGGCCAAAAGAGTGAAGATCATCAAGCACTTTATAAAGATTGCTCTTCACTGCCGTGACTGCAAGAACTTTAACTCCATGTTTGCCGTTATCAGGTAGACTTAATGTCTCGGAAATACATTTTCAAATTAGTACTTTAGTTTGAGTCTGTTGACGTTGTCATACATTAATGATTTTTCATGATATGATACCAAGTATCATCAGGATGCCAGTCATGTTGTTATTATTATCATTATTATAAAATATTTAATAATTTTATTTATACATTTTGTAAATATTATTATATTTACTGTACACTATTACTTCATCTGTCATTTTCACAGAAAACTGAAGGAAAAACTTTTACTTATACACTGCCAAAACTTTTAATTTAATCCATTAAATGACCTGCAATAAAATATAAAAAAATATAATCTCTGAAGTGTATCTGTGTATATTTTGCAGTGGCTTCAATCTATCTCCTGTCTCTCGTTTGCGATCTACGTGGGAACGATTGCCTGGAAAATACGAGAAGCTTTTGGCTGAATTACAGGATGTTTTTGACCCTTCTCGCAACATGGCCAAATATCGCAACCTCCTCAATAAACACAACCTGCAGCCGCCAGTCATCCCTCTGTTTCCTGTCATTAAGAAAGACCTCACTTTCCTCCACGAGGGTAACTTGAGTCTTTCTTTGTTTCCGTTGCTTCAAAATTTGGAGGTTGGTTAAAACAAGCAAGTATGACCCTTTCAAACATGTGCTTATAGGCAACAACTCTAAGGTGGATGGTCTGGTGAATTTTGAGAAGCTGAGGATGATTGCACGAGAGATCAGACACGTGGTTCGAATGGCTTCCATCACTATGGACCCTGCCTTGCTTTTTAAGACTAGGTACATTCACTCACAATGTGCACAGTTATTCAGCAATGATATTTCATATACAAACATGAGATATCCATTAAACCTTAAGATAAAAGTGTCATTGCACAGACATACAAGCTCTTTTTCAAAACTTACTGAGCTGCGTTGTTACCTGCACAGGAAATTAAACGTCATCAGTGGCTGATTTAAAGTAATCCGTTTTTTATTCAACTGAAATGGTTTAAGACTATCATTCAATATTTGAAAATGAATTGATTTTTTTCTATTTGTGGCAAAGCATTGTACATTTACTGTTTACATGAAACATTCATGTGGGAGACAGTATAATGAAGATGCGTACCTACAATGACTTAAAATCGGGGATGCTCCGATCGATTGGCCACAGATCAGTATCGGTCGGTATTTGCGTTCTTTGACTCGATCCGTAATCATTAAATTTGGCCGATTACAGGAACTGATTGCAATTTGATGACATAAAACCGCTTGAAAACAGCATACAGATTAGGCTTTTGTCCCACATTGTTCTTTGTAACTTTGGCAAACATTAGTAAACCATAGTAAATCACACATCTTTATTATCTCAACTTAAGCCAACATGATGCGTAGAAATCCTCACAAGGTGATATGACATGCTGCTTGGCTAAAGCTAAAGCGGATCTGATTGTGTCACAATCATAGGGTTTACTAACGTTATTTGAAATTTCAATCAGTGAAAACTGGAAGTGTGGTGGGTAGGGACAATGTGTGGAGACCAGTCAGACACAGTTTTTCAGCTAGATTGTGCTTGGATTAGATTGATCGCTCAGATTGACAGGTCTCGTTTTAAGATCCGCCATAGAATAGGAGCGCAAAGCTCAAATGGCGCTTATCAACCAGGATCTTATTACTTGTTACTTTTATTCTACGCAATTCTAAATATTTTTATGCATTGTGATGTGTAGTTCGTTGTTATGTTCAGTTAAACACTGATTAAAAAGGCTTCCATGGTTCTAAATTTGGCTCAGATGCAGATTTAGCATGATTGTAAACAAGCCCACACTTGATTTTATGACCTGTCATATATACTCTCTAATAGTCATCATGTGAAGCATGAATATTGTGACAAAATGAATAAATTGCATTACTTTTTCTGTGGTTTTCTCAGCAGTGTTGTAACAGGAATGCCCAAACATGATCAAAATTCAATTTCCTCAAAATTTGAAAGGCTTTCTATCAAATAAGACCATGTACTTGATACCTTGTTATTTCTTGATACCATCCCTACTTAAAAAAGTTTCCTATATGGTACTTGGGCAGCTCACTAGGTATTGAACACAGCGAGGCATAAATCCATTGCTAATAGTGTGTGCTGACAGTCATTTGTGTGCTTGGTGTCTTACTGGACTTCTTGTTTTTGGGCCTTTGCTCTGTGGGCTTCACTGTCTAAGCACTAGTGTCTTTTTGTCTCCTTGATCTCTTCATTTTCTTGTTCTTCGGCTCTTCACTGGTCTGTGTCTTAGGAAGAAAAAGTGGAGGAGTCTTGGGTAAGTGGGACTACAACTGTCTGCAACTCTGTCTCTTTATCCTTTCTCTGTTGTCTGACATTGTTTTTGCTGTGTTGTGTACTAAACCACACTAACACTTCTTCAAGTAGTCTAGCTTATTTAGTTACACTGTGTTTGTAAAATCTAATGTTTGACTGACTTCTCCCAAATGCTAATTTTCATCCTCTGGAAAGGCATGAATTTTTCTTATCAATGTTTTCCTGCAGCGATTTATATAATTGTATAAAAATGTGCCTGCTGCTTGAGTAGTAGTGGGCATTGTGTTCTAAAATGTTATATTTAATTTAGTAATGTTATATAAAATATATACTTAAAATATACTTACAAAAACAATATTCCTTAATAAAAACATGAATGAAAACAATAATAATTCAGAAAAATTTCACTCACCTGTGGCTTGCATAGAAAATGCATGTGTGTTTTAATTAAAAAGGCTTCTAACGGAGATATTTTAAATAAAATCAAATGATAAATATTTTAGCCTTAACAAAAGGTTGCAGGGACAGTATAATAGCATTCTTTCGTTATTTTTCACTATCAAAAATCTAAATCTAATTTGGTGGTACTCTTAACAACCAATAGTAGAGTTGTATTCGGTGGGAAAAAATGTAATTGGTGCTTACCAGTGTTATTTTACTATTATAGTTTTTATTAATATTGTAAAATTTATTTTGAATTAGGGTTTATTCTTATTTTCGGTTTTCTTTTTAATTCCAGTTTAATTTTTAGTAATTTTTAATGTGCTTGTCTAATATAGTAGGTTTAATTTTTATATCAGTATTTTTATATTTTGTTACGTTTTAGTTTTTAATTGTTCAGTTTATTACCAATTTTAGTGCTTCAATGTAACCTTTTTTCATTTAGTTGTCAATGCCAAGGTTTTCATGTAATATATGGTTTTATTTAAACTATTATTTATAAAAAAATAGATTAGGTTTTATTTCAGCTTTTTTTAAATATATAAAGCAAACAACTAAAGCAAACAACTAAAAAAAAATTATATATATATATATAATTTTTTTTTAGTTGTTTGCTTTAGTTACCAGTATTTTCAATTGCCCTGTTTATGAATAATTTGAGTAATTTGATTGGTATATTGTTAGTTGAAGTATGAGTAACTGGCTATTTGATTACTCATGCTCATCCCTATTTCCTAGACAAGTGTTTTATTTTATTAACCTGTAGCTTTAATCTAAATTATCTTTTTGCATGTTAAAATTTTTTATCTAGTTGTCTTTCTAACTCTCTCTCTGTTAGTTGTGCGTGTTAACCCGTTGCCGTTAACGTACATCGTGTCTTTGGTTCTGTGCTTAGGTCTCTAAGCCAGGTGAGCAGCTCTTCTCTCTCTGACATTGGAACGATGGGCGGGAAGAGGAAAGGGAGACGGAGCTCTTTTCTCAGTGCTAAGAAACTCTATGAGGTGGAAATGATGAGCAGACGTGTACGGCAGTATCTGGACACGCACACACACGAGAGTAATGAGGACACGCTCCATGAACTCTCCTTGCAGTGTGAGCCCGCCAACAGCTCGAGTGAGTCGGCACACACCTTTAAAGAACACGATGACCCTGACCTACTGAATATTGTGAATGGTTAAGATAAAAAATAGATTATTGCTCATTGTGCATTAGATCGGTAGATTACTTTATAGGGCCTACCTCTCATGCATTTTTTACATTGATCAGCTCAGTTTATTAAATCAAGTCATGCATGAATAGTTTTCATTTATGCTTTTTGACTTTTTGTTCTGTTTATTAAAGAAAAGAACATATTTATCCACTTTGTTTCATATAATGGGCCACCTAAACGTGTGTGTGCTCTTATGGTTTCAGCACTGAAGAACTCTGGTGAGAAGCGGCGAGTGGATGCATCTCCAGTCGGTCAAAGAAGCACCACTCCACAGCAAACAAATGGAAGTCATGGTCACAAGAAATCTCTTGACAAAGAGTTACCACCATTTGGTAAGACCTTTGTCTGTTGTACCTGTGCAAATGAGCTGAGTTCTGTATTATTGGAGTGCCCCCTGCTGGTGACTTGTAGTGAGATGGTGTTTTTGTGTCTGTAGGTGCGCAGTCTCCTCAGTCTCTTCATAAGATTTTGTCCCTGTCAGAAAAGGGTAGGGACAGACAAAGAAAACCAACTGAGGACAGCCAGTCAAATGCTTCCTCTCTACTCTCCTCTCCACGTACCTCACCTCTCAGCACACCTAGAAAAGGTATGTAGTAATGTGTATTGATGTAGTATCAAGGAGTTGCTGCAGATTTTTCTTGTTGCACATTCATAACGTGAACCTCCTGTCATGAATACACCACATCCCAAAGGTGCTCTTCTGCATACCTCAGTTGGAAAGAGTAGTTATTTGAATCACCGTCTACTCAAATCAGTATGGCATTCTCCTCTGACCTCTGGCTTCATCAAGGCATTTTTGCCCACAGATCTGCTGCTGATCTGAGGGTTACAGATCTGCTGTAACCCTCGAGATGGTTGTTTGAATATCCCAGTAGATCAGCAGTTTCTGAAATGCTCAGACCAGCCCTTCTGGCAGCATAATTTGCTTCCAAAATGTATCCAGAGACTGTTTGAAATAAGAGAAAGTCTGTATAAACTAAGAGGAATGCATATGTTTAAAAAAAATAAGGGCTAGAACTAATACAAAAAAAAGACTTTCATATCTCTCAAAGGGGTTAATCTATGGAATAATTTGCTTAAGGATTAAAAATTGTGTAATTCACTTTATAAATTCAAGAAAATGTTTAAAAACAAGGTGGTAAATAATTATTTAATTCAATGTGTTTAAATGTTTTATTTGTTCATATTATACTAGTATCTGAAATGTGTACCATGTTGGTTTGTTTTTTTCTTTTCTCTTGATTAATTAATACTTGTGAAAATGTGACGCTCATTTGATTTATAATTAAGTACGAAGGATAGGCTTAATAAGCAGAGGCTTCAGCCTACACCTTTTTTGGTTATTAGGTATAGCTTTAATTTTTAAGAATGATTATGAGTGATTATCTGTGATGACCGAAATAAAATCTCATGTTAAAAGAACACAAAAACAAACATGCCACATTCAAAGTCACTTAAATCATCTTTCTTTCCCAACTCTTTCTGTTGGGTCCTTGTGGACACAATTAAACGGTTTTATGAGAAGGTAGTTTTAATCTGTTTTTCAAAAGAATCAGAAGTGAATGAATTCAATGAATGAGTGGTTACTGAATCAATATATTAATTGTCATAATTCTAATAGAGTTTTTGTAATAAGTGATGTTTAATTTAAGAAAAGCATATTTTAATTTAAGAAAATAACCTGTTCATGTGTTGAATAATTTTTTTTGTGTGTTAAATATTCACCATTGGATTGAAAACCTATTCATAAAAAATTCACACTTATATTCCCTGATTTATTTCATTGTTCTTTGCTTATTTATGCATGCGTTTCTGTCATAGCCCCACAGTTAGTGGTGAGTGATGCATCGGATCAGATGAGTCTGTTAAGCTCCTCCTCCTCTGATCTCATCATGGTTGATGACACACATGCTCAACCCCACATGCTTGCACACCCACTCAGCACGCGCAGAGCTGAGCCTGACCAAATAAGCCTGGGGTAAGAGATTTACACACAATTACCCCAAAACTTTTATTTATTTATTTTTATTTTTTAGTTCTGGATGTCAATTGGTCTAGTAGCTTTTTAAAGTCTTTCTATACTACTTTCTCTCAGGTCCTACTCCTTGACTCAGGATCAATGTGACCGTGCGTCATTGGACGCAGCAGACAGTGGACGTGGCAGCTGGACGTCCTGCTCCAGTGGTTCCCATGACAACATTCAGAGCATTCCACAGCGTGTGGGTTATTATGACAACCGCAGCTGGGAGACTCTGTCAGAAGGGATGGGACGTAGTCACATGACCACACCTACCGGTTACTGGGTTGATGAATTGGAAGGTGACACGGGAACAATAAAACGCAGAGGTGGAAAAGACGAGACTCCTACTGCAAACAAGAACACTGTGAGTCGGAGGGAGGGACGTTTTAGAGAGCCGCCACCCACACCACCTGGTTATACTGCTCTGTCATTGGCTGAGACAGACAGCCACGTTCATGCTCATGGGCGACGCCCACCAGACTACACAGCAGCTCTGCAGAGGTCTCGATTACTTAAAAGGTCATGTGATCCTCCTCCAATACACCCGTCAAGTAGATTACCAGCATACAACCATTGCCAGTCACCACGACGACCACAACCTGACGGTGAGTATTTGATTGTGCTTTAATCGCTACAAAAATATGACTGACTCAGATGGAAAGACCAGAACTAACAGTTGTATTATTAAAAACTGTTAGACATAGACCATATTTTAACTGATATTTATTCACATTTTTTTTACAATTGTAACATTAAATAACAGCCAAGAACGAAATGTATAGCTTAACCCTTGAAGACCAAGACAGGCTAAAAATGTCTTGGTTAAAAATGGCTAAATATGTTATAACTTTTGAACTGCTAATCCAATCCGCATGCTTTAAGAAGTCTTATACTTCTGAGCCAAACGGGAACGATAGTTGATTTTTAGGCTCACCCCAGTGCCTAGATTGGTTGAAATTGTCATCTACTCAGCCAATAAACAGGTTTTTGGTTAACCGCAATCTCCACACACACAAAGAGAAGTACAGAAGAGTACATGTGCCTCAAAATGTCATGGGTCTTTAAGGGGTAACAGCTATACATAGCGAAAATAAATAGAATGTTTGCATTCTTATTAGGATTTTATTGTTTTAGTTTGATCCAAAATAGTTCTGCCTATTGTAAAATTAGTCATGAAGCACAATATCTGTCCGTCTCATTAAGCTGCACTCAACTCAAGCTGTCTTTTTATGTCTTTTCTCTCTACAGAAAATGAGCAAATATCTGCAGTTTAATAAGGGGACACTTATAATATCTCTACCCCATAGTTTCACAACCTTGATATGGAAACATGACCCTGGACTGGGTGTTTAGGACCTTTTTGGAGATCACTGTGAAAAAGGAAAGGAGCAGAGTAAAAGTTGGCACTTTTAACATTAAGTTCTGCAAAACAAAGACAAGAAGGAACAAAGATTGTTGTGTAATAAAATGAAGCACGTAGTCTCATTTTAAGTACAGAATTATGAGAGGTATTGCACATAATGCAACATCGGTGTTACAAACCCATTGAAACCAGTATTATGCCATTTCATTTGAAGTTTTAATCTGCTATGTTACTTAGATTGCAGTGTGTTAAAGAAACTGTGTTTGTGTGTGTGTGTGTGTGTGAGAGAGAGAGAGAGAGAGAGAGAGAGATCATGTTCAAATCAATCACAGAAGGAGGTGTAGCTCTCTTCGGACACTTGAAGACAGAAAGAAAAGACAGGGCAGCTGCCTCTCATAGACCTCAATCGTCTCAGACACGTTTCTGATCTGAAATCAGTGTTTAATGTTACTCATGAGTTAAACATGCCTTTTTCTCATTCGATTGTGACCCTAAGAATTTTCCAAATGTGCCCACAAGTTTCTGTTTTAAAAGATTTTATGTTTTGTATTTTTATTTAATTTTATCTGTCAGTTTCTTTTGTTTCTGGCTGTCATGTCAAGTGTATGGCACAAATCATGAATTGTTGCACAAGTTATCAGAAGCAAGAGATCGTAGTTAAGAACATCTAAGTTATAGTTGTTGCGTAGATGTTAGGTGATCATGATATGGTCAGTAAATAGTTACAACAATATATTTTCTATAGAATGTCATGAGTTCAAATGTATCGCTTTTAGCTCCTTGTGTTTCTACCCAGCCAAATCTATAAGAATCACATGTATTTCTACGTCTTTTACAAAGACAACTGGCAAAGTCTGTAACTACTTTTGTATTTTTAATACAACTATTGTAAATATTGGCTATATTTTGTTAAAGATGTCAGAGACTTATTCTGTTTATTGGACACGATTCAGCTACAAATGACTGAAGGAAAATAAACACTGTAGCAATGAAATCTCCTATCTCCATCTTTAATACTTTTAATTGTGTTTTAACATTAAACTTTGTTCTTTTAGGGGTTTCAGTGAGAAAAGTGTTATCCATCTATTTCAGGGATGCCTATCAGGTTTTATTTTATTCTTACTATTTTAAACTAAATAGCCTATAATTGGTGTCGTCGCAAAAGAACAACATTGAGATAATTTAACTCTGATCTTTTCCCCTGTGCAACAATGGTGGAATGTCTAATGGTCAAGACTTTAAGGTATGTTCCTATATAGAAATATTTTTTTAAATACTGACCGGAGTAAAGTATGACAGCTAGTCTCAGATTTCATTATAGAAATATAGTAATCTTCAAATCATTTTATGAAAGTATGATGAGGTTCAAGTGTGGGAAACAAATAAAGCTATTGACCAAAACAGGTAAATATTTATCTATTTTGACATTATATACCTTATATTAGTATATTTGTTTTTATACTCTCATCTTCAAAAGTTTTTGGTTGAGGTTTTTTTTTCTTCAGGACATTAAATGTATCAGTACATCGATTTATAATATTACAGAATAATAAGCAGCACAACTGTTAGACAGTTGTTAAACATTGCTAACAGTAAGTTATGTTTTTGTGCACCAAATCAGCATATTAAAAGTATTTCTCAAGGATCATGTGACACTGAAAAGGGAGAAAATTCAGCTTTGCTATGATCCCTTCACAAAAATGGCATGTTCTCATATATTAAAATTTGGGATAGAATGTAATATTTCACAATAGTACTGATTTTCTGTATTTTTTAATAAGCAGCCCTGATCAGCATATGAGGCTTCTTTTGAAATGCGTAAAGAATCATCCCAGATTTTGGAACATTACTGTACATATCAAGTCAAAGTTAGCTTTATTGTCAATTCTGCTATATATACACAGTACATACAGAGAATTTAAATTCTATAACTCTCAGACCCTAGGTGCCTATAGGTAACAAAAGTTTAACAGTAACAACAACAAAATAAAGATAAAATAGATGGGTAAAGTGGTGATGGCAAATAGTGTTAATGTCATGATATTCTATGTGAATTTTAACCATATAAAATGTTTATTAACAAGACATGAAGACATACTTGGACTCAAAACCAACTGAGGACAGCTCAAAATCATGTATGGTCTCAGAACAGAACCCAAACGCACGTTGCGGTCTCTCGTTAGTTCGTTATGATGATGAGGTCTTCCAGCAACAGGGGGCGCTGTGGGGCCGCTTGTGTTTTTTGTGTTTCGCCGAAGGAGAATGTCATTCTTTCCTTCATTCTTGTTTTTGTATGTGAGATATAGCGTCTTAGTCTCTGGATGTGTCCTGTCTTCCCCCACACAACGGACCTCTCTGTCTCTCATTATCCGGACACGTCAGTCTCACTGTCACCGTTTCTGAGGCCGATTTTCATTTTGGTTTGCGGAGCTGGACCCGCACACCGGGACTCAGTCCAGCCCGGTTCGGCTCGGTTCTGTGGACGGGACACAGCGGGGATTTAAACGACACAGCCCGACCAGAGATGGAGAGACGCAGACTGATGTGAACAGAATCAGCGCTATGGAGATACATCCACTGTAAGAGCAGCGTGTGTGTGTGTGTGTGTGAGTGAGTGAGTGAGTGAGGGAGAGAGAGAGAGCTGCATGTGTTCACACTACTGTAATGTCAATATAGAGTAAATCAGTTCAGCCATAAGATCACATGACATCTCTTTGTCCACACACACCTCCAATGCTTTTTATCTCACATGTTTAGGAATTGACATATGTCATGTTTGCCAATATATTTCCATATTATGGAAGCTTGTTTTCGCCACGGAATTAAAAAAAAGAAAAAAGAGGTTGCAGCTTTTTATCTCGCAGTTTTTGTCTTTTTCCCCCCACAATTTGTACTTTTTAGATATACATTCTGAGGAAAAACGGTCAATTGTGCGATATAAATTGGCAATTATGAGACAAAAAGTGAGATTAAAAAGACCCAATTACCTTTTTAATGTTTTTATTCTGTAGCAGAAACAAGCTTCCATACCAATTGGGCACTGTAAAGATTGTGTAATGTTACTGTAGCAGGTGTTGAACCACCGTGTGTGTGTGTGTGTGTGTGTGTGTGTGTGTGTGTGTGTGTGTGTGTGTTTCAGATGCACTAAGCTTTGCCATCATAAAGCTGTGGAGCTGAAGGATGATGTGTGTGAGAAACAGAGTGCAGTTACCATAAATCCACGTCACATGAAGAAAGCCTTCAGGATCATGAACGAGCTCCGCAGGTGTGTGTTAGAAATCATGAGAGAGAGAGTGTTAGAAATCATGGGGTGCCTCATTGATTATACACAATATTACTGCTCATATAAGATCATAATTTATCTAAAAATGAAAAAATGTTTATCACTTTCTTCTGTGCGCACAAAAAGAGATTCAGGACCTCAGTCAGTCATGTTCAAGTTGTTTTTTGTTTTGTTTTTTAAGTGAGTGGTGACTGAGGTTAACATCTCATTTGGTGTTGAACAGGAAAAAAAAAAGAAAGTCACAAATTTGAAATTAATAAACAAATACAGAGTCATGAATGAGTTTTGCAGGAATGTGTATTAAAATGTAATAGTTGAAACATTGCAGTTAGAACAGAAAGCATTTGAAAACTTGTTTTAAATTATATAAATTAGTTTGCATTATATATAAGCAATAGCACATGATTATTATATTATTATATTAATAATAATGTATTATTGTTATATCTCTCTATATCAGCATGGCTGTAGGAAAAAAAACTCAAACTAAGTGGCATTTATTTCTTACATTTGGGGTCAGTCAGATTTTTTTCTTCATCTTTTGGTTTTAAATAAATAAATGCATGTATTTAGTGACGCAATAAATTTAACAAAAGATCAAATAAATGTAAAAATGCTTTTGAACAAAATGAATATTTTCAACATAATAAGAAATGCTTCTTGAGCACGAACTCAGCCTATCAGAATGATTTCTGAAAGATCATGTGACTGAAAACTGGAAAATTCAGAAAACAGTTATTTTAACAATGAATGTCTTACAATATTTTTTACTGAATTTAGTTTTGCAGCCTTAGCACAAGCACACATTACAAGCTAAATATATTAGTGGATATATTGATCAAAAAATACTGACCAATTCCTAAAAACACACGGTGACCTCAAAAAGTAAAACATGTTCATAGTAAATGTGATGAACTGCAGCATTGGTTACTCAGCTTGGACACCTGTGTGAATTTGAGGGAACTTAATTCATATAGCCAATAAAAATCACCTTGACACTGCTGAAAAGTCTATTTTATTTTTTTTTTTTACGGCCGAGAAAAAGTGTAGTTCTGAGGAACTTCCAATAGTTGCAAGTGCCACAAGGTCGGATTTTTGTAATGTCAAATACAACGTCATTCAGAAATTTTGTCCATAAGTATCCAAGTACTTTTTGGGGTCACTGTTGTGTGTGTTTTCAAGAATCGGGCCGTTCATATGAAACCTTTCCTCTGCAGTCAGAGTGTGCTGTGTGATGTCACTATCATTGCGGAGGATGTGGAAATAGCTGCTCATCGAGTCGTCTTAGCTGCTGGGAGCCCTTACTTCCATGCTATGTTTACAGGTGAGAACCCACACAGTTTTTCTATTTTAATTTCAAGTACTTTATTGGCATGATAGTGTTTAACATTGCCAAGACATTATGCACCTCACAACATTTATTTCCATCAAGATCTTGTATTGACAATGCTAAAATCAAGTCTACTCCAGAACATGCCTTTCAATGAACTTCAGGTTTGGAGAGGTGCCGATTTATGTGTGAAAATGATTCGTCATACTCCCTCCCATCCATTCTTTTTGAGCCTGATGCATCTTGACATTGTCATTCTGGAATATGGCAATGATGTGTCTTTCTACACATCTTGTTTAAGTAATAAAAAGCTACACACTCCGTCAATTAGGGTTAGAAGAACTGTTGCCAAGCATATCACATGTTAGAAACATAATCGCTGCAATAATAATCATTAAGCATTCAAAACAACTTTTTTTTTCTTTTCTTGGCCAGGGAAATACCAGGAAGTCTTTGCTCTCATGATGGGGAGTTGATGTGATGTGAGGTTTTGTTCTTATAAATACACAAATAAATGGTTCCCTTTGCATGGTTCAACATTAAGCGTACAAACCACTATAACATAAGCCGTGATCATGTAAACCCGTTAACCCGTTTTCCTTATACCTTATAAGGTCATAAACTGATTGTCACTGCTCGATTTGCCCCGATTTCATTCAGGTAGGAGGAAATATATCGCAAACTCAGACTCTTTCTTGACCACACAAAAAATTATAAAAGTACTCTCATCTCATGCAGCAGAAGAAGAACCATACTCTTCTTCGCTTTAACATCATAACCGATGACATAAATGAAATGCGTCGAGTCATATTCCCAAATTATTATGTCACTACCAGGAATTAACCTGTCTTGGAAACATTGTTTACTTGTATTGTTGTTATATTGGTTTGCATGCAAACTTGGAAAACTGGTCATTTCAATAAGCTGATTTTTGTGTGTTATTGATGCGCATGTAAACGTGCTCAGTGACATATTTGAGTGCCGAAATGTAGTTATCACCATGTTCATAATGTACAGGAGCCACTAACACAACGACACCAGTGCAAATTATGCAGTCAACGGTCATTTGGATTATTTTATATATGCCATGGTGCATGCTGGGAACCGTATTCCAGCTTCCAGCACCCCTGTAATTATCAAGTGGTCCTGAAGATCTTAAAGCTAAACTTTGCTGGAGGGTAGATTTCCAGGAACAGGACTGGGCAGCCTTGATTTAAACTATTAAGTTACACTTAAAACTTTAAAAAAATTTACACTTACATTTTTTTTTATTAAAAATTTAAGTTAGTTAATATAATGTATTTTCTCAAAGGCTAAAGAATGTTTAAAAGGACTTTGTTTTTGTGTGTGTGTGTGTAGGAGAGATGACCGAGAGCCGTCAGAAGAAGGTTCGAATCAAAGAGATTGACGGCTGGACTCTGGGAATGCTGATTGATTATGTTTACACTGCTGAGATCCAAGTAACGGAGGAGAATGTGCAGGTAAGGGTGTGTGGGTGAATTTTAATTTTTTTGCATGCTATGGAAATATGACCTAAAAACACAGCTGATAGAATCCGTTTTCTTTTTATGTTGTATTCTTTGCTATTACTCTGAGAGGACAGAAAATCACATCCAGGAAGTGTGCGTGTTTGTGTGCTGTGTGTGTGGGTGGGTGTCAGTAGCTTATGTGTCTGTGTCTGCACATTTGACTAGACGGAGGGTGTAAAAATGAGGCCGAATTTTTAAGAGAGGGACTCGAATGCAAACTTTGCTGCAGGGATTAACAATAAGAATGGCCTGTAGCCAGCTGACGATACCATAACTTGCC
This sequence comes from Rhodeus uyekii, assembly GCA_037043235.1. Taxonomy (NCBI): domain Eukaryota; kingdom Metazoa; phylum Chordata; class Actinopteri; order Cypriniformes; family Acheilognathidae; genus Rhodeus; species Rhodeus uyekii. The sequence continues at coordinate 5,232,023 of JAWRVZ010000017.1, read as the reverse complement.
CAGTCTGGCGTTTATTTCAGTTTGTACGTGCATAATGTTTCTGTTAAGCCAATAGAGGTGAAAAGGAGTGAGGGGTGTATACAGGGCAGAATCTTACATTAAAAACATGCACCATTTTCCTGTTTATCACTGTGATTCTGCTTTGAAACAATCTTAATTGAATAAATAAAGGTGAAGTGACACTTTTTTTTCTTCTTTTTTGTCTTCAGTGCAAGTAAAATTATTACCAGGGCAAATAAAAAGACAGTGGATCAAATTCTTGAAGCGTTCTTGAGGTATTTTCTGTGGGTGTATGTTTAGGTGCTCTTGCCTGCCGCTGGCCTGCTGCAATTGCAGGAAGTTAAGAAGGCCTGCTGTGAGTTTCTCATAACTCAACTTCACCCAACCAACTGCCTCGGTATCCGCGCCTTTGCCGATTTGCACGCCTGCACTGAGCTGCTCAACCTCGCCAACACGTACGCAGGTGTGTGTCCGTCCATACAAGAGAAAAGTGCACTATAGTCACAATAGTTCTGTTTTTTGTTGTTGTTTTTCAGCAATTCTGTTTAACAGTCTCATTCTCTCTCTCCCACTCATTGACACTCACAGAGCAGCACTTCTCAGAGGTCGTGCAGAGTGAGGAGTTTCTCAATCTGGGCATGGAGCAAGTGTGCAGCCTCATAGCAAGTGACAAACTGACCATTACATCCGAAGAAAAGGTAACGTCACGTTTGATGACAGACTTGAGTTCCTGCTGGTGATCTGTAACTATAGCAGCACGCAGGTGATTTTATCAGGCAGACTTTAGCAGCTCTGTTGCCATGGTACCATACTGCTGTTACAGTAACACTATGGGAATAGCTGTAGCTGTTGGTGGTGAGAGCTTGTTTGTCGTCATGGAAACAAGAGTTGGAAGATGCAAGGCGTGGGCACCATGCTGCCTTTTTTGCCATGGCAACAGCAGCTTCTAAAGATATAATATTTTTGTGTTTTTATTAATTATAACCGTTTCCCAACTGGGATTAACATTCATCTCTCGTGATCTGATCACGAGTTGTCAGCAATGACAGAGTCCTGTTTACACCTGGTATTGACATGCATCAGATTTGGAGGATAATGTGTCTGATTATCATACACTCTTTACTCTAATGACAGTTTCAAGGTCAAGAAATCTCTTAAAATGTCAGGTCATTTTAGATGAGCCTAAAACTACAACTATTATTTTTTTTTTAATAGTTTTCAATTATTACATGAAAAACTGAATGTTAGCGTGTAAGTGAAAATTGTTGCCAAGTTAAAAGAATACATTTTTTACTTTAAAACTAGAAGAAACAAATTTAAACATAAAGAGTAATATTCAAATAAATAAATAAAAATCCCCCAAAATGTTGTAAAATGTATGAATTTATAATGATTAAATAATTAATTTTTGCTTGATGGTTACACCATTTTTATTTAAACTTTTTAGTAAAAAAAAATAAATAAACGGGAATCCAAAAGTGTTTCTAAGAACTTATTTTAAGACACATATTTTAAGCTCAAATGTTTTGAAATGATTGACAGGTGAGTAGGTGGTGCTTTTGTCATTCAGTAGATATTAAATGCAATGTGGTCACTTGTATATCTGCGTATAGGTAGAATCTCAAAATGTTTTGGACCTTGCTTACACCTGTGTTTTATGCTGACCCCAATATAAACTTGTTCCTTGTGTGTTTCTAGGTGTTTGAAGCGGTCATAGCATGGGTCACGCATGATAAAGATGTGCGTCAGGAACACATGGCTCATCTGATGGAGCATGTTCGCTTACCCCTTCTATCCAGAGAATACCTTGTGCAGGTGTGCGTGTGCGTGCGCATGCGTAAACGAATTAGTAAATGTGTGCTTTGATGTTCTTAAACAATTAATGCAATTTCATTTTATACATATATGTGTGTGTCTAGAGGGTGGAAGAGGAAACTTTAGTTAAAAACAGCAGCGCTTGTAAAGACTACCTTATTGAAGCCATGAAGTACCACCTGCTGCCTGCCGAGCAGCGCACCATGATGAAGACCATTCGCACGAGAGTGAGAACACCCATAAGCTACCCAAAGGTTTGTTAGGAGTTTCTTGATTATGGTAAATTGACATCACCTGTAAGGTGCAAGAAGTCATTGAATAAAGAGGGGGAACATGATCTGCACATAATGCAAGCTGCATTAACATGTTTTAATCAGTCTCTTTTGTCCACTTTCAACCACTTCTGTCCTGATTTCTTTGAGGGGAGGGCCTATGGGCGGGTAAATGTATGTGGTTTTTCAGATCTTTCGATCTAATGGACATAATAAGCTTGTGCAATTTGCGTTTGAACGCACATGGAGATGACATAAAACCATACGGAGAGAATCAGCTTTCTTTCTGCTTTTATAGCTGCAAGATCACATCGAATGCTGTGAGTTCATGTTAGATATCGGGAATGTTGTGGCAACATTGTGCTTGGTACGTTTTTCATCTTCAAATCAGTACTTCAAATCTGTACCAGTACTACAGTTCTAGGAGCCCAAGGACCACCAGGGGGCCTGAGTAAACTTCCAAGAGGGGATCAATATGACTTTAAATAACTTATTAGCTAATACAGCTTTAAATATAAATGTTTCTTATTGTAATTCATCCCTCAACAACCCGTTTTTTTCTTTGAAGAACTAGGTTTCTCGCTGAAAAACCTACACAATATGAGGAAGCCTGTCTGCAAAAGGGTTTTCTAGACATGTAAAAGAAAAATCTTAAAACTTCATGACCATTCAATGAATGTACATTTTTCTAGTTGTGCCAAGCTCGTAAATTATCTTGGGGAAATTTAAAGGCAATCATTTATTTATTTATTTTAGTAAGTGTTTATTTAGATTCGTTATCCAGTAAATCACAAAAAAAACTGGGAAAGTCATTGACCCGCCAAATATTGGTACAGACATTGGGACAATGATTTCAAGAAGGGTTGAGAACCACTGATCGAGAGGTTTTTAATCTGGACTCTTTTCTCATGCATGCTAAAAGTGATGTTGGTGGTAGGGTGGACGCATAATACAATTACTAAAATCTAAACTAAAATTAAAAATAAAGGCGAATTAAAAAAATAAAATAAAAACTATATGTAACTACTATTACTTCGACTTTTCACCCTTTTTGGGGTGTAGACAGTCAACCAGGGCTCTATCTTGGGCTTTCCTCTTGACTTCGCTCCAGGTGTAACCCATTTTTTCTTCCAGTCTACCTCAAGGTCTCAGCGGCAGGTGTTTCTTAGCCCACTTCTTAGTCCATTCAGTGTTCTAATAAATGGCACATAAATAATACTAAAATAACTCTCCTCACAAAAATGTCATAAAATGTATGAATTCATAATGATTAAGGTGTGTGTCCTTGTTAGGAAAAGTCTTTTAAAGTCTTTTGCTTGATGGTACACTACATTGTTTTTAAAGGCAATCTTTTTGAAAGGCTGAATACTAAAATAACATTTATAGATAAATGATAATGCTGAGAACCACCATTCTAGAGGGTTTTGATTATTTTCTCATGTGTGTTTAAAGGTGATGGTGGTAGTGGGGGGACAGGCCCCGAAAGCCATCCGCAGTGTGGAGTGCTATGATTTTGAGGAGGAGAGATGGTTCCAAGTGGCAGAATTACCCTCCAGACGATGTCGAGCAGGTGAGCAGGCACCCTCTTATCAATGACTGGCATTCTGTGCATGCACCAAAATGACTCACCCTGGTCTCACAACAGCTGTCCTTTTTAAAACTCCACTGCATCCCTCCAGTACTTCACCATCGTGTTGCTTACTGTAATTGCTTCGGTTCTAAAGGTAATTAACTATGTACAAAAAATAATAATAGATACTCTTGGGTGGGTTAAATGTAATTTGCATTTATGCCCTTGGCAGATGCTTTTATCCAAAGCAACTTATATTGCATTCTAGGCACATATTGATGTTTTTTAACCCCTTCAGACCTGAAATAGGTTCCAGGAAAAAAAAAAAAAAAAAAAAACCATTAAATTAGGCATAAATTAAGGAGTCAAAAAATTTTTTAAAAAAAATTCATAACTCCTTTATAGAAATTTTTGATGGACATCAGGACTAAAGCGTTGTAAATCAGGTTGCTATAAAGTCCTATAGACAATTAAAAAATTTGGTATAAAATTTTTTTTTTTTTTTTTTTTTTTTTTTTACATTTCTAGGTCAAGAACCTGAACAATATAACATTTCAACTTTAATTTTGAGGTTTTTTTGTACAGATTTGCACATTTTTAACAAAATACACCTCTCATAGGAAATGCATTGGGAGACTGCAAACAGTGACTTTACACACACACATAGGCTGTGTGTTTCTTTCCAGGTATTCCCAAGTGGCACAGAGCAGTAGTGCACCTTGCCCTGATCACCGAATTGTATATTTTGCATATTACATTTTTTCACAAATGTAGTATTACTGTGATAACTGTATTTTTTATCTCATATCTCATATCTCAGAACATTACATATTTGGCTCTTGAGACAATAATAGCCCATTCTGTCAATCTTAGCGCTGTTGGCCACTTTTAGATGGAGTGTCCACCCCATCTGGTGGGGATTTTACAACATTACATCACTGAATTTTTTTTTTTTTTTTTTTTTTCATATGCCCCCACTGGCCATAACAGCAAATAACATTATGATACCGCATTAGGACATCTGTACAATACTTGTAAAAAATTTTTTTGTGGATATTGTATTGATTAGGTCCTACATATCCCAAATAGCAAGAACAATTATAAAAAATGCACAGATTGATATGCAAGAGTATCTATAATAAATTTCAATATGCATATCTGAATGGGCATTGATTAGGTGACACTGAGACCTGGTGTCCATTACAGTGGACATGCATTTTTCAAAAAATCCTGAGAAAAAACTTGAAGCTCTCCAATCGATTTTTTACTTTTATTAGTAAGTTAAATCTCTCTATTTTACATACCAACTATGAATTTTTGCCAAACATTTCAAAAATTGCAAATTTAACTGTAGAAAATGCAGCTTACTTCTGTAGGTAAAAAACAGCACCTCCCTGTGTCACTTCAGAGGTAGTGGGTTTAAAAAAAAAAAAGCAGAACTTTTCTGTCATCTAGAGCAGGGGTGTCAAACTCAATTGCACAGGGGGCCAAAATCCCAAAACACTTTAGGTCGCGGGCCGAACAGGATAAACATTTATTGAAAACACTAAAACTAAACTTTTAAAACCTACCTTTTTTGAAGTTAGATGTGAATAAAAACAGACAGAAATATTATTCTGGAATAAATCAACTTATACCTTAAATAACTTAAAAATATAAAAATATTTAAAAATACTTAAAAAAAATAAAAATATATCCTGTCTAAATTATACAAGTTAGAAATAAAGTAAAAAAGTAAGTAAAGTAAAAGTAAGTAAAAGTCAAAAGAACAAACATTCAAATTTCTTTACTCTTATGTCATTTTATATAAAACTTAAAAAGATTTATATATAAAAGATTTTGCTCTCCATAAAAATATATCCTGTCAAAATTATACAAATTCAAAATATGGACATTTTCTAAATACATTTTTTGTTTTTCAGCAATAACAAATCAAATCATTCAGTTGAATTTGCTCATTTGTCTCATAGTGCCGTCTTATTAAATTATTTAATTACTGCCACATTAGCTCCGCAAATGAGACACACGGGTAACCGGCAGTATGTCAGTAAACATATACCGTATTTTCCCGCATATTACCCATGGGTTATAGCAGATTTTACAAACTATATCACAATTTTTTTATAAATTAATAATAATATAATAATATTTCAATATATTTGTAATAATATTTCAATATATTTGTTACGTCCCTAAGTACGTAATGTTTTTTTTGTTTTTTTTGCGCTGTATTTTCTTTCTGGCGCTTGCACTATCACTCTGACAGCTGGCGCTGATAGGCTGTCTGACCTGTCAATCATGCAAGAAGACGTGATTGGCTGTGCTGCATGAGGGCGGGCTCTTCTCATCCGATGATCAACACCTGCATTTCGCGCACAAGCACTGTGTATCGAGCCTGAACGGTTATGGATAATTAACAATAACAATCGCGCGGTACTAGCGCGAGCGCGAAGCATCATTAGCCACTTCCTGTTTAATACAGGAAGTGTTTGGCGAGTCAGCTGGAGCGCGGGACATCTCGCGGGCCATTAATAAAATGCTCTCGCGGGCCGGACATAATTACACGCCGGGCCGGATGTGGCCCGCGGGCCTTGAGTTTGACACCTATGATCTAGAGGATGACAAGGGTCCAATCTTTTGGGGTGCATGCTTTAAATTAGGAAAAATGCTCAAAAAGTTTTTAAAAAAGGAGCGTGAAAATCATGTCCATTGTAATGGACGCCAGGTCTGAAGGTTAATAAGATCTTGCTTTCCCTGGGAATCGAACACATGACCTTGGTGTTGCAAGCATCAACGCTCTACTGCTTGAGCTACAGGAAAGCTTATCTGTCATGACGTGTATGCTGCTAAAATCCTTTAGCTACTGTATGTATGTGACGGCAAGATCGTTGGCGTTTTGAATACCTTATGTGGGTAAAACAATGAAATTTCAGGTTTAGATTTACTGAGACTATCTTTACCTTGCAAAAGAGGCCCATTTTAGGTGGCATATGTACTAAAAAACAATCCTTTTAATATCGCATAAAAGTATTTACACAGAAAACATGAACTGAGATGATAAAAAGCTATTGGGTTCAAATGTAGGTATAGGCACACAAGTCTCGAAGACAAAACAAAAGCAAAAACATTAGAACATTTTCACCATTATTCTCCCAGGAAAAAAAGAGACTAACATTTTGTGAGTTACCGGATTTTCCCACATATAGCCCGCAGACGCAGATAATCCACACCCTCATATCAGCCTGCTATCACACTATCAAGTCAGTCGGCCGGTCCATATTCATCCCCCTGCATCAGTTCAAGTTCACCCTGCCTCCACTGTATTCTGGCTGGCAGCCGGCAGATTTGAATTCTAAAGCCAGGTACTTGTGAGCCGGATGTAAGGTCCTGAGGCTGAATGCCACAATTGTCAATTTCGAATGTAGCTCGCATGACGTCAATTAACTGTTCAGGCTCGGTACACAGTGCTTATGAGCATAGGCTGTTTCTAGGAGCTGTGCCTCAACTACAGGCTACATACCAGTAAACGTGAACATTTCTAAATAATCTTGCAATTTGTGAAGTGTAGATTCGAGTTAAAATAATTTCTTTCTCTTTAATTTAAAAAATGCTAAAACTGTTTTACACAGCCGACTTCGTTAACTGCCACTGCGTATTCTAAAGTGCATGGCAATAAATTTGGAAAATTTGCATGGAAAATTTGATATTGATGAGAGTGTAATCCAAGGTTAGAGAAAAGAAAAAGGAACGTAGATGAATCCACGAAAATGTGTTTGTCGCATAGTAATGTTTTTCAAACAATATATTGAAATATTATTACGTGTAAAACATTTGTGTAACCCCTTATGTAACCCGCAACCCCCTCTTGCGGGGTTTGTAAAATCTGGTATAACCCGCGGGATATATGCGGGAAAATACGGTAATACAGCGAGGATGCTTTACAATGATTGCAAAAGTGACTGAAAAAAACATTTATAATGTGACTAAAGTTTTCTATTTGATATTAATGCTGGAACTAATACAAATTTTCCATCGAATATTAAGCAGTACAAACACATTTTTCTTGATCACCGAATCAGCATATTAGATTGATTTCTGAGTAATGATGCTGAAAATTCAGCTTTGCCATTACATTTTAAAATATATTAACAAAATAAATCAATTTAGCCTTCAAAAGCACTTTAAATCTTACTAGCGCAAAACGTTTGATCTGTAAAATTGCCATATTTTGAGAATGTATGGGATAAGTTTAACAGCCTATTATGTCTTCAGCAAAATATGAAATACAAAATAATGAACCATTGTTTTGTAATTCATAAGAAATCAAAATATTCACAAAAAATATGTTTAATTAATCTATAGGTGTGGTGTACATGGGCGGTGTTGTGTATGCTGTTGGGGGTTTCAACGGGTCATTGCGTGTGAGGACGGTGGACGCATACGACCCAGTAAAAGATGAGTGGTGTTGTGTCAGCAGCATGCAGGACCGGAGGTCAACACTAGGGTCTGCTGTCCTCAACGGACTGCTGTATGCTGTAGGGGGCTTTGACGGCAGCACAGGTAACACGTGATATATACTGTATTCATCTTCTGCCAAAAATGCTTTTGTTGATGCAGCAGCATTTGTTTATGGTTAAGTGCATAACTGTTATGTTAGTTATGATAACAATGCTTATTACTACGAAGATACTAATTATAATTGGAACTATAAGCAGGGTTTTAGAAATGCTGAGGTCTGTTGTATATATGTACATTGTAAGATTTCTGGAAGGCAAAAATTGGATAACAATAACTTTAAAAACAAAACCAAGTCTATTTCAGTGGCGGCGCTAGGGTGAGGCTTGCCGGGCTGTAGCCCCGCCAGAAATTTGAATGTCGCTGGCACATTAAAAACCTAAATTAATAAGTGTTTTAATGTTCCTTTGTATAAACAATGGTCTTGATTGGGGTAGGAGGCAATTAAGCCACGCTCAGGTACGGCGCGCATTAGCGAATAGGGATCATGTTAAGCTCTTCATCAACAGCGATCATAATGGAGCGCTATTAAAGCGGACTTCAGACACATCTCAGAATGGCTCAGAAGATAACTGCAGACGTATTGTCCTCTTGTAATCTGCTATTGGTGAGTAGCTACTTTGGTGGCTTAAGCTCCTGATTATTGTCGAAAGCCCCAGATATTTTTGGTAAACCTGCGATATAGCGTCGGTAACTACCTACTAGCACCAACAGGGGGAAACCTCCGCTATAGCGTCTGTACTTAATAACATTAAAATAGACCCAAAACAGCTTTAATAACACGAAAAGACTCCAAACAAAGCTGTTTCAAGTTTCAAGTTTATTTAAAGCAACATTCACCAATCACGGATAATTATCCACAAGCATACTCAGGAAGATCGGAAACATGTCTGTGCGCCGAAACGGGTTACAATAGGCAAGTACTTGCAGATATGACGGATGCAATGCATGACTAGTTCCGTTATCTGGTACAATAGTTGTTAACGCTTGTGGTCTCCCTGCCATTGTGGATTTAAATGATTTCAATGTCATTTATGGTAGTGGGTGCCGTCTAATTACCGACATTATAGCGGAGGTTTCCCCCTGCTGGTGCTAGTTGGTAATTACCGACGCTATATCACAGGTTTACCATATTTTTGAAGGTTCACTTACGTTATAAACGTCAATTAATTACTAGTTTTAAAAATAAAGGATTTCACTTTGTTTGCCCTAGCCTAGTAGTGAAGAAATAGAGAAGTTTTTTTTCGATGTAAATGCGTTAAACAGCATGTATTTGACTGCTGCGCATCGTCTGCTTATTGGACACAAATGCCATGTAAAGTTAAAAGTTCAACACATCTCAACACCCCACTCTTTTCCATTTTGTTCGCAAGCATAAGCGCTTTCGTTTCAATAGTGTTCAGCTGCAGAACCACAGTGCCAACAATTTCAGACCAGCAGCCGTAGAACGGAAGTTAGAGTTGGGGTTTGTACACAGTCATTTATTTTTATTAGATATGAGCTATTTCCACATGGATTTTGATATTGCCAACAATAGTTTTAAATAGTCACTTTGTACAATGAGCAGTATTTTAAACATGATTATCAGGCTATGTTTAAAGTTAATGGAAACAAACACAATTGTTCATTGTTAGTTCAAAGATATACAACTGTTTTTACTTTTAAAATATATTAAGTTTATATAAAGTATATTCTCATTTGACTGTATTAAGTGATATGTTTGTCATTACAAATAATACTATAATGTAAATGCAGTAATCCCTCACCACTTCGCGGTTCAAGTTTCGCGGCCTCAGTGCATTGCGAATTTTTCAAAAATATTCATCGAAAAATTCAAATTAAAAAATATCGCCATATCAGTCAGCCATATTGATGAAAGCAGCGTTGTTTTATCATGAAGCGCAAGAGAAATGGTTTCCCAGGATGCCAGACAAAGAGAGAAACTCTCTCAGAGGCTTTGTACACACACACAGGCACTCAGACAAGGCACGAGATCGACAAATGAGAGCACGAGTGGATGTATCCCGTGAGCCTTGAACAAGTGAAGCATGCGTTTCTCAATATAAAAAAATCTGTAGGATATTTTTTTAAATATAGCTGAAATAAGAATTTTAAGAAAAATACATGAACTGCTAATTTAAAAAACAAACTTTATACAACAAATAATCTTAAACTGTTCACCTTTAAGCTCATTGTATTCATGGCATTCATGTAGAAAGACCTCAGTCATCCCTTATAACGATATTAATATTATTTATGTTAATAATAGCTCTACTTTGATAAATGCATAAATACTTAAAAAAACGCTGGTTACGAACGTAACTGTGGATCTAGGACTAAGTGGAAGACCGTCAGAGGCAGTGCTGTAGCACTAGTGGAAATGATGATTCTGAATATTCCATACAATAAAGTATTATAACAATTTTAATAATTAAAAGAAAAATAAATTATTAGTAAATTATTTCACAACTTTTATATACCTCGGAAAAAGTACAGAGATCTCAACCTCCAAGGTGGGTACAGCCATGATTGGATGATGAACATGTACTCTACTTCTACATCTGTGAATATTTCAAATAATGTAGATGTTTGTTTGCAGGTTTAGCTACTGTAGAGGCTTATAACGCTAAGGCCAATGAGTGGTTTCACGTCAATCCCATGAACACGCGACGTAGCAGTGTTGGTGTCGGCGTTGTTGGAGGTTAGTGACTTCCGAAAAGCCAATCGCAATCTGTATATTTACAGCCACAGCCAATAGATGTACTTTGCTGTTCTCTATTGTTTTGCATTTAATGCCGATTCTGAGGTTAAGAAGGGCCTAAACAAGGGATTTTCAACATTTTGATACCGGGGACCCATTACATATTGTACCTAACCTGTAATAAGTATGTTACCATGCAAATGTATTGGCATATTTTGTTTTGAAGCTGCTTTGAATGAATTAATAATAATCATTATTAATGATGTACAGATTAGAATATACAATACCAAAAGTTCGGGTCAGTAAGATACACACAAAAAAAATACACAATCATTAATTTTATTCAGAAAGGTTGCATTAAATCGATAAAAAGTGACAGTAAATATTTTATTTAAAATAAAATGCTGCTCTTTTGAAATTTTATATAAATCACAGTTTCCACAAAAAACATAAAGCAACGCAAATGAAGGATCATGGGACACTAAAGCCTGGAGTAATGATGCTGAAAATGCAGCTTTGTCATTACAGAAATAAATTACACTTTGTTACAATGTTAGTTATTTTAAATAATATGATTCACAATATTACTGTTTTTCTAGCATTACATTCACCAATATTTTAATGCATATCATTTTATATAATACATTTTAATTTGGGATTGATAATGAAACATTTAGGCAAACTTAAAGGGCCAGTCACACAGCCGATCACGCACTAATCACTCACAAATCACGCATAGATTGAGTTTGTGCGTGCTTGTGCGTCGAGAAATTGACCAAAGTATTCCACGAACATTCGACGCACGCCCGACGCATGAATCACTGACAGAGCGCGTCCAAACACGCATGCTTCACGAACGTTCCACCTACAAGCACTTTCAGAATCCAAATTGTCAGTAGAATGAACGTGATACGTGCGCGGTTCATGCGTGATATGAAGGTGGGGCGTCAGTGGACGGACGTGGAAGTGCACGGTTTCGAACCAGTTCCGACGCATAAGCACTGATGGCCGACGCGTCCCGCGCATAGTCACACATACTCGACTCATAAACTACGCACGCCAACTCATGAATAACGCACAAAAAATGTTAACCGTTCAAAACTCAAAATCACGCACAAACTGCCTTCGACGCACATCCACTTACAATCACTGATTGATCCACGTTTGTTCCACCGACGAATTACGCATACGACGCACGCTCCTCGCAGAAACGAAAATCTGTGCGTAATTCGTGCATGATTCATGCGTTTTTGCTGTGTGACTGGCCCTTTAGCTTTATCGATTTAGCTTTGGTTGAAGTTCACATAATATGCGTTGCACAGTATTAAATTTTTTTCACATTTCTTTTAATATCAGACGGCTAATTTCAACTCATGAAATTTCAAACTCTCTCTCTTTAGGTTTGCTTTATGCAGTTGGAGGGTATGACGGAGCAACACGTCAGTGTTTGAGTACTGTTGAGGCCTATAAGCCCAACACTAATGAATGGACTTACACAGCAGAGATGGGAACCCGTCGTAGTGGTGCAGGTAACACACAAACACACTCCCACGCATTCATTCACATACGCTGGCATCAATGTGTATCTGTGTAAATCACAAATGTTTGTGTTGGACAGGTGTAGGTGTGTTAAAAGGCCTGCTGTATGCAGTAGGTGGGCACGACGGCCCCTTGGTTAGAAAGAGCTGTGAGGTGTATGACCCCGCCACTAACACATGGAAACAGGTGGCTGATATGAACATGTGCCGCAGGAACGCAGGTGAGTTGATCAAATACTACATTCTTGCTGAACAGCACAACATGCATCACTAAGATTTCTAGCTGTGATGTTTTTGGATTAACAGTATATTTGAATCATTTCGTGTTTTAGGTGTGTGTGCCGTGAATAACCTGTTGTATGTGATCGGTGGTGATGATGGTTCGTGCAACCTGGCGTCAGTGGAGTTCTACAATCCAAACGCTGATAAATGGACACTACTCCCCACCTGCATGAGCACAGGACGCAGCTACGCAGGTCAGAAAGATAGACTCAAAAGGCAGTTTTTTTTATTATTATTATTTGTACGTATTCATTCAAACATTTAAATAAATTAATAATTGTAGTCAGCAGTGATGCATTAGTTTGATCAAAAGTGACAGTAAAGACATTTATAATTTTACTAAGGATTCATACAGTAATACCTCGGTTTACAAATGACTTTGTACACGAGCAAATCGGTGTACGAGCATTGTATCGGAGTGCGAGAATTTTTCCCTCGCCCACGCGCATTTTTTTTGTGGAAAAGTCCCAATGCTCAGCATCTTCGCGTGCATTTTTACTGGAAATATCCTAACGACAGTCTCTCACAAAGCCTATCACCCCTTAACTCGTTCATTCTCTCAGCGTCACTCGGTTTGGTTGCATCATTCACCACAGTGCATACTTTTATAAGTGGTTTACAGCGGTTTTACCTTGTGTTGTTAACATTAATTGTGATCACTATTGTTCACATAGTGAAATATATACGTACAGTACAGCATATAGACAATGGACCTCAAGATGAGTAAGAAAGAAGGTACGAAATTCTCCCTCTAAGCAGTAAAACCCTCCTCTCGTCCCCATCACGCCAGCAGCGACGCTACTCAAAGCTAAAGTGTGTGTTACAGTAAATTGTCAAGTATTTTTAAAGTTTAATTGTAAATTATTAATTAGTATTTATATGAGATCTTAATGGTTATGATTTTAACTGTAATTAATAGGGTAAAACCAAAAAAATATTTATTTATGGTCGTGTGGAACGAATCGATTGATTTTTTATTTTTTTTTTTGTATTGCATTCGTATGGAGAAAATTGTTTTGGTGTACGAGAATTTTGAGTTACGAGCTCACTCTTGGAACAAATTAAACTCGTAAACTCGTATTGCCATTTTACATCAGACAATAATCTACAGTAATACATGAGAAACAATTTGTTTACATTTTTTGGTGTCAATTTTGATGTTAGCTAATATATAAAAATACATTTTTATAAATTAATTCCTTTAATATAATTAATGTATTATTTTATATTGATTTATATTCATTAATTTCCCAAACACAGTTTCATGTTGTATATATTGTCATTGATTGTTGTAATGGCAAGTAATTTTTAGTATGACTGTATCGATCCTTGTGTGTGTGTGTGTGTGTGTAGGGGTGACCGTCATTGATAAGCCTCTCTGAGCAGCTGTGGAGTTGTTGAACACTGTAGCTGAAGCTGACGTACAGCAGAGGATTCGCTCATACTGAAGCTCTTACGATGGCTGAAGCTTCATACTGGAACTGCTTCACCATGGACATGGCCTGGAGAATACTGCTCTCTCTCTCTCTCTCTCTCTCTCTCACACACACACATTCAGATACTTAACTACAAGCATTCTCACACTACCTCTTTTTGTCTCTAGCTATACACTCACACACTCTTTTTCTCTCTTTCTTTCTGTTTCTCTTGTTTGAGAGTAGTCAGCGATGAAGTTTATTGCACTGAAGAAGCAGGAACGAAACGCAATGTTGCTGACTTCTGAGAAAAGACTGGTGCAAACATTTGGCCAGCACGTCTGTGACATGATCACAATGTTCCTGCGTTTGAGCCGAGGGGATGGCCAGAGATTTTTGCTGCTTGATCTCTTGATCTAAAGGAACCTATTGATGGTTTTTGCTTATTCAAATAAAGTTTGAGGGAAAATGTGTCTAGTTTAGGACCAGCACTTTGTTGCCTCTTGGAAGGTTATGAAGTCCCTGGACTTTAACCATCTTCGTTATGAAGGTTGAATGATGATGATGATGATGATGATGATGAAGTGAATATTGTTTTATGACTAGAGCTGAAACTTTGCTTGCCTATATGCAAGAAGGGTCTCTACTGAACAAACTTTTACATTTTTGCAATTTGTTTGCCAAACAACATTTGAAGTCTTAAAGTTTGAACCGTCTTGTTGTTTTTTCTTTTAATATCTTTTTTTTTTCGTGGTCCGGTTGAGAATTGCGATCTTTGACATATTCGAAATGTTAACATGAACGCTTCAGCATGCACGATGCTGTGGACTGATGCTGGTTGCTTGGGTATTAAACCGCTTTGCATGGTTCTAAATACTGATGTTTGTGTGCCATTCATAAACTACTGCTGTACTCACTAACCAACGTGACGTGCTCTCTGTAATAGCGGTATTGAACACTGAAGAAGTATAAAGGTACAATTTCTTTGTTTCTTTTCTCTCTCTCTTTTTGTTATCTTCTTCACTTTCTTTTTTCCCTTTTTTCTGTAATTTTAATAGTTTTCTCTATTCTGCTCTTGCTGTTTAGTATTTAACTACTCTTTAACTACTCTCACCAAGGCTATTAATGAATATATACAGTATACAAGTGTATTATTAACTGTCAGTCAAGAGGAATGTTGTGTTCTTGAAGTTTCATAACTTGTTTTATATCATTAATAATAAACATGCTTATAGTAAAAACACCTAATATTATGGTTTTTGTGAGTGTGAAAGTGTCTGTGTTCACAAAGCACGAGACAATTTAATGTTAGCCTCTGTTTCCAATGTAAAATTAACTTACACTTCTGAACTTTCTTTTGAAATATACTCCCTTAAATAATGTGTGTATTTGGTACTAAATAATGTGGGGAGGAAATGACGGTCAGAACTTCTCTTGTTTCAATACTCCAATATTA
Source organism: Rhodeus uyekii (assembly GCA_037043235.1). Lineage (NCBI taxonomy): Eukaryota > Metazoa > Chordata > Actinopteri > Cypriniformes > Acheilognathidae > Rhodeus > Rhodeus uyekii. The sequence goes on along the minus strand of JAWRVZ010000017.1, from coordinate 5,216,459 downwards.
AATCTCCCATCATTTAATAGAGGGATTTTCAAACTGTGGTCCTGGGACCCTCTGGCGTCCACAAAGAATTTTAGATAAAGTGTAAAAACCGGAAAAAAATAAAATAAACAGTATATACAAATGAATAAATCATGATTAAATTTTAAAAAAGTAAAAAATAATATAGTAACTTCATATAAACTAAATATTTCCCAATAATTAGGCAGTTTTATAATGATTTTCACAGTTGATAGACACAAACATTTTTTTTTAAATAATTGTTTTTATTTAAACAAAAACAAAAATTAGAATGAGTACATAAAAGCAAAATGCTGTCAATAGGTACAGTAACCCTTCTATAACAGTACAGTACTAGAAATTTGTAATTTTGGGATGGGGTTCCTCGCACGAGAGTGATAAAAACGGGTCTAAGGCATAAAGACTGAATTTTGACCCACCGTAGACTTCCTCATTGCCAGGAGGTGCAGTTCAGCGCAGGTTATGAAAGACAAGCGGGTGTTTTCATTGGCTGGAGCTGCGGAAACCCAAGGTCTCACTATCGTCAGTTCATTTCTTCAACCAATCAGGCCATCGCCCCTACTCTTATACGTCAGTCTCCTTCTTGTCACAGCCAATCAGCGAACAGCCTCTGCCTGCACACTCCGTCTCCTTTTGTCTCGGCCAATGGTCCTATGTAAAGTTCTCTTAGATTAAAAGCGACCACACTGCCGTCGCAGGTAGAAGGAAAGCTTCTCACAGGTGAGTCAACAACACGTCCCTGCTGAATATTTGTTGTAATATTCTTTAGGAAATATTAGAAATATTTGCGCTCTTTCGTCCGCCCTAGTTAGAGTTACTGCTACAGAATAATGTAAACACGCATTTAAATATTGTGTTCAAATAAGTTAAATATTGCGTTTGGACTAAATAGTGCATTTTTTTGATTGGGAAATTATTTAAATAGATCGTTGCCTTTGAGAGATAATAGCATCTTTAGTAGTTGTGATTGTAATTGTGATTATGCAGTAAAATGTACAAAATACCACTACTTTACTCATTTGTGTATGATTATTTATTTTTATGCAACCAGACCAGCTTATTTCGTCTGTTCTGGCTAGCAAAAATAAGTTTTATTTTTATGCAACCAGACCAGCTTATTTCGTCTATTCTGGCTTGCAAAATTAAGTTTTATTTGTCACCAAAAAGTGCATAATTTAGAGATATATAAATAAGTTTAAATTGGAAAGCTTTCATAACTTGGATAATGAATAAGGACAAGCAACATCTGGGTGTATCCAGAGATCAAATGCAACTTGACTCAACTTTGAGTTCAATAATTGTGATCAGTAATTGTATTTGTGTGTTTGTGTGTGTGTGTGTGTGTGTGTGTACACACTCATATATTTTGACTTGCAAGACTTAGTGTCAAAGGACTGGACTTGGACTATCAGTCAGAGGCTTAGGAACACATCTAGCTGTAACTCATAAACATTTTTTTTTGTTTGTTTAATCCTGTCCTGACATGATTCAGTTTCATATGAACTACCTGTTCTTCAGACAACCCTCATTCTGAGATAGAAAACTGAGTGTCACTGATCTTAATTCATGTGGTGTTTATACAGTTACTCATTTGGAGAGTCCCACTGACTCGCTGCCATGGAGGTGAACGGCACAGCCAACATTCTGTCTTCTGCCTATCTGGCGGTGGAATTTGTGGATTCATTTCTTCCAGAGAATCCGCTGCAGGAACCTCTGAAACACGCGTGGAACCATATGCTGCAGAACTACAGCAAATTCCAGATCGCCACCTGGGGCTCGCTCTTCGTCCACGAATTCATATATTTCCTGTTCTGTCTGCCTGGATTTATCTTTCAGTTCCTCCCTTTCATGCAGAAGTATAAGATCCAACCGGTATGTGGAATCAAAAGGATTTTATTTTAATTTTAAATAGAATATTTAAAGGTTTGTTTTTATTAACTTCTCATATATGTTTTTGTCGTTGTGCTTGCAGGACAAACCAGAGACATGGGAGAAACAGTGGAAGTGCTTTAAGATGCTGCTGTTTAATCACTTCTGTATCCAGCTACCGCTCATCTGCGGGACATATTACTTTACTGAGTTCTTCGGCATCCCTTATGACTGGGACTCCATGCCTCGCTGGTGAGAACACCTCTCTCCCCTTACAAAGTCATTAAAATATGAAGAATTCTGTGGTAGTAGGACGTCAGTGGCTTTACCTAAATTGTTTTTGAAGCAAGTGAGCCTTGTTTTCATTTTTGTAACCTCTCCCACCATCTCAGGCGTTATGTATTGGCCCAGTGTTTTGGTTGTGCAGTCATTGAGGACACATGGCATTACTTCCTCCACCGAGCCTTACATCATCGCAGAATCTACAAGTACATTCATAAAGTCCACCATGACTTCACTGTAAGTTACTCACAATCTCACAAGCACAAACACAATGTGTAGATGTAGTGAAACTATAAGTCAGCCAAGATTTTTAGCCAAGGATTGTAGAAGTTTAAATTAATCTTTTTGGTGAATTCATATTATTATTATTTTGTAGTTTTAGTTTTACATTGTACAGTAATTCCTCGGTTTACGAGTTTAATTGGTTCCAAGAGCGTTTCACAATGATTTTTTACAGATGATTAACAATAGAAACGTTGACAGTCAATCAAAATCCAACTTGCTTTAAAGAACTCGAGCATTTAAAGCAGCAGATGGCAAAACAGAACATTATCATTTGTCAGAAAGGCGTTAATATAGTTATGGTTATCTTTATTACTATTGTTCTTGGTGGGAACGTGGCTTAACTCTTACTTTTAAAATTCTTTTTTTTCTTAATAATGATAGTTGATTGATCAGCTTTTTCTTTGTTTGTACGTTAGGCTCCATTCGGCATGCAGGCAGAATATGCCCACCCTGCTGAGACTTTGATTTTGGGGGCAGGATTCTTCATCGGCATCATGATCTTCTGCAATCACGTGATTTTGCTCTGGGCCTGGGTCACTTTCCGGCTGCTTGAAACCATTGATGTTCACAGGTAAGCTCAGTGTACACAATGCAAGATATGGACTTGCCATGGTCTGGATCAGTACATTTTATTATGTCAACACTGATAATAACTTATTGCAACGTTAGGGGGCACTATATTACAAATGTGTTCATTTGTTACACTACTTGATTTGAAATATATGGACACCACCTTCTAATTTAAAGTTTGGCTATAACAGTACATCTTGGATTTGTATATGATTAAACTGTATTTTGAGTTATAATATGTCCTTGTAAAATATTTAAAACAACTTTTCTGATGATAGAATTTATCTTTATAGTATATTCTTTGACGTTCCTTCACTTGCCCTCTCTTTAGTGGTTACGACATTCCTCTGAACCCCCTACATTTGATTCCATTCTATGCTGGAGCTCGCTTCCATGACTTCCACCACATGAATTTTGTTGGCAACTATGGATCTACATTCACCTGGTGGGACAAACTTTTCAACACCGATTCCCAGTATAACAAACATTACACGCATCATAAAGCTTTGAAGAGCGACTGATTGACTGAGATCTCCGTCACATACACTGACGCTTCATCATCATCATCTAGAATGAGATGTTTCTCATGGACCCTCGTGTGGGCTTCGGTTGGTCTGCTTTTGCATTGCCCCCCCTTGCACACACTCAGTGTAAAGTATTTAAAATGGGACTGAATGAATTCAAATCAATGCCAGCTTCTTACAGCAATGTGCCTTTGAAAAGCAACATCGTTAGACCACAGATCACAGTACCGGTACTCCAATGGACTGTTTGTTAGGAAGGAAAGAATTTCATCCTGTGGTCTGTGCTCTGAATTATTGTAAACATTCATCTGTTTCAAGTAATGATCACATCATTCCTCAAAAGCACTTTACTTTCACTTTAACAGCAACGCAATGTTTTAAAATCTTATTTTTGTAATGGCTTTTTTGCTTTGTTGCCTTTCCTGATTATTATTTTTTTGCTCCGTGATCACCCATAAGATATAAATATACATTGGAAGAGCTAAAATAAAAAATTCTGTTTTATGATTTGTGAGGGAGTTGTTAGCTTGTTAATTTGAAGGCATCAATAAAAACAAATGAACAGAAATGCTGACTCTGTGGTAAACTGTGAGCTATCAAAAAATATCCTTATATGTTTTTAAGAGTGTTATTTATATTTTTGCTGTAGTGTGTCAGTAAGAAATATCAGTTTACATTTCCAAACATTCCTTTTGCCATTAATTATAATAATTCAATGAGATTTGAGATATGCACAAGGAGTCTGACAACAGCCGGTTTTCCACACGGAGATCTGATCTCACCATCATCGAGTCCGTCTGGGATTACATGAAGAAACCGGAATAAATCCAGAAAAACTGCAGCAACATCTTCAAAACGCGTTAAGAAACTAACCTGCAAAACTTCCTGAAAAACTATGTGCAAGTGTCCCTAGGAAGGCAAAGGGTGGTCACACCAAATACTGATTTGATTTCATTATTTGATCAATAAAATCTTTTTATGACATTATTTTTGAAAGCATCCTCACTTTACAGCGTTTTAACACAAGTGCCTAAACCTTTACACAGTACTGTAGCATTTCAGATCGGTTTATTAACATGTTCATAGTAGATGTTTCCATAGTTCTTCTGGATTTAGACTGTCTCAGTTTGTTCTGTTTTATCATGTAGTCACAGACGGGACTCAAGGATGGTGAGATCAGATCTCCATGTGGAGCACTGGCTGTTGTTACACATCTCACTGGATTTTCACAATTGAATGTTTGAAAATGTAAACTGATATTTCCTACTGAAACACAGCAGCAAAATATATAAATAAGTGCGTTAAAACTGTTTTATTGGAGTAAAAATACTAACGTGCCTAAGACTTTTGCACAGCACTGTATATGTAAAGTATCAAAAGTAGATAGGAAGTCGCAGATACATATTACAGTTCGTAAAGCATCATATAGAGTGGGTAGATGATATGTTTATCCTCACTGTATATATGTCCACAAAGTAGAAAAACTTCTTTACTGTACTTAAGAACAGTTTTTGAAAATTTCTACTTGCAAATAGATTGCAAATTGACAGCTTAACTTTTAAACATTTCTCACTGTTTCAGAAAAGATCCACGATTGAATATTTTGATCAATTTGGTTCCTTTGAATCTCTGCTTTTTGTGAAGGGTTTCAAACAAAATCTCTGTTCATTATATAGTTGCCGTTTATATTAGGTCCATTCTCCAAATAGACCTTGTGAAGTGGAAGGTGGGCAGGACCTGCAAGGCTGATGAATGAACAGCAGGAGGCGCCCTATATAATAACCCAAAACATTGATTAACATGTTTCCAAAAACAGACTGCACGGTATTTTTTTAGGGATATTAAACGGTCTCCCTTCATTATATAATTGCTGCTTATATTAATATATATTTCTTTGTTTTTGTGCATTCATGTAATGGCAGAAGATCTAGTCTCGTGAGACCTCTAATATCATAAAGTGAATGATTATGATTATGAATATGGCTATGCACTGCTTTTTTCATAGTCTATGACTGTAGTAGCTGTATAATACTACCAGTTTCTGTAGTAGATAATGATATTCAACTTCTATTATCTCATATAAACAATGCATTTGAAATCTCACAAGTATGACATTTCAAAATAAATAATAATGACAGCATTAGACTACTGAATTAGGATGTGTTGTATGTGTTTATATTTATAAAAGTGTTATTTACAGATATTAAAGCAAGGACCTTTTGTGTAAAATTTAGTGTTGTTTTTGTTGTTGTGCTTTTTGTTTCACTTTATGTTCAGCAGTAAAAAAACGTATACAGAATCGTAACAACATGAGAATGAGTAAAGGACCGTTTTTCTATTTTTTTGGGGTGAACAATCAACCCTTTTAATGTTTGTTTATGTTCATATTTAAATATTTTAACAGACTCCAGCAACTCTCCGCTCAGCTGTGCCATTATTTATCAAATTTACCTGCACTTTTTTATATCAGTTACGTTAATGTTTATATTATCGTTATTTTAATACTAATACAGAGTCAATATCCATAAACGTGTCTACTTTTACTTAAATATAACGATTGGATACTTCATGCTAAGACTATTCGTCATTGCATAAGCCACGCCCCTGCAGGGGTAGCACCGTGCGCGTGCACCCATCTCTCGTGTGTAATCTTGGGCTTTCAGCAGCTTCTCTCCGCACGTCCGCTAGCTCACGCGCGTCCCCGCGGCTAAACAGGTAGTCGGGTCTCGCGCGCACGCATCAGTTCTGCGGTTGCACACGGGGCACGACACAGAAAACAAGAAAGAAAAGAAAGACAGACAGCAGTGCTAAGAGAGACAGAATAGAAATACGTGAAGAGAGTGAAGTGTCGAGTGTTTCGAGAGACGGGAGTGATGACGGCGGCGGTGTTTTGCGGGGCTTTGCTGATGCTGGCCCTGGCATCGGGCGGGGATGCTGCGGGGGAAGGCGGTATCTCGTTTGAGTACCACCGATATGAAGAGATGCGGAAAGCGCTGGTGTCCGTGTGGCTGCAGTGCCCCTCCATCACCCGCATCTACACGGTGGGGGAGAGTTACGAGGGCCGAGAACTGCTCGTGCTGGAGATGAGCGACAACCCTGGAGTCCATGAGCCCGGTGAGAGATGATAATTAATTATGCCAGATTAAAAGAAGAAGACCGTCATGGCACTAACCAACGAAGCTCTATAAAGCAGCATAAGCACGCATTTTCCTTATTCCTTATTAATATTAATATTGATTATTATCAATATTAAATCAGATCAGGCCATTATTAATCAATCAAGGGAATTCTCAGATGACAGTCACCCTTCCAAATAAATCCCATTTGCTTTAAAAGTAGTTCACGTTTTAATCTCTTCCAGATGACAAATTAGGGTCTTAAAATGAGTACATCCATCTCATACAGTCTCTGCTACCGTATCGAGCGAAGGCATTCACTGAGTAGCCTCTGAAATGTATTTTTAAATGAAAATGCTGAAATTCAACAGGGACTGCAATAGAGACTATTTTGCATCTTCACGGCGGTGTGCACTGTGTCATTTAATCGTGTCGTGTTGGTGTCTTATCTCTGCTCGCTGTGACGCGCAGGTGCGCTCTGGCGCTTGCGCGCGCTCTCGAGAGGTGATGATAGCGGCTCGCTGTGCGCGTGGACGCCATTTTGCGAAGGTTGCTGGATGAATCTGTAATTACAGTCTTAATTACACCCTTACTGAATGGCTTCTTACCAAATAAATAAATGCACATATTGATTGTATATGGTTTATATTATTTTATTAGCTTATTTAAATTGTCTGTACAACAATAAAGGAGGTTGTCAAGAGGATGAGCAGTTATACAGAGAAATGTCTGATTGCTGAATGAAGTTATTAATTCCACATTTCAGAGAGCATTGGAATAAAATCAGTATTTTTGCTGAGTACAGTTTATGTTAGGCCTGCACTGCCATTTTCTTAATTGTTGCTCTGGTAATTACGGTTTGAACAATATAGGCTTAAACATGATACATGTTTACACAACAAGCAATATTCATGCTATAATTTAGTTTGTCTTCTGTACACAATTCAATTTACAGTCCGGAATTAGGCTGACAGATTAAGCTATTTACTGAAAATCTCATAATGAAACCTATCAATTATTTAATTGTATATAATTCTGGTTCCAGTACTTGATTAGAGTTCTTCTAGCTTGAATAGATAAAGAAAAAAACACCTATATTTACCCCATAATTGATTTTATTCTGATTAAAGTTAGTTTCGATTAACATTAGTTAATGTATCGGATAGCTAACAATGAACAATACCGTTAAAGCATTTATTACTCAAGGTTAATGTTAATTTCTTCATATACTAATGTGTTATTGACATTTAAAGTAAAATAAATTAATGAAAAAATGTTTCAAGGAAGATATTAAAAACCCTTTTTAATAAATGAAAAGATTATCAAAAAAACCATCCCTTTAATAAATAATAGTTTTAATTTTAGTAATAAATAATCTAATATACATTTATAATGAATTTTGAATGAATTATTGATAATAATAATAATAACAGTAGGTTAATAAATGCTGGGAAATTGTTATGATACCCAAAGGTTTAACTTATTAAACCTTATTTTAAAGTGATACCATTTCTGTGTATTCCAGTTTAGCTATTATTACAGCTGATTTTCAGCTATAGTCCCTGGACATGTATTTAAAAAAAGACAGAACAAGTTGTTTGTTTTGAAAATGCTGAAGTCACACATTGGATTTCTATTATTGGCACATTCGATTTATATGTTGACTAAGCATAACTGATTTACAGTCTTGTGCAGTTTGTGAGATGTGGAGTTTTGTGTGTATGTGTGAGTGAGAGAGAGAGAGAGAGAGAGAGAGAGAGAGAGAGAGAGAGATTGAAGGAACACGTTTGTTCATTTGTGTTTTTGTGTGTATGAGTGAGATCAGTAGGAGCAGTAAGAGCCTTTATCCTAAAGGTAGGGCCCCTGTTCCTTAAATAGTATGGTTGGCTCTCTGTATATGTGTTTGCGTAGATGTGACTCACTGCATTAAGTCTTTTATTGCTACCAGATGAGTTTCCAGCACCACCCACACCCTGTAGCTACGGGCAACCAGCTGCACCTCAGCAGCAGCGTACAGATGCGAGAGAATGGGATATCAAAGAGAGGCCCCGTTGTCAGGCCCCAGCGTCGGGTGCTGCTAGTGTTAAGTGTTACGGCTGGGCAGAAATAGCTGTTGCCCTGGAGACAGATCAGCTTAGCACCGTGAGCCATGCGCTTCCCTCTGCTCAGTCAGATGAGGAAGAGGATGAGTGGAAGAATTAGCGCGCAGTGCCGTCTGCCACGGGGGCCGGGACGCTCTGAGAAACAGGCCATCTGGTGCTCTGCTAAGTGAGCGTGTGACAACACCTATATCAGATACACACATTCATCCATTAGCTTGTCGAATACACGTTTTATAAGATCTGGCCTTTTCATTGACTTATTTCAAGGGACTGTCTCAAGCTTTTGTCTCAAACTGATCAAGTGTGTTGTATATTAATGTAAATATTGCATATTTTCATTATGCACTTTCCACAACTACACATTGGTATTCCATGTAGTGAGAATGCATAATGTCATACAAAAATGCCATAGTTTGACATAGAATTGGCATTGTATTGAATTGCAGTCATTATAGTAAAGGAAAAAAAAGATTGATTAACCCCATATATAAAATATACAACATTTGTTGGAACGTGGCTTTAAATTGGATACGTGGCAAATAATTTAATTTATATGTTCATCAATAACTGCAACCCAACATTTGTGCAATACCCGACAGCCCCTACTTTATATTATTTTAATATATATATATATATATATATTATATAATATAATAATATATATAAATTTATTATATTATATATAATAATTATATCTATTATATTTAAAATTATTATTTCATAAATTATGTGAAAATAATTTTTTTCATTATTTACTCACCCTCATGTATGACTCAGAATTTAATTTATTTTTTCTCCCTTTAATTTTGATGTTTGTTGATACAATATATGAATAGAACATAAAGCAGCTCATTTTCTTTGCCTTCGTACGGTTGAAAATTCACATTTTCTGAAAGGTTCTTCTTTTTACTCACCATTTGTTGAAATTTATGCAAAGCGTCTTATATATTAATTCTAACTACACATTTTTCCAACTGTATTGTACATATTGTTTCCCAGAAAAAAATAAGAGCATAACTGAATCAAGCAAAGCTCTTTTTTTCGTGTAGATGTGTGATGAAAGTGGTATCTTCCAGTGAGCGGAACTTCATTAATAAAATATCCTAGAGGGATTCCGCATCTGTTCTCTCTCTCCCTCTCTTTTTTTACGGTTCACATCTTCAGTTTAAGGAGAACATTAGTTAAATTAGACAGGTCTACAATTTAGTCTTTGATCAATATACAGCATTCTGTTTGCAAATGAAACCTTTTCTTTCAAACCGCAGTGATTTTGTTGTGTCATACGTGACATGACCGTTTGTGAAATATGCGTGTTTCCACTGCAGAAGTGTGCTGTCTCCATTATCTTGAATTAATGGTCTCCTTTGGTCAACATAGCCATGGAAAACAGCATGTCTCTGACGTCTCTGGTACTGTTTGTGTATGTCTTTAAGAGGTAATAGACTTGCGTCAAGAGCACACACTTCCTGACTGATTGAATTGATGGATGGGTTTAGTAGAAAGGACAGGGTATAAGAAAGGATGGAATCAAAACTAAATGTATAATACAGAATAATTAAATAATCATTATTACATCTGAGGTTTTAGTTGTGATGTTTGAGGTTACAGAGAGGAAGAGAGTCTTTCATGTTATGTAAAGTGATAATGTGAGATTTTGTTGTCATGTGGTCAGATGAGGATCAGAAAGATTATAATAAAATCCTGTTCCCCTTTTCTTTTTTTCTTCATGAAGATGAGACAGCATTTTCTGCTCTCTAAGGCGCTGCATGTCTCATCTTTGGTCTCTCTGTTCTCTCAATGTGTGTCTCTCAGGCCAAAACAGCAAGAGAGAGAGCAAGAGAATGTGAAAGGACAGCAGGAGTTGCAGTAAACATGATGCTGTGCTAGTGTGGAATACAAGTTAAAGGAAGAAAGAAACTTTATACTGCAGTTTAATAATTGTAGTTAAAGCTGTATTGAGTTGTTACATTTTAATATTAGATATTAACAAATTAAATAGAAAGAGTTTTTTGATGCCTTCAAGTTGTGTTTCAGACATAAGATGGCTGTTTTATGTTTAATATTTTTCATCCAAGTTTTTAAAGAAACCAGAGCTGATGCTCCGAATTGCAAAAATCCACTCATTCTGCTTCCATTGTGCACCGATCACATGGTTTACTCTGGTTTATCACTTGAACGAAACATTTTAAAGAGAAGACCAGATCACTGCTGTGGCATAGAACAACTTTATTGCATATTATTAAATGTAAATATAAAAATGCAAATTCAGCAATGATGCATTCAATTGATCAATATTGGCTAAAAAGACATTTATAATGTTAAGATTTATATAGTGTATTATAAACTATTTATCAAAGAATCCTGAAAAACTGTATTACAAATTGTACAAAAAAATCACCAAATCATAATATTAGGAGGATTTCTGAAGGAATTTGTGAGTTATGATGCTGAAGTTTCAGCTTTGCCATCAAATAGATAAATTACACTTCAAAATATATTATTTTTTTTACTATATTTTGATACAATAAATGCAGCCTGAAGGGTAGCATATAAAAAAATAATTTATCATCAGCCTTTTTGTATATATTTATGTCACTGCGAGACACAATTTACATATTACATTTGCTTCTGAAGGAATTATGATCTGTTTTAAAAGTTTGTCTGTGACATTGAATCTTTATTCAAGAAGTTTACTTAAGGTAGATAGTTGCAGGTAAGCATATCATTGCTTGTTTAGCAAACCTTTAAGGAATGCTGATCTCTTTCCCATGTCACTTAAATTGCATTTAGATTCTGTTCGACTGTTATAGATTTGTTTTAAAAAGAGATCACAAAATCATAAAGCCATGTCTTTAAATGTTTGTCTTTTTGATGAATTGTCCTAAATGAGGTTAACATATGCAGTGTAGCAGTTCTTCTGTTTCTATTGACATATTTTCTTTGTGAGTAAGACAGAGAAAAGGGATAATGGGAGGTAGGAGACCGATACAAATAGAGGAAAGAATATATGAAATCAGCATGCATGTGGGGGGATGGTGTTGATGTTACAGAATATGTTTATAGAGAGAGGCTGTATGTCTTAGAAATGTGTTATTTTACCCTTTTTGTTTGGCTGTTTCACTGATAGATTAGCCGTTTTCCCTCCCCTCCTGTCTGCACCTCACTTCATCTGTGCAGCAGATGATTTCCTCTTCACTGCTATCAAGACAGCTTTGCTTTGATTGGATATGACACACAAATATAACTGTTTCAGAAGAAAGGGGACGTTTGTTCTTCACAATCTGTGTAGGATTTCACACTTTTTGTACACATCTTTCAGGAAAACCTTTGCCCACCTGATGGGAGACTAGCTTGTAAAAATGGTTTGGACAATGAAAATGTATTTTCAAAATTGAATTTACTGTAATAATACCTGAAGTATTACATATTAATTTTACATATTAAGTAGTAGATAATTATCAGGTTGACAGATACTTTTACTGTCACTGATATTTAATCTGAATTTTATTATTTTTTTATGCCTATATATATATATATATATATATATATATATCGAAAAACTCATTATACGAAGGCCGCCTCGGAACGGATTAATTTCGTATCTCGAGGTACCACTGTATATATATATATATATATATATATACAGTGGTACCTCGAGATACGAAATTAATCCGTTCCGAGGCGGCCTTCGTATAATGAGTTTTTCGTATCTTGGAACACATTTTACATGTAAAATAGCTAATCCGTTCCAAGCCCTCCAAAAACACCCCATTAAATTTCATAATAAAGCTAAATTGACTTATAAACAATGAAATACCGTAATAAGTCTAAGCTTACCTTTCGAGACTCGGCAGAGGAGGAGGACAAACGGCAGATAACATACGTACATACCAGGGGTGTCTGAGCATAATGTTGTCAGCATGATTCGAACCTGCGCAGGGAAACCCCAATGCATTTCTAGTTTGTCGCCTTAACCTCTCAGCCGTGACTGGTTGTGGTACAGCAATCGTCTTGTCCTTTCACTTTAGATTTCACAGTCGCGATTTTAAACAATTGAAAATCTGAGGGGGTCGGACATGTAAATGAGGGGGCCCAGGACCCCCCGTGGCTACGCCACTGGTACGTACGTACACTTAACTTTACGAAAACACATAAAAAATGTAAAGTTTCGGGTGCGGAGTGGCTGAGCTAAAGCACGCCAGCACGTACGTATAGAAGATGCATGATGGGAGGGATGCTGTCCAATTAGAGAGAAGGATCTCATGGCTTGGCTAGCATGAGGAACCAATGGGAGAGCAGGAGGATGGTGACGAGTCTACTATAACTAAGATGGCGGCGTGCGGCGCGAGTTTCAAAATTGTTATGGGGCGAATCTCGGACTTTCAGAAACCTTTCGTATCTTGAAAACTTTTCGTATGTAGAGCAGTAAAATTTTTCGTCTTTGCTTTCGTAACTTGGATTTTTCGTAAGTTGAGCCTTTCGTATCTCGAGGTACCACTGTATATATATTCAGTGTGAATATCAGTGACAGTAAAAGTGTGTGTATATATATATATATATATATATATTTAATTTTACTGTCACTGATATTATATATATATATATATATATATAACTATCAAAGATCTATATAGAAAATAAGAATATATATAGCTCATAGATTTAGTCTAGTAGATTTTATTTTAGCTGTGAGGTCAAGGACAATTGGAACACCAATTATTGTATTATTACATTGCTTATACTTGCTTAACAGCTGATATAAAATATATTAAAATAACACTTAGTGACAGTTACACAGCACATGCTGTCATATATGTAAAAAAGAAAAGAAACAAAGTATCCAAACAAATCAAAACTGAAAACATCTTCACTTTCTCTCACTCACACAATTTTTCTCACCCACCAACCATCTACACACACGCGCACACACAGCACATTCAGATGCACATTTCCTGTGGACAGGGCTGGGAATACTTTGCTCTGACTTTAACATCTGTGAAAGAGTTTGGCAGTAATTTCATTTTGAAGTAGTTGGAGCTTCAAAGGCTGGTTGTAAATGTGACAGGGACATACATCCTTATTTTGGAGCCTGAACACACACACACTGTGGATATTCCACACATGCTTCTCTTTAATTGCGAGATGTAGAATATTTAGATGTTCGGGGGAGGTAGTGAAATAGACGGCTATAAAAAGGCCAGAGCCTGCAAGGACCCCTGCTGAATAAAACAGCGCTTCCATCTGCTTCCAATCTGTGTGTGTGGCAATCAAATGTGCATTCAATACTGCATGCATTTGTTTTCTAGCTTAACTAGTGTGTTGTCTTTTTTAAACAGGCCTGTCCAATGTAAACATCTATTTCAGGGCCCATGCCCTATATAAGGGGCTTATGTAATGTTTACCACACAGTGGCAGGTAAACATTGTTTACATGCTGTGTATTCGTAAGCTCTTCATCACAACAAATAGTCGGTATCGTGTGCTCATCAGCCAGAATAGTTCTCAGAAGCTCATGTTTCTGAGATTACTAAAGAAAAAATGTCAAGTGACTTTTCCTGGCCTCTGATGATTTGTGCTTTTGTTACCTGAGGGACGAAATGTGTTTGCCTATGTTAGTGCTCGAGTTTGAGCACAAAACTGTTAGGGAGGGTTTAAATGGGTCAGGGCGTTGTGTAAAAGTAGAGAGGATTCTGGAAAGCTCCATGGACATTACCTGAGGCCATGTTTGCACTGGGTTTAGTGTTTGAAATATAATATATGTGTTTTTGTATTAGTGAGACCGGTCTACTTTAGACAACTGTTTGTTAAATCTCTATCCGGTGTCTTTATATATGTGCATATATTTTATAATACATTACTGTTCAGAAGTGTTTATATTTGAATGTGGTTGAAACACGTTCACGTTGCATTTATTTGAAATGGTAATATTGTTTATTGTTAAATATTTCTAAAACTGCTTGCTATTTTATTATATATTAAAATGTAATTACCTTGAGATACATTTGGCAGACACTTTTATCCAAAGTGACTTACATTGAATTCGTAGCAGAAAAAACATTTATCCATTCCGGCCCTCTAAAAAAACTCCCTCATTGGTGCTAATAATGATGGAAAAAAACATGTTTTTAATTGCTATAGAGACACACAAAGAATTATAGTATATAAGGATTCCTGTGATATAAAATAAAATATGAGTTCTTACCTCCAAGACAGATGAAACGGAGAAGAAGGGAGGGATAACGTAAATTACGTAGATAACGCAAACACAATACGGAAGTGTAGTGTTTTTTCCCATGTGGTGTATTGGATAGAGTGTGTAATGTATGCCTCAGAACCTCATATTTATTATTATTGAACACACATAACTGGTGCTGCTCCCTGGTAACCACTGCTGTAAAACCATATGCAATTACTTCATAAATGTATATGAAATACACCACAGGAAGACACGTGGGAGTTGGTTAGGGAAGTCAACAAAACCCGTGAAGTATAGGAGTGAGGCGTGTGGGCTGTTTCGAGTGCTCGAACACCTAGCGTTCGTGTCTCTCAGCTGCTCGTATCTCAAATCTTTACTTCTATCTCAAAGCAAAAAATTAGCTTGAAGGCTTGCTCATATCTCGGAATGCTCGTATGTCGGGAAGCTCGTATCTCAAGGCATTACTCTACTTTGTATAAAATCTAATGGGAAAATATTTGTATAATACATAATATTTTATTTAGTATAAAATACAAGTATAGGCACCACTGCATTTATCGCAGCTTTAGAATTTAAGGAATTCACATATATGTACATTTATAATATTAATAAAACCAACATACTGCTCTCTGCAAAACATGGATCATTAAATGATCGTGAATACAGGTCCATAAGTTTGAAATTAATATTTGTGCTTGGTGTGAATATAGCTTTATGCATATATTTTTCAGCTGTCTCTACAAATATTTACGAAAGTGTTATGAAAATTTGAAAAGTCATGTATGGTTTCTCAAATCTCTAATTACTACTCGTTTCAGTCAATCCAGCATTCTCTCTCTCTCTCACTCTCTTTGAATGTGTGTGTGTTGATCTTGGCATCTGTTTAGGTGTACTTGGAGGAATAATTCTCAGTAAATCCACATCCTAGACAAGAATCACTATAAATAAAGGGAGACCAAGGCCATTCATGTAAACAAATAAGACCATGTCTTGAGTACGGACTAATTAAAGGGACTATTTTTGAAGGGGTTACAGAAGAGAACATTAAATAACCAAGAGGAAGTCCAACATCTCATATAAAATGGATAGGAAATAAAACAGCTCATAAAATATTTAGTTTGACCTCCTTGTCACAGGTTTGCAGAAGAATATAGGACTCAAAAATGCGGTGAATAAACTAGGTGTTTATTATAAAATAAACTGAACAAAAATGGGAAAAAACAGTCTGTGAGTGAACAAATGAAAGACCCAAGTGGTGGCTCCTGTGTGTCCATACACACACCAGCGGACACATCAAACGAGGAGTCCACCCACGGGAAAAACACAACAGAAAAACCAGACTAGAGCGTGAGTCCGAGGGCAGCAAGGGAACCCGTCTTGCTGTTAACCTCTCATCTCTGGTTCTTGAGCACAGAATAAACCACTAGATGAGGCGAACAGATAGCACCACAAACACTGATCAACTGACTAATCTGGGAAGACACAGCTGGAAACATATAGGGTAGAGGGAACGAGCAACAGGTGTGGGAGATCAGCCTGTGATTGTGCACACAGTGCTGCCAGGCAGCCCTGATTGCTCAACTCTTGTGCTGAACAAATTGACAGGACAATACAGACAGCAGAGAAGAACCAGTGACACACCCTGACCCATGACACTCCTTAGTCTTTAAAGAATTTGAGGCCCTATTTATGGAAATAGACAAGCATGTTAAAAGTAGTGATGGCGAAATGAAGCTTTGTGAAGCACCGAGGCTTTCCCCTCAAATGTATCGTAAAAAGGCTCATTACTCGAAGCTTTTCAACACGGCGCACACTACCGACATCTTGTGGTCAAAGTTTGAAGAGCAGCTTGTGCCAGAGGACCCATTTATTTTTTAAAAACGTTTTTTTTTTCATTTGTTAATTTGATAGGCTACTTACAACATGTGAACAAATTAGCCTATTAATGAATTTATGAAACAAAATAATAAATGGGACACATGAATGTGTATAGAGACTATTTTTATGAATCTGCTTTGATCAACACATGCAGCCTTATTTACATACACTTTAGCCTTAGTCCTAAACCTATGAATTCATAGGCAAGGCTCATGTAGGCATATACAATCAAAATAAAAGAAAATAATTGTGGAATGGTGAAGTGCTTGTGAACTGGGGAGTTTTTATTTTGTGGGAAATTGAAGAAATCAAAGATTTTTATTAAGGAACAGAACTTGATCAACAGTACGGGGGCTAAGTCTATTTCTTTTTTTATTTACTATTTCCCCTGCCTTTGAATATATTCTCTCACATGGGACTGAGGAGGCAGGAGTGCTTACAAATTCCAGGGCAAGATGATGAAGATGTGAAAAGACAAATTATTAGTAAAGTACATCAAAGTATTCGTTTAAATATTTATTCATATTACTATTAGCCTAATTCTTATAATTATGTATTATTTTACAATATAATTCTTGATATTAATAATAATAACAACAACAACAATGAACTTACTTTATTTGTTACAACCTGAAAATGCTGCCAGACTTCCAAGCGGCCTCTTTTCTTGGCTGGTTCCATGCTCAAAATTCAAAAGAGCCTATCCTCTGTTTCGAGTCAGTTCACTACCGTTTTACCGAAGTGCATGACACTCATAACCTGCGCAAGGGGTTCGCGCTACATTTGAACCAGATTACGAAGCAGTCACGTGGTTGAGGGAGAAAACGAAGCTTCGGACGTCACTGATGATCACGTGGCTATGGCAAAACGAATCACGCTCCGATACAGTGCTTCACTGTGAGATGTTTCGTTTTTTTGCTTCGAAGCCTCGGTGTCAAACGTCACATCACTAGTTAAAAGGTTCTTTAATTATGTAGATATTTTAAATATGTCATTGTTGCATTGATTTTTGAGTAATTTTAAAATAGTTGACTTTTTATTTTGTGATTTGCAGTGTTTTTGTTTTGTTTTTTCTGATCAGCTGAATCCCTGTATTAACCCTGCCAACAGGGAACATTCCCAGAACTTTGGCTAACGTTCAGGCCAGGTTCTTGCAGAGTTATAAGCAAACAGTCTTCCAGTAACAGTAATAGAATGTTTGTTCAAAGTTATCTGGTCTCAAAATCTTAGCACAAAAGCGTTATTTATCCATTGTTCATGGAACGTTTTTTGTTTTTTCAGTTGGATATTCATTTAATGTTTTCAAATGTTACTTTTTGCTTCAGAAGGTTTGAAGAGCATTCTAAATCAATGCTCCCATAATGTTTTAAGGTTGAAATGTTCCCTAAATGTTTCCATTTGCAAGGAATTTTTTTTAAAACTTAAGAAACTGGGCATTTCGAACATTCAGAAGTGAAAGTTTAACGTTAGCTAAACCTTCTTAGAACATATTTTTGTTTCAGTTTTTGAAATCAACAGTGTAATGTAATAGTCTTTTTATAATTTAAAATCTTTTTTCTCTCTTTCTACTTTTTTATTAAATGTAATACCTTACTATTTATTGAATGTAATGCAACTGAATTTCAGTTGAAGTTTTAGGACAGTGTTCATTTTTATCTCTGTGTGAATCTCTCTGATTTGTCCCAGTACCAAGATATTAAAATGTATCTAATAACCGATCAATTATGGACAAAGACTTTCAGTATGATCTGTTGTTAAGATGCTGTTGTTTTTGTTAACGTATGTTTATATTAACGTACTTATGACTATTTGAGCATACAACTCAAATAGTACAGTTCACTTTTTAAAAGATAAATCTTAAAATAACAGGCAAAACATCATTTACTTGTTATTTGTTTCAGTTAATGTGCATACAGACTCTTATCATTAACTGTGTATGTTATTTGTGTGACAGGTGAGCCGGAGTTTAAGTACATCGGAAACATGCATGGTAATGAGGCCGTGGGCAGAGAGTTGCTCATCTATCTGGCTCAGTATCTCTGTAATGAGTACCAGGAGGGCAACGACACCATTATTGACCTGATCCACTCCACACGCATTCACATCATGCCCTCCATGAATCCTGACGGCTTTGAGAAAGCAGCCTCACAGGTAAACACACACACATCTCACAGAATAAAAGAAGAATCTAAAACCTAGAATGCAGTTGTATCTCCTCATAAACTTCAGCCTATAATATGGACAGAATTGAAATAAGACTGACGACCGTATTCTGAGAAGTCCTGGTTGTGCAGTATTTTGAGTTTTCAGGCATCACGAATCGGTTAGCTAGCCTGGTCTTCAAAATCTTTTAGCAGAGTTGTATTGGCTGAATGCAGGGTGCTGATTTCATAACACTACTGTGGTTTACCACATCCTTCTGCAGCCTGTACTCACACAAGTGTGGGCTTTGACATTTCAAGACACATTTGACATATTTTGTACACAAGGTCCCCGGACTTTAAGTTTCACATTTGTTAAGAGGAAGCCAAAAGATTATTAAACACCTTGCTGGGATGTGGTTTACCACATTGTTTTACTGCTTCAGCTGTGATAAATGTCTATGCTGACCACACAGCAAACACACGTCATCTCTGGGCTTTTGTGATTATTTCAGAAAGGGATGGAAAGTCCTGGTCTGGCAACTATGAGTAAAAAGGTTGCATATTTTATAGGAATTGTACTATTTTATAGTATATGTTTTATCACTAAAAAATGATTTCAGCAGGACAGAGAGGATGACAATGTTCACATTTAGTGTAAAGGCTTGTGTCAGTGATATGGATTTAAAACAGTTGTATCCAGACTTCCTCCTTCAGCCAAACTCCCTTTACAAGACTCTGGCATTTCCTGTTGCGTCTGCAAAATGAAAAGTACCCTAAGTGATTTCCTCCACACCAGAGTCTGAAACTTAGTCTCCATATCTCAGTCTGTTTCACTTTCACCTGTGTGTTATAGCAGACCTTCTGAAAAACCGACTTAAAGCCACTTAAATACAATCTTGGTCTGGTTTTAGAAGGGCTGTGGGCTCTTTTTAACTTGCCAGGGTGGAAAACCAGCTAAATTCCATCTTGCAACTAAACCCACTTCAAATAGTTAAACATTTTCACCAGGGAGTAACACATCACCTTCCTATAAAAAATAAAAATAGATTCTATGCTTTCACTTTCCTTTAATCCTTCCTTTTCTAGCTGATGCAACTCTAAGCAATGTCCGAAACTTTGCATTTTGAGCACTTCTCATGTTTATCGGTCTGTTCACAATGAATCACTTATTGTATTTAATAAAATTATAAAAGCATCTGCAAAATGAATAAACTTAAATGTAATGTAAATTTGAAAGATACATATAAACTAAACTACAAATGTCCTATGTAGTATATTTTGTAAGAAAGCTTATTTTCTGAAAATTGTTTTAATAAAATCTGTTTGCAAAATTTCAGTATGCATTAAATTGATTAGAAAAGATTTCGGTAACATTTTACAATAAGGTTTCATTTTTAAACTTTAGTTAACATGAACTAAGAATTAACAATAATTATTCTACCGCATTTATTAATCCGCGTTTATTTCAACATTTACTAATACATTATTTAAATCAAAAGTCGTATTTGTTAACATTAGTTAAAGAACTGTGAACAATGACAACTTCATTTGATTATGGTAATATTAATAAATAAAGTACTTGATGCTACAGATGTATTGCTAGGTAATACAGTCACTAATGTTAACAAATGATTTTACCTCATTGTAAAGTGTTAATATTTCTTCTGTGGAAAGACATTTTGATATGCCTTCACATATTTGATAGTAACTTTGGCTGTTATTATAATATATATATATGTGCAGCCTGGTGAGATGAAGGACTGGTTTGTTGGCCGCAGCAACGCTCAGGGCATTGATCTGAACCGCAACTTTCCAGATCTTGATCGCATCGTCTACATGAACGAAAGAGAGGGAGGAGCCAACAACCACCTCTTAAAAAACATGAAAAAAGCTGTGGATGAAAACACCAAGGTGAGAAAGGGTTTGCAGCATGGCATTAGTAGTGTTACACATCTAGGAACAGAATCGGTAATATAAATGATTGGACTGTGTATGTTACAGCTCGCACCGGAAACTAAGGCTGTCATTCACTGGATTATAGACATTCCATTTGTCCTGTCAGCCAATCTGCATGGAGGAGACGTCGTGGCCAACTACCCATATGACGAGACACGCAGTGGTGAGAACCCACACATGTACACAAAAAACACACAAACTTATACAAAAGAATATACAAAATATATTACTGCCGTATTCTTAATTTGAGTTTATAATAATATAATTAAATAGTTTTTGGTCAGTAAGATTTTAAAAGAAATCATGAATTATCATCCTCCAGGTGAACATAGTGTCACATTTTGTGTTGTTTTCAGTTTCATTTTTAAGGACATTTCATTGATTTCTCACAACTGTTCCTTGTTTTGATCGTAGGTTAGTTGTGTATATAATGCGCTTAATTTCATTTACTCGTCTGGTGTTGCACACTCTTACATTGCGTTTTTTTTGTGTGGATGATTCTCTTTTAGCTTTTTGCTTCACCTCACCTCGCCTCATCTTCTTACTCTGACCTGATGTTACACATATAATTAAAATATTTATCATGAAATTTGATTGGGTGCTTGTAATGTACTTGAAGTGGTAATGACAGAACTGTCTCCTTTCTGTTTGTCCATCAGGTTCTACTCATGAATACAGTGCTAGTCCAGATGATCTGGTGTTTAAGACTTTGGCTAAGGCCTACTCTAGCTATAACCCAGTGATGTCTGACCCAAACCGGCCGCCATGTCGTAAGAACGATGATGACTCCAGCTTCAAAGAGGGCATCACTAATGGAGGAGCATGGTACAGCGTGCCAGGAGGTAAATCGTAAATCTTTATCAATTTCCAGGTTAAAATTATTCATTATTTTATAATTGTATACTATACAAAAAATGCCACTGTGCTATATGGCAGAATCTGACTTCACCAAGTACAACATGTTCCTGAATCAGCATCTTTGTTGATCCTGGAACAGCATTCAAATTAACCAATCGGATTTGAGAGTTAATATCAATTTAAGGCTTACAACCAGGGTTAGATGTTTGTACATCAGTGTTATTCATTTACATAATTTTCCCTCTGACTTTAGGGATAATTTATGGGTTAGGGATATGGATAGCTTTACATTTTCAGATAGGAATGTTCTTAGAGGATCAACTAAATATCTTGACCCGGGAATGCATCTTAACTTGGCAAAATCAGGATGTGACTATAAATGATGCCGTGGGTTAATGTGCTTCCTCGGGACATTGCCTGATTGCCTTTTTTTCATGTAGGCCGGGGGTCGGCAACCCACTCTTTCACCCCCTGTGCTGCGGCTCTTTCATCCCCTTCACGTAACTTATAGCAGCGGTCCCGATATCTGCGATCGGTTCGCTATTGCTCTGCCCACGGATGAAAGGAGTATCGCACCGCACGCGCGGTCGCTCCGTTTGATCAAGTTTCGCTTCATATATAAGGCTTATATAAGGCTTTTAATTTTTTGCGGCTCCAGACATATTTGTTTTTTTGGTCCAATATGGCTCTTTCAACATTTTGGGTTGCCGACCCCTGATATAGGCTAAAAGCAGGTTTAATACCAGATATGCTAAGGAAACTAACACATGTTTTTAAATGTCGACTTTGACTTTGAAATGGCTAAACTTTCCAAGAGATCAAGATGGTGGTATAATAAACATTTGCAGCTTTATTTAGTTGGAAGGAAACCTGGAAATTCACAGAAATGCCATGATAAAAGCATAAGCAAAAACAAGCTTGCAATTAAATTCTAGTGATTTGTGGACTTTTAAATGTGTGGCAGCAGTTTGGGGGAAGACCTGATTGCATGACCGGAACATCTTTGGGATAAATTAGAAACGTAAACTGCAAGCATCACCAAACACCAGTTCCTGACCTTGCTGATGTTCTTTCAAATCCCCACAGCCATGTTTCAAAATGTAGTGGAACAAATTCCTGGAAGAGTGGAAGCTTTTATATCAGCAAAGGGGGATTAATGCAGATGGGTTTGAAATTAAAAGTCCAACAAGCGCATATGAGTAGGTGTTTGGGTGTCCACATACTTTTGACCATGCTGTACATGTTAACTAAAAATAAAAAATGACCATGAAGAATAGCACTCTCTGTCAGTTGTCAACCATTGATCTTTCTCTCTGTCAGGTATGCAGGACTTCAACTATTTGAGCAGCAATTGTTTTGAGATCACTCTGGAGCTGAGCTGTGATAAGTTCCCTCCTGAGGACTCACTCAAGCAGTACTGGGACCAGAACCGCAACTCACTCGTCAGCTACATAGAGCAGGTATCCTTTGCTTTCACATGCATAGCACTGACAGGAGGACAGAGTTGTTTTGTTTTCTGTAAAGGTCAAATTCACGAGTCCGGATTAGAAGGGGGTAGTTTCATCCCTTTTGATCCCTCATGTCCTTCACAGGTACACAGAGGAGTAGCAGGATTTGTTCGTGATCTTCAAGGGAACCCCATCTCAAACGCTTCTATTTCTGTGGAAGGAATCGACCATGATATCACCACAGGTACACGCACAACAATTTTGAAATCATTTAAAGGCTAGGCACCCCTAGCATCATTAAACAGGTTTTATAACTAAAGATGTATTATTATAGTTTCATAATTGATGAACTTTGTGACATTGACTGAATGGAATCCACATTGAATTGACTTGAGCTGAATAATGACACAATTAGAGCTGCTTTACAGCTGACATTGAAATTGTTTCATAATTGATGAATTTTGCAACATTAACACTTGCTTTACTGTTTATTACTGTGAAGCTACTATGAAACATAACATTTAATTATTATTATATAACTTAAGAAATAATGGAGAGGGAAAATATATATGTATGTATACATAAGAAATATATTATGTATTTTTCATATAGTTGTTAGTGAATTCAGTTGGGGATCTGCTGGAAACGTGTCTAGGTCTGCCCTCTTGTGGCCATTTTTGGGAGTAAAATTTCAAATGTAAATCACTCATAATCTTTTCTCTAGCTAAGGATGGCGATTACTGGCGCTTGTTGGCTCCTGGTAACTACAAAGTATCAGCCTCTGCTCCTGGGTACCTCACTGTGGTCAAGAAAGTAGCTGTTCCCCACAGCCCTGCTACACGGGTAAATGTCTATTCAGTTCCTTTTCTCATAATACAGTAATACCTCGAGATACGAGCATAATCTGTTCCAGGGCGGAGCTCGTAACTCAAATTGCTCGTACCTGGAATCACGTTTTCTCATAAGACATAAGACCATAAATTAATCCGTTCCAGATCCGTAACAATGGAAGAAAAAAAAAGTTTTTTATTGGGATAAACACACAATTATAGTACATGTATACAGTATAAGGATTCGTGAGACATCAAATAAAATGTGGTTTTAATTATACGTTTTTACTGACAGTAGCGGCAGGTGCGGAGGAGGAGGGAGGGGGTTGGTACACAGACACTTAATTCTGTATCGTAACTTAAACGAACACTACGTAACTTACGTAAACTTAAATTAACATAACTGAACTTAGCTTACTTTTTATTTTATTTTTACTTTTCTATTTTCTATTATTGTTTTGCTTTTTTCGATTTGTTTTCTTCCCTTTTATTCACCTGACTACCCTCACTTAAACTTTCACTTGGCGCAGACCTTTTAACCTGCGTATGTTCCATCAGCTGTAGCTCGATCAGCTGCTCAGTCCACAGTTCCTCCTGATGCTCCTGCTGCTAGATGACTCAAGCGGGCACCATGCTCATATTTATCCACAATTTCATGCTTAATTTCCATGGTTATCATGAGTTTCTTCTTCTCACTACCATCCTTACCACTCACTTTCTTAGAAATCATCGCTATTAAGAAAAATAATGCACAAAATATAGAGAAAATCAGTTACTCGCAGGCAATGCGTACAGAAGTCAGCGAACACGTGAAGTGAACGTGCGTCGGTGTCAGTACGCGTGCTCGTATCTCGAATATTTACTTCTATCTAGAAGCAAAAATCTGCCCGAAGGCTTGCTCGTATCTTGGAATACTCGTATGTAGAGACGCTCGTATCTCGATGTATTACGGTATCTCATTTCCCTTTCTCATGTTTCCAATTTTTCTCAATCTCAGCTGGATTTTGAGCTGGAGTCGCTGGAAGAGAGGAAGGAGGAAGAGAAGGAGGAGCTCATGGATTGGTGGAAGATGATGTCAGAGACACTCAACTTCTAAATGACCTGAACCTGAGGCCATCACAAGCATTCTGGGTGTAAAATATTTATTGTCGTCATATGTGTGTGTGCTCATAAACGTAAAAGAACATAATTCAGTTTTTTTGTTTGTTTCAGTTTGTTATGTTGGAGGTACTACATCTGAACTTATTTACAGTACAACAGCCATATGCACGTTATACAATTCATACATGTTGACAAAGACAACCAGTGGAAGAGCTGGGCTAGGTATCGGCATATATGGTTGTCCTTGTAAATATGGATGAATACAAATATTTCCACTAAATGAAACGCTGTGTGAAGTGCCCCTAAAGTTAAGTTGATCCTATTGCAGGGATTTTTTGTGATATTGATCTACCTGTTTATTGTTATTTTAGAGCATTGTGTATCATTTGCCTGTTTTCTGCAGGCATGCAAAGGCAATTACATGTACACAGAAAAGAAACACATAACAGTCAATATTGTGGAGACGTTAGACTGAACTATTTCTCTTTTGTAACGTGTTTTACATTGATATTGTGAGATTATTTTATTGTTATGGTCACCATCACACCAACCAATCAGAGAGCACTGTGTTGTAATGAATGTGTGTGTCAGCAATGAATTTTACTATTTATTCTGATTATGACTGAAGCCAGTATAGACAGCACTCATTTACACCTTATGACAAGTCTATTTCTGTTCAAACACTGTCCTGTTGGTTTTAATAATAATATTATGCTTGATGTTTTGAATGGGAGTGCTTTTGATAAACCTGTTTCATTTACTAATGCTTTAATAATTACAGCTTAAAATCATATTCAGACAATTGTTCAGATGAAAAGAAAATGGAAGAGGTTATCAATTGAACTCCTATTGTATGTTACAAGAACTATATAGGAAATTAAAAAATGACTAACACATGATATAGATAATAGCTATACATCTGTATTATCTACGTTTATAAAGCAGAGAGTTTCATTTCAGATCAAACAACAGCAGATTTTAAAGGCACAAGCTAAACAAATAGAAGTTTATTTAGATCTGATGGTTTTTTAATCTATACCAAAATGCACAATTGTGCCCAATGAAGTACTATCTGCAGTCTTTATTGAACATTCTGTAATATACTGTCTTAATTGTCTGTTTCAGTATCTTTATAATTAGTGTTTTTCTGTAATATGAAATGGCACATGTTAATGTTAAATCTATCTCCATTATGATTAAGTCTATAATCCTGCATTCAGAATTTCTCATTGGTCCAACTGATTTGGGAAATTTCATGCACATTCAAATTAAACAATTCAAAGCTTAAACTTTCAATATTAATGTCATAAAATGGCATTTCAAGCCAGCTTACAGCTCCTTTTAGACTTAAGTGGTATGTCTTGTATATGAATGTAATGATGGTTTAATTGAATGACGCAATTTGCAACCAAAATAAACTTTCCTTCTGTTCAGTCTTCTTCCTGTTGTTCTGGTTTTTCCAAACTAATTTGTCTGAATAGTTGAATGAATGCAATAGCAATGCAAATGTAAAACTATGATATAATGTGGTGAGCAGGGCAAGGCAGGTGGCATGATCTGAGTTTTCTGTCCCTCTTTAGCAGTGCTTCTCAATTATTTTCTGTCGCGCCCCCCCTAGGAAGAAGTAAGCATTTCGCGCGCCCCCTTCCCCCTATTTTGGAACTTTCGCTTTATTGTTTCCATGGCAACGCGTCATGCTTGTCACGTGATAGACCGCAGTCACAAAAAGCGCTGTCTGATAGATGTTTCACATTTATTTAGTTTTTTCTTTTTTTATTCAAAATAGTCACCAACTTGTTGGCTCTCTCATCAACTACCTGATATTCAGATTCTCAGATATGTGGAAGTGAATGTTTGTCACTTAAAAACCTTTATAATGATCAAGTTCTCTGAGTGCATCTTTTTTGGATCAGTGCCAGATAGGTGAAAACACGTGTGAATTTAGCGATTGATCACGTGACACATGAACACCGGTGTGATCGTACACATCAATGGGTGAAGGGTTTGTTATCTGAACTTCATATCTGCTGCTCTTGTTCAGTGCAAGAAAACCTACTCCCTGACAAAAAAAGCATGTTCCCCACGGTCACGCGCGCACTATTTGAGAACCACTGCTGACAGACAGCGAACACTTTAATGCTTCAAAGGTGAGTGGTGTAGTAAAAAAAATTTGAATAGACTTGGTAGCTTTATGAGATGAATAGATTGAATTTAGGCTTTTATTCACATATAATCATGATCAGCGAACATAAACAGAAGCTAAACAGAACATGCTTGACTTTACCAAATGGCATCTAACCACTTTCACGACTGGAATCCACAATTTTGTACTGTTGCGCCGATTTGACTGTCGGGAAGAAGTCTGCTGCGAAGAAAGTGTGCATGGAGCATAACATGACAAATGTGACACCTTATCATGGACTTCACAGGCACCCGGCAGCCATTGCAGGTCCACATAGTCGGGGAGCCAAAGTCTCAAAAATGGGTTGAACCTGACATGGTCTGCCATACTTTTTATTTGTGTTTTTTCTGTTAACTTTGACCCTAAGAACCAATAATTGGAGGGTCTGCTCTGCCGGAAATATCGCGAAAAAAAATTGTGGCCATTTTAGTGTATGCACCCTTTATTTTTTATCAGAAAAATTGTGAAAAATTTTTTTTTCCTCAAATCCTCAGTGGGTTTGGTAGGCTGTCAATAAATGCATTCCAGATACACAGAACACATGTGCTGACAACATCCACTGAAAAAATAACTCTTAAAACACATTTCTACATGATTTTGCATCAATTTAATGCAAAAAAATTAGGCGTTTTCTCACTTTTTTCAATATTTTCATCTTTACTTCATTGGCAATCAACTATTCCCCCAAGTTATGACATCAGTCAATATGTCATTCTTTTCACCAAACAGTATACTCATTCCACAGAAAAAAATCATAAAAATACAACCAAAATCAATGGATCTGTGATGATTTCACTAATAGTTCATCAGCAGGCTCAGAACCTCAATAGAATTGAATGCTACTCTCAAAATTCCAAAAGACATGCTGGATATTTAACATGGTTTTTAATGTCCACATTATTAAGCATCATGGCCTAGGCATCTTTTTAATTTCAACATAACCCTGTTCTCCCAATGGAAATGTGTCACACAAGAAATATAATACAGCAAAATGACTTTCATTATTTTATTGCCACCGATGACAACTATTACTACTTTAACGAAAAAATAATTTAACATAACTTAATTAACTAGGTGCAGGTCCCTGTGAGGTGAGATAATCAGGAGGGTGGCACACTGCAGATACTGCTCTGGGGACAGACCTTCACCCTCACCACCTGAGGAGACACACACACGCGGCCTGCTTACGTGTCCCTATCTTCAAGCACAAGTTCAATCCTTGAACATCTGTTGGGGTCCCCGGTGCAGAGACATGCAATGCCACACTTCACATTGGCTCTTGCACAGGAGCATCTTCGGGCACACATGCTTTTCTTGCAGCGGCAGTATTGGCTGTGTTTGAGTTCAGAAGGTTTTGCCTCTTTCAGCATCATGGTTGCCACCAATTTGCCATTGACAAGTTGTCTACCAAAATCAGTGGCAGCTGGGTAGGTTGGCTGAACCATGTGTGCCCGCTTACACACAGCCAACTGATGCAGGGCTCGGCGAAGGTGTAATAGGAAGGCGTCTTCAGTTGGTGGAAGGCAACGCATGTCTCCTTTGATGCTCACAAAGAGATGGGCTCGCAGTGCATCTAGAGTACCACCAAAATCACTCCTGTCATAGAGTGACACCATGTATCGCCGTGCTGCTGTTATAACCTCTTCCTGAACATCCAGGCTTTCCTCAGGGTCACCGTACCTGCACAGCGGCAGAAGGTCTGTCAGGTGTTTAATAGCAGTTGTGTAGGCCCGCCTTTTTCCTCTTCTGTACAGATAGCTCACTGTGTCACATCCGGTAAGTATGTAGGTGCTGAGGAGAAGGGATGTAAGATCTGATGCTGCAACATCATACTTTCCCGCCAGAACTTCTGTGATGGCATGAACAGGTAGAAAGATATCCATCGTCTTTACCCACAGCTCCTGCAGCCCATCCATGTGTGTGATGTAGTACATGCACATCATGATCACATCTGTGTCAGTTGCTACCACTACAGCCCGTTTGTGATGTAGAATTTGTATCGAGTATGCAATGTGAGCAAACATCCTGGTATCTGCCTCCTCATGTTTCTCACAGGAAAGTTCTGGAAGCTCAACCTGACAATCTGCTGACAAGAGGACAGTGCGACCAGGATCACAAAAGATTCCTCCAAGAATAAGTGTGCATCCTGCAGGAAGTGACTTGTTCTGAGCTGCCCATGCTTCCCCCATGTAGTTCAACAGATTAGCTTTATTCAGTGGATTGTGAATGAAGCCTTTCCATTCAGGTATAGGGAGAGTATCATGTGGCTTGTACTCCTTCATTTTGCTGGGGCAGGTCTTCATCCTCTTCTCTCGTTCCTCACCTTTCAGACTTTCAGCAGGGGAGACATCATATCGATCACCAACAAAGTGGATGCAGTCACACTTGTCTGGGAGGATTCCAAGGAGCTGCCTCAGGTACTTTCCTTGCAGTTCATGGAAGGTGCTACTCCCAAGATGTTGGTAACGTTGAATGAATGCCATGGCATCTACTACCATTACAACAGGCTTGTCAGACGGCGGTAGTTTGTCCACTTCCCCCCATGAGCTGCCAAGGGCTGTCTTGATTGCAGCCAGGTAGTCTGCCTTGTTTCCTTTACGCATTGCATAACTTTGGTCAAGGGATGGATCTGGCTCAAACAGGGAGGCTGGGCAACTTGTCCATTCATGGCCAAACACTTCCACCTTCCTGTCTTCCTCTAAGTCCTGAACAAAGTACAGGTTCCGCACAACTGCACTCTCCTCCTCATAGACCTTTTTGGCTTTGAATGCCATGGACATTGACTTCTTTGGCTTTGCTGTGAAGTTTGAAAGTTTAATTTGGGCTACTTTCTCACTGTCTGTTCTTCTTGCTGCAGCCAGAGCCTCCAGACCTTTTTCACGAGCACAGATCAAATCAGCAGATGTGGCTTTGTGGCCTGTTGAAATGTTGATCAGCTCCTGTTCTTCACATGTGAAAGGATTGATCATCTGGTTGTTGATGACATCTGTTATTTTCCTTACACCTTCTGCCTCCTTTGCACCTTGGCTGTCCTTGTCCTTGTGGTGTTTGGTGTCATCTGCATCCAGGTGTGCCATAGCCTTTGTCTGCTCTGACACAGCTGTCAGAACTGGAAGAGCTTTCAAGTATTTCTCCATGGCAGCTGGCTGCTGACTGATGCCAGTGAAGAGTTTTGTCTTGGCATCACGGTTGTAGGTTTTCTCAAGTGCCATGTCTGTCCAGACACCATTGAACCGTCCTTCTGTTTGACGTACAGTGAACTTCCCATCCTTGAATTCCCTATAGATGTTTGGAGCCAGTGTAGGCAAGCTTCTCATAGCTTCTAGGTAGTGGGGCAGGCAGGATACATACTTGTAGTGGCCAGCAGCTACAAGGTATGGTAACATCTTTTCCACTTCAGCCAGGTGTTCCTCCCACAGACCTGCACGCTCAGCATGGACGAACCGTCTAAGAATCATCACCATATCCATGTACATTAGCCATAACTTTGTGGTAGGTGAGGTACGTGCTTCATCAAACTCAGCCATCAAACATGTCAGCTTTTTAAGTTGATCAGTTGCATCAGCACACGCAGAAGTTGCCTTCTCTACATCCTCTTCTGACAGGGCATCTAGGAGTAGCTGAACATTGTTGCTAAGCACACACATGTACTCCAGGTCCTTCTCTTCATCGACCAACCATCTGGCAAATGCTTCCCAGTGTAGGGCAAACATGGCTGCATACACCATAGTGTGGGCGTGCAGCATTGCATAGTAGTCTTTCCCACTGATGATTTTGTTTGCTGTTCCACGGAGACAGACATCAGCTTCGACCATGATGTCTTCGATTCCAGTGGACTGCATCAAATGCCCAATGGCTCCAAGGAAATTCTGAGCAATATGGAAGCCACCCATGCGCAAGATAAGTTTGGCATACTTCTCTTTGTTCTTCTTTTGCATACTCAGAACCACCTCATAGATTGCTTGATCACATGTGATGATGGCATACTCTTGACCATGTTTTCTCGACACATCCATGCAGTACTGAACAGACTGTTCAACCACATCTGGGTTTGTTGGTGACTTGGGGAAGAAGGGACCATAGCTGATCACAGTTGCAGGGATGGTATCTGGGATGAGAAATGCTTGGAATGAACTCCATGTTGGAGCAGCACAACTTGGTTTCAGGTCCTCCAATAGTACAATAGGGCAGCTATGCACTAAATGCCAGAGGATGCTCAGGTGGTCAAGAGGTTCTGCTAGACACACAGGAAGCTTAGGCTCTGTTTCAACTCCAACCAGGGAGCGACTCTTTTGACGATCTTTTAGACTGAGGTGGCTTTCCTTGGTCTGAAAAGGCTGAGAAGATTCCAGGGCTGGTTGGCGGGTTTTCAGTAGAGGTAAACTAACCAATGGTGTGGGGTCTTCATCTGGATTCTTGTACTGGAATATGATGTGTGTTGTGCCATGCAGTGTTCGTCCATCTCTAGCTGCAGTGACGGGTCTTCAGTCATACTTCCAGGCATCTGGTGACTTCCACTGGCTTGAGCTGTTCTGGCTTCTCTTGCTTCCTTCAGGGCCTGCTTACGTTGGTCCTGGAGCTCCTTCCGTATTCTCTTTGCAGTGTTGTAGGAAGAGACTATGGTGTCATCTGGTGTCAACTCATCATCACTTTCCTCTTCATACTCTGCCTCTTCAGTTTTCTCCTTAAGTTCCTTCAACTTTGAGAGCATGCAACCAACATTCATTTCTGCTGAGCAAATCAGGCTAGAACATCCTTTCTGTGGCACAACCATTATTTTACAATTGCCACCTACTTCATAGTGCCTTCTAAGGCGGGCAATCAAGGATTGACATCTATATGAGGTAACATTGTGAACTCCATTGCTTTCCAAGTATTTACGGAATTCATCCCTCAAAGCTGTAACGAAGAATATGGCATTCTCTTTGAAAAGGGGCTCATCTATCCAAGATATGAGTTGGTTGAGTGCAGCATCATATGGAGTGGTGGCAGTAGTAGTCTTTTCCTGTGAACGAAGACGCTTTGTCAGGTAGTTGGTCATGCATTCCTTGTGGTATCGGAAGTCTTCAGCAATCATATCAGTACACCTGTTTCCATCAGGACCACGAATCTTGTGTAGTATCTCTTCATCTTCAAGTTTGTTTGCTTTTTCCCATACTGCATTCTGTCTGTCATAAGTGGCGATCAAAATGAGGGATCTATTCCCCCTGGTCGTGCGTGCTCTTCCACAAATGAAGCACTTTTCCTTGTTTTTGATGGGCTGTGGCATTGACATCCTTGTTTTTTTATAAGGCCTGCTGTTGTCTGGCTCAGAATTAAGTTCTGCTTCAAATGTAGTGCCTTCTGGCTTTTCAACTTTTTTCCTCTTCTGGTCAACAGTTTTACGATTTGTGTACTTCGCACGACATTGTGTGTGCCACAAAGGATTCCTCCCCAGAAAGTCACATTGAGCTTTCAGCTGATTGTCAAGTCTGTATGAGACATCATCCTTTCTGTTGGTTACAGCATATAGGAGGGAAGGGTAGCCGTGATTTGTCAGTTTCTGAAGAGGACCAGCGTCACTGTCTGTTTTCTGACATATTATGCAAGCAGTATAGTTGGTACTGAGCAGCTTTCTCTCCAGCTGCTTGGTTGAGAACTCAGGCTCCATCCTTTATTCGTCTCCAATTCACATCACTCCTCTCCTGTTATCTCCTCGTCACTCCTCTCCCCTCTCCTCCTCTCCTTTCTCCTTCCTCCTCCACTCTCCTCTCCACTCCACTCCTCTTTACTGTCCTTTCCAATCCTCTGCTGCCTTCTCTTCTCGCTAACTTTTCCTCCACAGCAAACCCAATAAGATCAGAACCAAATCTGCAAATGGGAAATATTGTGCATTCAGGTGAAAGAAATCTAGATGTTTGACACTACAAGTTAACTAGCTTTTGACAAATCACTCACTCTATATACTGTACAGTACTATATACAAAAAAACTATGCATAATATATAGTGTGTTTACATCTTACAGAACATTTGTATTGTTCGGTATTAACAATGTTTAGTGCAGCCTTTAGTTATCCTTAAATGGCCTACTTTCTGTCTGACATGAAAAACACTTAAAGGACCACACCAGCTTTCCTATAAGTGTATTTCTAATGATTCCTCACTCCAAACGTATTATATACTCCCGGAGAAAACATCTATTAATTAACCTCTTAATATGAATAATTTTTAAAGTTTGAACATGCAGTACAGACACAGATTTAACTGCAGTGACATAAAAAATTTTCACAGACGAAAACCAGACGATAACTAAATAAAAACCAGCTTTAAATGATGACAACTATAAGGAAAATTTGACACTTTCGTCTATGTCAACGACAAAAAATGTCGTTGATGAAAATAATGACAAATTATAGTGTCAATGAAATTAACACTGTTCTGAGCATTTAAAAAAAAAGTAAGTCTCTACCCCATTCCTGTGAGGAGTTATGGCCGTTTAAAGGAACCACAGAAATTAGCTAAAACGGTTAAAGCTAGCTGAGTAAACTAGTAGAGAATGAATGCTGCTGCTACAGGGATACATCTGGGATGAGGAATCATCAGAAATATACTTGTTTGAAAACTAGTGTGGTCCTTTCAGTTAATTATCATTACAATTATCCATATTACCATTCTTTTCCCAAAACGCTGAGGCAGACCTACCGGTATTCACTAAAGTCACTGTCACTTACCACAGACAATGATGAGCAGCTTCGAAGTCAGTTGGTAACCGTTGGTTACCGTTGGTTGGTTGTTCCAAACAAACTCATTCAAATTACTTAGATCATGTGTGTGTGCGTAAGTGTGCCATGATGTTAAATATCCAGCATGTCTTTTGGAATTTTGAGAGTAGCATTCAATTCTATTGAGGTTCTGAGCCTGCTGATGAACTATTAGTGAAATCATCACAGATCCATTGATTTTGGTTGGATTTTTATGATTTTTTCTGTGGAATGAGTATACTGTTTGGTGAAAAGAATGACATATTGACTGATGTCATAACTTGGGGGAATAGTTGATTGCCAATGAAGTAAAGATGAAAATATTGAAAAAAAGTGAGAAAACGCCTAATTTTTTTGCATTAAATTGATGCAAAATCATGTAGAAATGTGTTTTAAGAGTTATTTTTTCAGTGGATGTTGTCAGCACATGTGTTCTGTGTATCTGGAATGCATTTATTGACAGCCTACCAAACCCACTGAGGATTTGAGGAAAAAAAAAAAATTCACAATTTTTCTGATAAAAAATAAAGGGTGATACACTAAATACACTAAAATGGCCACAATTTTTTTTCGCGATATTTCCGGCAGAGCAGACCCTCCAATTATTGGTTCTTAGGGTCAAAGTTAACAGAAAAAACACAAATAAAAAGTATGGCAGACCATGTCAGGTTCAACCCATTTTATTGAGCTTTTGAGACTTTGGCTCCCCGACTAACAAGACTGAAAGTGCATATGAAGTACAGTATACAATTTGGGAACGGGCCCAAACCTCATGCAGAAGCTCAAGTTGCTTAACACACGAGAATGAACCTCATTGGTTCTTGCGGAAGCTCAAACGTGCTGCGTAACACACGAGAACGAACCTCATTGGTTCTCACACGTCAAGCGAACACGCGCTTCCGTTTACCAACTAATGTA
This sequence comes from Rhodeus uyekii, assembly GCA_037043235.1. Classification (NCBI taxonomy): domain Eukaryota; kingdom Metazoa; phylum Chordata; class Actinopteri; order Cypriniformes; family Acheilognathidae; genus Rhodeus; species Rhodeus uyekii. Next base: position 5,181,442 of record JAWRVZ010000017.1, on the reverse strand, counting down.
TGCGTTTATGAATGTTTATATGTGAATACAAGCCTCAATTCATTATATAAAGTGATAAAGTCTTTTCAGGATTTTTCTTTTACTAATCTGCTCAATTCATTTGGATTTTGTTTCAAGATGAAGCGTCAAAGTTCAGTTGCGTTGCTGTTTGGAGTAACAGAAAGCTCTCACATTTCCTCAAAAAGATCATAATTTGTGTTCTGAAGATGAATTAAAGTTTTACAGGTTTGTAATGACATGAGGGTCAGTAATTGGTGATAGGATCTTCATTTTAACCCTAATGTATCACAAGTTTGTGAACAAAGTATAAAGCTCTTAAGTTGACATATCTTTAGTAAAAGTAAAGTTTTAAAACTTCATTTTACCTCTTTTTCACTGCTATCCGCAAAGTTCTGGAGTAATGTAAAATTGTGCAGCAAGTTATTCAGCTCTATTGCGTATAGTTGCTGGCATAGCAGATCCAAGCAGTCTCGCCCATTATTCATTCCTTACCAATTAGCATAAACCTGATCAATACTATTGATCAGAGAGGAGACAGCAACGGTATGGCAGTTCTCCTGTTGGCCCAGAGGGATCTCAGAATGCCTAAAACAGCAATACTATCTCTCTGAGGTACGCTTCTCTCATTATTTCCCTGTGAGAGGGGTGAGAGTAGCATTGATATGTGTTTAATTAGAGCTAAAAATACACATGCGCTCCGGTCTCCCATGAGAGCTGACACCGATATCTAATTGAATGCATTAAACAACAGCACAAAGTTTTCACAAACGGCAATTACTTTTGCACTTTACTATGTTTTGGAGTCTTGGTGTACTTGGGCATGTTAGTCACTTTCTTCTGAGATTGTTTCTCCATTTGCCTTTTCATGACAGTTCTCTTTATTTATTTCTAATATGGTGGTCTAAATATAATGGTCTGGGAAATGAAAGTGAACATCAACAGAGGGCGCTATTGAAACATCTCATGTTATATATGTTGGCTAAATGGACACTTAATGGTACCTTATGGAAGACATAGAGGAAAAGTTCTTAGAACTTTTTTACTCAACCCTTATGTACAAAAGCCCATAATTATCATTTAAATGTACTTATGTTCCACACATTCGTATTTTACTGAGACTCTGTTAAATGAGGCAGCATGTGAACTGACCCAGAATGTTGTTTTACCTCATTTCACTAGTCAATGTGCAATGGCTAATGTTCATGAGGTGCCCACTTCATGAACATAAATGTATTAATCCAAGATGTTGACAAAGCAATCCTGTGGATTTCTGCCGTGTTACAGAACTAGAGCCAAGTGGATAACAGATACATACACTCTCCTGAGGGGAGAGAAAAGTTGGAGGGACACAAAAGAGAAATCAGAGATCAGGACTGAAAAAGACAGCCTGGAGATAGAGGTGGTCACATGCTACATCTGCACTCAAGTGTGTGTGTGTGTGTGTGTGTGAGAGAGAGAAGCAGAATGTGTGTTCTTGAGGCAGCGTTGCTTTGATTCGAGAGCTGTTTCAAATCCTCTACTCTTTCCGTTCTCTTTCCTCTTTCTGTATTTCTCTTTTGTTCTTCTGGGTGGCCTAACCTTCTCTCCTTTCTCCAAATATCCTTCTATCACTGGGCTGTGAACACCATCCTAATCTGTGAGTGTGTGTGTGTGTGTGTGTGAGAGAGAGAGAGACAGAGAGAGGGAGAGAAAGTGTGTACAGTATATGTGTGCGTATGCAACAAAAGATTAATGAGTGAGATTCATGTTTGTGAGTGTCTGTCTGTTTGAACTAGTGTATGTTAATGTTTGTGTATGCAAGTGTGCCTGTGGGATGTGACTGTATGTAAGAGTGTGAGTGTGTGAGAGAGAAAGGGGGAGATGCTGGAAAGGTCTTTGGGTCCAGTAAATGTATTGTGATGGTAATCATGGGATGTGATTGTCCTGTTTTTCTCTATGGTCTCGTTCTGTCTTTGGCATTCTCTGTGCTGGTGACAAGTATCATTTAATAATATTTTTTCAAAATACAATTAAATATTTTTTGGTAGCTGGACCTAAACAAAATTGAATAAACATTTTTGTATAGCCTTATTATAAACCAGGGTGTATTTATTTAAGAGTATCATAAACAACAGGAATTTTACTAGACTTTTCCCATTTAGGATTCTCACATTGTGGGTGATGAAACAGGAAGGGGGGGATATACAGTATGTATGTGTGTATGTATATAAATATCTATATATATATGCATTGAAGGAGATCCCTGGTTCATTCAGAGTTCAAAGCACTATGCGGAACTGATTGATTGGACTATTTTGACTTGGGACAGTAATTAATTCCCCAGAAAACCCTAGCAACCATACAGCAACTTGCTAAAAACCACTCAGAATACCATAGTACTCACACAGCAACCTGGCAACCGCCAGCACGCGTAACATTATGGCGTTGAGTTTTGGACCTCTGGCGTTTTTTTGATACAATGCAAAAATCTAGTTTAATTGTAATCTGGGGTATAAATATAGTCTAAACTTTGGCCTTCTTGTTTATTTTGCTGGAATGTGTTACAATCTTTTCACTTTTGTTTTGACTTGTGCATGTGTGTGGCTATGACTGACTCAAGCAAAGCAGCAATTATCCAAGAAACACCCCTAAACTATATCTATTAATCATGATACATGCTGGGATACCGTAGGATAATCCAGCAGGGAATGATCTTAACTGTGTGTGTGTGTGTGTGTGTGTGTGTGTGTGTGTGTGTGTGTGTGTGTGTGTGTGTGTGTGTGTGTGTGTGTGTGTGTGTGTGTGTGTGTGTGTGTGTGTGTGTGTGTGTGTGTGTGGTTATATGAGGACACAAATGTGTATAATAAAGGGTATTACAATGTAAACATGGTTTATGAGAACAGTTCCCAATTTAAAAATCCTATTAAACAGTGAGGTATTTTTTTAAATTCCAAAAATGCAGGACGTTTTGTGTAATAGGTAGGTTTAGGGGTATGGTTGGTGTATCGGGATAGAACATACAGTTTGTACAGTATAAAATCATGCCTATGGGGAGTCCCTCTAAACCACATATTGAAGAATGTGCGTGTGTGTGAGAAAGTCATACTCTTTTTTTTTTTTTTACACTCTTTCTTCAGTTGTATTTCTGATATGTTGTTATCCTGCATCTCTGTTTTAATTCAAATAGCACTGTAACCTCTTGTTCTTTATCTTTGTAACAAAAGTCACATCCTGAATGCAATAATAACTCTGTGAGTGTGCAGTCCAGCACACTGAACCTCTATTTCCCCAGTGGCTGCGGTGGAGTCTGACAAACAGATGCCCTGGAGGCGTTTTTATGCGACTGTTGGACTTTGAGTTTTATGTATAAGAACAGCTGCTGCTGGGGATCAGCCAATCACAGAGATGAGCAGTCACCTCCACAGACACCGCACAGAGACCCCGGCAGAACCCTGCCACAGCCAATCAGAGACAGCGTATGATAGGTCACTACCCCAGGCACATACACACAAACACATTTTTCACATTTTCACACTTATTGATGGAACATTAAGTCCATAATCAGCTCTGAACCTCATGACAAGAAAAATAGCTACATAATAAAACAACATGTATGTCAATGTATATATGTACACGCGCCAAATAATGGATTACAGCAATTCCTTCAAGATGCATTGTGATTTGTTTTTAGCTACAGAGATGAAAAAGAAGTGTACAGCAAGTTTTCTTCCTTTCATTGATCCAGCTTTTCACACCCATAGTTGAAGGACAAGTTACCACTTTTTCAACTTGTCCTCTGTATCCGTCCATTTCATTCTGCTGTAAGATAGAAGAATAACTCTCCTGAGATAAAAGAGAGAATTTAAGTACAGGAAAGAAGGGAGAGTGACAAAGTAAAGATGCCAAAGTAAATGTAAATGTAGAGCACCAAAAAGTGTCACTAGTAAAATTGTTATTTCAAATATTGAACATTTGTGATTTATAGGTTGCTTGTCAAATTTTGTTTTGTCTAAGTAATGTAGAAAGTAGACAGTACACCATACTTCTGTGGTTTTGTTCTGAATTACTATATGGCAAGACAAACTGAACCGATTGATTGGCTCACTGAAAGCCTGGATATTTTTGTTTCTGATTATTAAGGATTAAAACAGATACGGAAAGGTCACAAACAGAGGGCACCCAGGTATTTTTCCCTTCATCACTGCCACACTGTGACAATTTGTTTTACTCACGCTTAACTCCGTTAAGTCAGATATAGTTTGCTACTTTATTAGACCAAGACCCTTACATTAGAAAGAAAAGCTCCATCTGACCAAAATGAAAATTGGCCAGTAATTAATTGAAATTAAATGTTTTACCAGGTGCAAAATGTCAAAGAAATGTGTGTAGACTTTCTGAATTTAGAATTCTGTTAATCAAAAAGTAATAAGTACAGATTATTTCACAGGTATAGCTCCAAAACAAATCTTAATATACAGTTACATAAGGCATAAGAGTGTCTGGGTAATGGTAAAGACAGTGTTGGGTCTGGCGGTGTTTGCAACCCTATGCATCTTAGATTTTAGATGTAAAACGTTAGTCCCTTCATTTTAATGACTGCATTTGCAAGGACATTTGGCTTTAACATGTGAAACAAGCACACACACACGCGCGCGCAACTGTTGTGTTTTCAGGTTTTATGGGGACTTTCCATATACATGATTTTTAAACTGTACAAACTGTACATTCTATCCCCTAACACTAACCCTACCCATCACAGAAAACTTTCTGCATTTTTAGGTTTTCAAAAAACATCACTTAATATGAATTTATAAGCTGTTTTCCTCATAGACACACACACCAACCTAAATACACAGAAGCGTCTTTAGTTGATGTAACAATCCTCTCAGTATCCTTTGACAAACACTCTTCATGTCCTTTTCCTGTTTCAAAGGGGGCCATTTCCTGTCGGCGCTGCCACCTCAGCTGTCCAATCTTCCCCTGTTCACAAAGCCAGAGTGGTTTGGTCCACATAGTTCTTATCTTATCTGGAGCAGTCCACACCTTTATGGTGAGGCGATGGGGAGAGAAAATTCAAGGGGTTAGTGAGCTACACATGCATTATGAAATGAAAATTCAGCATGGTGTATGGTATGGTGTAGTATCTGTATAATAAGTTAATGTATTTAGTACACTAAATTTAAACAAAATTTAAATAATGAGTGTTATTGAGTGTTATTGATGTTATTGAAATAATATGTCATTAATCCTTCCAAGGATTGTTGTTGTTTTTGTTTTTTACCCTAATTCACTATGGAAATCCCATTATGAGTGCATACATACGTCACTCGAGAAAGGTTGACATGCAGTTTCAAACAAAAAATGCTGATCAAATGAGAGTCTGCTGGCAAAAAGAGAATGTGACAGAGCTCGTAATAAAACAAGAATCAACATTAGCTTGGCTTTTCATCTATGGTGAGAACTGATTGGTGTGAAATGAGAGTTTTGTTTTGGGCCAAAAGTTAGATAGTTTAGCTTTAAACAATGTAAATAAGATTGTGCATTTGTCTTTTTGTTTTTTAATTATGTTCTGTCATGCTGTATGTTTGGTTAGAATTCCATTCAGTCACAAACTACCAGCAGAAATGTCCACACTGCTTGCAGAAATGTCCATGCACACAATCCCTAAAGCTGATCATAATGCACTTCCATTCTGGAGAGGAAACATATCTCACACAGCCAGAGACAGACTCAAAGAGACACAAGTTCCTGACACACACATACACTCTTTACTTAAGGAAAATCACAGCGTGGTGATTTCCGTGTGCTAGTACGCAGCTGAAAGCTCAGCTACTTTCTTTCAAAAATTTCTCGACCATGTCCCTCAAGTAATTGTAAATGTACATTTTAGTTCAACCGCACACATTTTACACGTGTATATTTTTCTATCTCTCCTTCTGCAGCTGTTCTCTTTCTTTGAAATCCTCTAATTGCGCTGGCTTATATTCAAATTGAAATATAAACTATTGTTGACTTAAGTCCCATTTTAATTTGAAACTTTATCTTAAGCATGCACACAAACAATTTGCATTGCATACATGGTAAACCCATGCCTTTATGGATTTTCTTTTCATTCCAGTTTCTCCTTGTTTACTGGACTGCCTAATTGCATATTCTCACTATCCTTTTATGTGAATGGGTGAAATTATAAAAGTTTTCTGTCATAAATTATAAGATGCATTTGATGCAAACAAAGTAACAGTGAAAATGTTCAAATCTCAGTACATCCCTTTCACTGACCTCACTTCGGTCTCCTCTCTCCTGGAACACACTCTCTCACACACAGTGTTTAAACAGAGGAAATCCTCTCTTCCCGTTGGCCAAGTGTGTGTTTACTCACAGAAGGACTCCACTACACTCCAGAACTGAGGTCACACACAGGGTCAAAGGGCAACATTTTGTAGTTCCAGACTTCACCTTTTGCATGGGAGCAGTCCATGCCTTTCTCTTAGTAAACCCTCAAATTTAATGAAATAGTATCACATGCACACTCAATATTTAAGAAAAGTCAAAATTTAAGATTCACTAAACCTAATCTCGGAGAATTATCCACAGACTTATACTAGTGTGGCTTAAGTGTGTTTTTAGGTTGTGCTTAGGATAGTCATTTAATTGCTACAATGCAAATATAATTATGACATTTTGGTTATTTAACTGTTTGCCTTTCTTTTTCGCCATTCATTTAAGGTTCTCTTTTGGACAAGAAACGCCAAACTGTCTGCTTGATATGTTTGTCAGGTCTGTGCTTTAAAAAAGAAATTATCTTACGGTTATCTTTTGTGAAAAAAAAAAATGATAATTATTTTCTTAAACTCTGTTTCACTGTATTAAGGCCATAATGCACCAAACATTTATTTTACTTGGACTGTGGATATACAAACCATAAAAAAGTGGCTTGCTTACTATTTTCTGTCACTAACAATTGTTTTGTGTGTAACACAAAGCGCGTGAGGCTTTATACGCCAGGGGGACCCAGTCTTGTTCTTGGATATCTACCTGAAGAGTTCAGATCCAACCCGTCTGTAATTATTAGTTGCTCCTGAAGATTTTAATTAGCTGGTTCAGTTGTGTTTGATCAGTGTTGAAGCTGAACTTCGCAGGAAGGTAGATCTCTAGGAACAGGATTGGGAAGCCTCAGGGGCGTAGCCATCTTTTCAGAAGTGAAGGGGACAGAAATGTCAAGTGCAATGCGTGTTTTTTGCTGACCTTTGTCTACTTGACAGTTTTTTAAATCTATTTTATCTGGCTAGGAAATCCTGACTTTTTCTTAAAATAATTTGTATTCTATAATATTTTCCTTATTGTCCTAATGACAATTTTATGATTGGTTGCTTTAAGTCAATATGAATTTTATGAATAAATAAATACAATTTGTTTTTAATCACAGAATAAAGTAGCAAATACATTTCATAATTTCTGTACTGTGATAAAGGCTATGTCAATTAGCACTGCATTATGCATAAACTTCATTGTTATGAAAATACACCATGATGGCTTGAAAGAAACACAAATCATGTATTGTTGCAATTGCGCTTTGAGGCAGCATACTTTGCATGCAACCTATCACATGCATGCTGCTTGTGTGGATACAGTTTTGACCGCAAAAGATGATTTTATTTGATTGGATGTCATGTATTTAACCTTACAGGACTACAATTTTCCTGTTTTTACATTAGAGGCAGTGTCTTGTCTGTTAGAAATGCAGGCTCAGTTGAAATGTTATTTAAGATGGGGCAGAATCAAAAGTTTGTTCGTGTACATCCTCTGTCACTTCATGTACCCGAGTTTGGGAACCACTGCATTATGGGAAAGGGCTGGGCTCATGTTAAGTCGTGCCTCACACTCAAACGTTGATAGTCACATTACATTGTACAACATTGTACTTGAATGTGTCTTATTTTCTCATCAAAATGAATGCTACTCGGCCGAATATTGCATGACATAATAACTTACAGTTCTTCAAAAATCACCAAGTCTTTGCATACAACAAGAAACATTTATAAATAATTGTGTTGTAATATTTGGAAGAGCAGCATGCATTTTGACGAGATAATGTCATTAAAGTGATCACATCCATCATCATCATCCATCCATCCGTCATCCATCACAATACAATGTGATTCTGAGCTTGTGAGCGAAAAGTTAACATAAACCCAGCCCTTTCCCATAAAGAAACAAAGAAGAATTTTTAACATTTTGTACATTAAAATTTTACATTTGTACATTTGAAACTATATTTGTAATAGCTCTAAGGATGCTCTGATCTTGAAACCTTTTTGTTAAATAAACTGTTGCCCTTATAAGTAACGAAATCCCTAATTTTTTATCTTTACAATAATACCAGCATCATGTAGTGGAAAAGTTAAATGGTCATGAATGTATAGCACATTCATGCAATCTGTTATAAAAGGATTTTTACAATTTGCAAGTAAACTTTACCTAATGTAAACACAATACAGTAATACCTCGGTTTACGAGTTTAATTCGTTCCAAGAGCGAGCTCGTAAACCAAAATGCTCGTAGACCAAAACAATTTCCCCCATAAGAACGCACTAAAAATCACTTGATTCGTTCCACATGACCATAAATGCCCATTTTAAATATTTTTTTAGTTTTAACCTATTAATTACATTTCAAATTATAACCATTAAGATCTCATACAAATACTAATTAAGTATTTTTAGAGTTTAACTGTCATTATTAACTATTTACTGTAACATGCACTTTACCTCTTCACTGCTGGCATGATCGAGAGGAGAGGGGAGGGGGGGGGGGGGGGGGTGGGGTTACTGCTTATATATTTCACTACATTGTAAAGTTGCTTCTTTTAATAACCAGACAGGTTCCTTCTCATTCAGAGATTTTATTGAGAACTATCGGATTGCGGTTCTGGCTTCAACCCACGCCGTACATAACAGAAGAATCAAAACTATCTCTGCTTACGAGCTCTCTCTCTAATCCCTCAGAACTCCACTCTCTCTAGCGCCGACTGAAACCCCGCCCTCTTAAAGTGACAAGACTGTTAACTTAACACTTATTGACACATCAGATTAACTAGTTCCTTCAACATTTGTAACGATATTACAACGTGAAGAATAGCGATCACAATTAATGCAACAAAACGAGGTAAAACCGCTGTAAATCACTTATGTATATGATCTGTACAGAGTTATAACTGTTATAGTATGCTGTTCTCTAAAAGTGTATGGCCCTTTAAGAACGTCATTGGGTGCGTTGGACTGTGAACACACGTGAGTCTCATTAGTATGCAATGTGTGGTGTTGGTAACATGCTCCATTAATAAAGTTTCATCATATTCACATGTAATCATATTCACAACAACTTATAAAATAATACACTGTGGTGAATGATGCACCCATACTGAGAGACACTGAGAGAATGAACGAGTTAAGGGGTGATAAAGGGATCTTTTCGACGCAAAACTGCGCATGGGTGAGGGAAAAAATGTCTCGTACACCGAGATAATGCTCGTACACCGATACGACCCTCCATGCTCGTACACCGATTTGCTGGTATACCAAGTCGCTCGTAAACCGAGGTATTACTGTACTTCAGTTAAACTAATGCGATTAAGCTCATAATTGTCACAGTCTGGTCATGTCTTGTCAGCAGCCAAATCACCCTGTAGCCTAAGCCACCCCTGTTTCCCACTGAAGCTAAGTAGGGTTGAGCCTGGTTAGTACCTGGATGGGAGACCTACTGAGAATGACTAGGTTGCTGCTGGAAGTGGTGTTAGGAGGCCAGCAGGGGGTGCTAACCCTGCGGTCTGTGTGGGTCCTAATGCCCCAGTATAGTGACGGGGACACTGTATTGCAACAAGCACCGTCCTTCGGGTGAGACGTTAAAACCAAGGTCCTGAATCTCTGTAGTCACAAAAAATCCCAGGATGTCCTTCGCAAGAGTAGGGGTGTAACCCTGGCATCCCTGGGCAAATCTGCCCGCTGGCCTTGGTCCATCACGGCCTCCTAATCACCCCCTTACACTAATTGGCTTCATTGCTCTGTCTCCTCTCCTTAGCTGGTGTGTGGTGAGTGTTCTGGCACAGGTTGCTGTCGCATCATCCAGGTGGATGCTGCACACTAGTGGTTCAGGAGATCCCCCCACTCCCAAGCGCTTTGAGCTCTGGAAAAGCGTTATATAAATGTAACTGATTATTATGTGGTTGTCACTATCGCGTCATGTTTCACTTCCGGGTCCCTTCTGTGTCTCTCTCCATGCCCTTCCTGCACCTGTCATCAGTATGTCATTGTTCTCCCAAATGTTTGTCATTTCCTTGTGTATTTATTCCCGCTCGTGTTCCCTTGTCTTTGTCGGTCGTTGTACGTTATTGTAGCGTTAGCATTTCATGTGTGTGGATGTCTCCCATGTTCTCTCCGAATTCGCACTAAGAAGTGCCGTTTTGTTTTCAATTGAAAGTGTTTTGTTTTCGGTTATCTGTTTCTGTTCGATCCTACGTCTCCTTGCCTGTCTCCGCATCGCACACCAGCACCTACACTGACAGAAAGACCGACCAGGGCTGATCAACCTCAAAGGACTACTGGAGAAAATGGAGTTTGAAAGGAACTTGCCAGGGAGGCCTTTCAGAATTTTTTTTGGGGGGGGTATAGAGGACTCCTTGAGGGCAGGTGGGGCAAAGGAGGCAGAGCCTCCTGGGGAGACCAGGCTCCCAGCACTGCCTTGGACTTCTGAGACTGCCTGGCCCCTTGTTTCCCCGGCTCCACCTTGGACACTCTCCCTTGCCTGGCCCCTTGTTACCCCGGCTCCACCCTGGACACTCTCCCCGACCTGGCCCCCAGTTTCCCTGACACCTCCCTGGTTCCCTATGGCACACCCTGGAGACCACCCTGACTGTGACTCTATGTACCCCAGTCTCCAGGGATCCCTCCCTCACACCCGTTTTCTGTTGTCATGTTTGTCTTGTCCTCCTCCTGTTACCCCTCCCTCCCCTCCACAAGGTGTTAATCTCACGGCGTGAGGTCACGCCTTGTGAGAGGGGGCGTGCTGTCACGGTCTGGTCATGTGGTTGTTAATGTCGTGTCATGTTTCACTTCCGGGTTCCCTCTGTGTCTCTCTCCATGCCCTTCCTGCACCTGTCATCAGTATGTCATTGTTCTCCCAGGTGTTTGTAATTTCCTTGTGTATTTATTCCGGCTCATGTTCCCTTGTTGGTCCGTTTGTCGCTCGTTTGTACGTTATTGTAGCGTTAGCGTTTCTTGTGTGTGGATGTCTCCCATGTTCTCTCCGAGTTCGCACTAAGTAGAGCCGCTTTGTTTTCAATAGAAAGTACTTTGTTTTCGGTAATTAATAAAGTCTGTTTCATTTCGATCCCACGTCTCTGCATGCTTTCCACAATACGGCTGCCGATACGGCGGTATTTTTTAATTTGTATTTTTCGATGAATATTTTTGAAAAATCCGTGATGCACTGAGGCCGCGAAACTTGAACCGCAAAGTGGCGAGGGATTACTGTACCTTTATGTGACCGTGTGTTTGGCCCTATACATGGATACTGTGAATTAACTATGAATAACTTCATGAATGAACTCACATTATTCTATAACAACATTATACATGTTTTCCCTCCACTCTGAATTGCTAAACTGTCAACACAACTCACTGCACAGTCTCTACTCCTTATTTTCATCCATCGACGGAGTGAAGAAAGCAGTGCAGAGTAGGCAAACCCAGTTACAGCGGCATTACAATGATTATCACAGCACAGAATAAGCGTCCATTGAAATATGATTTGAATGTGAAGCAGATTAACTGAAAGACAAGTCAAAGCAGATTACTTTTGATATGACCCATTTAAAAAAAGAAAAAGAAATTCAAACAATAAACAACGTTTTATGCCGCTTTAATGTGTTGTGGCAGATCACAATTGGGCCTCAGTTCAAGTGGCACATAAACTGATCATCTCTTCTTCTTTGCTACTAGATATAGCATAAAGTAAACAATTGGGGAAACTCAGAAGGTATGCTCTTTCAACTGTGGTTAATACACAATATTTTAAGCTCATGTCCATTGACATTAATCTTCTAATACTACTTTCTAGTTTGTTTGTCAAACATAATGGCAGATTGCAACGGGAGAACATAATATTGGCGTTATGATTGGTCAAATCACTTGTCAATCAAACTCCCAGTGAAGGACGAATTGCAATCGATAATTTTTTTTTTAATTAACCATTCAGCTTTCATCAAAGAAACGTGACAGACCTCATTTTGAATATGAATTTTGTTGATCAGTTGGTTTTCAGTTTCTTAATTGTAGATAGCCATGATGTCATAAAAATTGCCTATACATGAATTGGAATGCTCAGATAAGATTAAGATGTATAGTTAGAAGAGCTTTCTGTGTGTGCCTCTTGACTTCAGAATTGAACTTGACTTTTGTTTTTATTCTTGTGCATTGGTTCGCTGAGTTCACCAACAGCTCTAACGTTGATTCAACATGCTCATCGGCATGGCCTTTACAGGTCTGTGTTTCCATTCAGTCAGTCACATTCAATGTTATGTAAATTCTGACCTACTGCTCCAATAGTATCTGAGTTGTGAGAAAACGAAAGTCACCTCGAAGTAGTAAGGACCAATGAATATTGGCGAGTGAGATTTGCATGCCAAGCCACACCTCCTGTCATACCTGCAGATTTTTTTTCGGTCCTGGTAGGTTGTATATAGTGATCACTCTCTTCTAATCACCTCACAAAAGAGTTGAGTTAAGTGCAGTGATTTATCCCTCGACGCTTAGGTTAAAAAGAGCAAGCATTGGTGGCGAGTTTCTTTTTAAAGATGTCTTTCCACAATATGTTTCTGGATTTGATTGTTTCCTGTCTTCATATGACGCCCATGATCACTATCTCACATGTCAGGGCTGTGAGCATGCTGAGAAAGCTTGCGGATGGTTTATGCTCTCCTTCTTCGCAAAAGGTATAAGTTCCCTTTGCTGTTAACCAGCTTATCGCCGCTGGTCAAAGCAGAACCGCAGGTCTGGTTAATACTTTGGGAGATCTGAGCATTGAAGTGGCAGTATTTCTGTCAGGCCAGTCCCGATGTACCTCCTAGTCTTCTAGTGTGCCATGTGCTGTCGAGCTGCTTGATGAGATTCGTTCTTGTGGGGGACCCAGCATGTCACTCAGTGCTCTGGATGAAGAACAGATGTCTATAGCTGTATTGGAAAGAAAGCCATTGTTCTATGGGGAAGATGAAGCTGAGCTTCCCACATCTAGGGTGGTCATTCACGACCGCATCAGATTCAGAGAATGGACTGGGGCGCAGTGTACAATGGGCATGAGGCTTCGGGCCTCCTGGATGGGACCTTGACTGCAGTGGCTTACCAGTTGATTAGAGGTGGCAGTTCTACTCGCCCTGCACCAGTTTCAACCATTGCTACAGGGCAAGCTCTTCTCACATGATCTTGAAACCCAGGCTCAAATATGTGCCCGAAGTTCCCACCACTCCCTTTAAGTGTGAACTTGCAAGTGCAGTCCCTGGAGGAGGCAGACCCAGCCCATGTGTTGCTGTGTTCTGTTCACACCCTGCATGTTTACGTGGAAGGTACGCAGAGCTTCAAAAGCTCTGAACAGCTCTTTGTCTGCTTTGGAGTTCAGCAGAAGTGAAAGGCTGTCTCCAAGCAGAGGTTGGCCCACTGAATAGAGGATACTATTGCCTTGGCATACTAATCCCAGAGGGAGCCATGCACCCTGAATGAGGGATCACTCTTCCACAGTACAATTTCCTTGTCGGTAAACCAGTGTCTTTCCCTGGGCAGATTCTGTTCTGTCCCAACTCTGCATCTGTAGTAGTTCCATCCCTGTTTAGGCAGGACCTAATGCAGAGATCTATCCATATGTAGTACTGCACCACGGGTCCATCCATGTGTGTGTTTTCACATGCTTCTCCCTATGGGTAAAATGTGGCCTCCATAGCATCCCTCTCCATTGGATAAGGTACGCTTCCCCAACATTAACATCACTGGTGGTCATTGATAAAAAACTAGGAATAGAGAACCGAAGCGCTCTTCTTGTGAAACGATATGTTAAAGCGCGTCCAAACACGCACGCTTCGCGAACGTTCCACGTTCAAGCACTTTCGTTCAGCGCATTTTGACGCATGCCCGACGCATGAATCACTGACAGATAACGCACGGAACACGCACCCTCGGCCTAAACCTGGTCTAAACCTGGCCTAAGCTCTGGTCTTCTAGTGATCCAGTTTCTGGTCCAGAAAGCCTGGATCTGTTGTCTTCTCCTGCATCTTCTTTTCCTGGCCAACATCTGATGAAGTTGCACCATCTAGGCATTCTGGTTCTGCAGCAGGAGCACCATAACATCTCTTCTTAGAGAGTTCATAGTGATATGGACCCTTTGGCAGCAAGGTTTGAAATGGCGAAAGTGCCCGAAATGGCTGCTTTTATATGCCAAAAATCATACGTGAGTTGTCAGTGATTCATCAGTTTTCCATTAGTTAGTCGTGCATCCTTGTAAGTTATTCCTGTGTCGGCTGTGCGTGGCAATGCATCGGAAATGCGTTTTTAATATGTTTAAACATTTTAATATGTTTGTCAGTGGATGTGCATCATTATGCATTTTCCGTCAGTGATATTTCAGTTATTCGTCAGTTTTGTAAGTGATTGTCAGTGGATGTCAGTGGAATGAACGTGATACGTGCATGGTTCATGCATAATATGAAGGTGGGGCATCAGTGGACGGACGTGGAAGTGCGCGGTTTCGAACCAGTTCTGAGGCATAAGCACTGACGGCCGACGCATGTCCCGCGCATAGTCACGCATACTCGACGCATAAACTACGCACGCCGACTCATGAATAATGCAAAAAAAAAAAATCAAAACTCAAAATCACGCACAAACCGCCTTCGATGCACATCCACTTACAATCACTGATGGTCCACGTTTGTTCCACCGACGAATTACGCACACCTCCTACATCACCACAGCCGCTCACGGACCGATCTGCAATCCAATCCACGGCCCGGTTTCATTTCATCCGCGAACCGGGGGTTGGGGACCACTGCTATAAGGTTTCAGAAATTACGTGAAGGGGATGAGTTCCCAAATGCATTACATTGCAACGTCTCGTTCCCTCTCTCAAAAGGGAACGCACTACTGCGCGCCTCTATTTTAATTCGGTAAAAACATAATGTCCACGTAAGCGGCGGCTGATCTTGGCAGGATACATGTAAATTTCTGTAATTTCCCTGCGGGCCGTAGTTTGGGGACCCCTGTGTTAAAGGAATAGCATTTATGAATTTGGCATTGAACAACAGCTATGACCATCTCCATGGTAAGCCTTGTCCCTTCCATCTCATTGGTATGGAGGACTATTATTCTTTAGGCTTACATGGGGCAGGTTACAGTTGTATGAGGGCAGTTGCGAAAAGGGCTTGCTACAGCTTGCCTGCATTTGTGGTTTTGGTGCTTTCCATAGGTACCTAAATACATCAGTGTCAATGTAATGTTGAACGTGGCTAACTGAATGGGAGCTTATCAGTTCCCTGAAGGAGGGAATGGAGATGTTAAGTCCCTCCTGCCACAACCCTGAACTATGAATGGCTGGATCTGTCCCTGGCAAACAGCTGAATAAGTGAGATGGCAGCCAGCTTATATACATGCATATCTGGGAAGAGTAGCTTGGCATGCAAATCTCATTCACTAATATTCATTGACCTGTTTTCTTACTACTCAGAGATGATTGTTGCTCCCAAGTGAGAACCCAATACATTAGTATTGATGTAACGTCTCTGTTCCCTCCTTCAGGGAACAATTGTTACATCAGTTCTATAACGTTCTATGAGGGCTTGAAAAAATATGTTTGACAATTTGTTTCAAAAGCCAAAGGTTATTACATATAGGGCCGTTTTCACATTTAGAGACAAGTGGACTGTGACTGCTGAAAAGATTCGGTCTCGGTCAGCTTCCAAACGAAGTCTGGTGAGGTTTGAATTAAATATGAATGCAAAATGGACCAAACAAACCAAAAATGGGATATGAAGTCAGAAGATGCAACCCTAAAAAGTACAGAATGCTCAAGTATATCTGTTTTTTTTTTGTCATAGTCATGATGTTGTCCATCACAGTTCAGTACAGGCATCAGAACTGTGTCTTCTTGCAGCAGATTTATGTTTGTATGTATGATGGAGGGATTCCTGTCACTGTTTTGACTCCTTTACACATTTCATAACCTCTTCATGAGTTCTCAACTGGTCACACACATACACACATTCAAGTGCAGAGTGATCTCATCAAAATCATTGATCCATGTTGGAGGAGGTGAGAGACTGTAAGTTTTAAATACTTATTTCTTATAAATGTGAATTTTGTCATTGTTTTGGAGCACACTAGCTTATAGGTAATCTTAAGGCTAATATATTCATAATAAAAGCCAAAAAAACAACAACAACAACATTTTGATTAATGGGAACTTTAAGAGCTCAAAGCCTAATTGTCTCCAATATGTGACACATTTACCTTCTATGGGGTGAAATCTATATATAAATTAATATCTTAATATCATTACCTGGTCAGATATGATGTGGTGTATCTAAGTGGTGTATTTAGACTATTCAGATGTGCTGATTGCCATAAGGACATCCTGCTTTCTATAAAAGCCTGAGTTGATTGGGCACCTTAAATTATTATTAAACATAATATTTAGCAGCTGATATGCGCTGAGCAGAAACGTGATTGAGTGGCATAATAAAATCCCTACATTACACACAGTTGTGCATTTAATGGTTTTCAACATAGTTCACTATATTTATAAGGACATTTTCAAAAATACAGCCCTCACAAGATTAGCCAAACCAATACACAAATGTTTACTTTGATATATATTAGTAAACATAAAAAAACATAGATGTAATTTCTCCTTTCAGAGGTACATTATAACATTAATATTTTTCAAATATGTTTTCCTTTAAATATTCTGGTTTTTGATGTAGTCATATAAATGTCTCTATTTTCATTTCTTATTCTATTAAGTCAAATTAAATGTTGTTTAGGTGGATCTAATGTTATTTTTTATCCCCTACCTACCACAAACCTTTCTGCATTTTATAATTTTGTACCTCTGGTCCCCACAATATAGGCAAAACCACATCCACGCACACACAGAAACTGAAAAAGCTTCAGAGTATGTTCCCTGTTCCACTTTATCAAAGGAGATTCCCGTCCTGTCAAAAACATATTTCCACTGGCTTGTTTCCTACAGACACTCTCTGACTTGTCAGGATGGACAAATGGCCTGTTAGCAGCCAATCATGCATTTCTTACTCATTTACCACAGTAAAGATCCTTAACAAACCCTAGTGCTCTTGTCGTTCAGTGCATGAGTTGTCTGCCAAGTGAGGCATGGCTTGATGGATTGATGGCGTGACGTCAACACACAGTTACCTTGCAGAGAGGGAGGGGGGAACTAATCTGTGTATATGTGTGTGTCAGGAGAGAGAGAGAGAGAGAGAGAGGGAGAGAGACGCGTTAATCTCCAGGGAAATGGGCTCGTTTGGAATAAGCAGTACCAGTCAGCTAGCTCACTCTAATATTCCAATGGCTGTGGGAGAAGTGTTTCCAGAGAGAGAGAGGGAGGGAGAGAGAGAAAGAGAGAGAGAGAGAGAGAGAGAGGGGGAATATGAGGGCAGTACTCAGGATGAGCCTGCGCTTTGAGGCTGTAAAACACTAGACCCTGAGGGCATTCTCTGAGGTAAGCTCCGTCTCTCTCCTATTTCAACAAGGTTTAACGCCACAGTGTTAAACTACGGCGCGTCTATTCTTTATGTTTGTAAAGTAGCGAGCGACAAAGGTTCCAAGAGCCTCTTTGCGCGCCTCCATGTACTTGGACGCTCTGCGCGCGAGACAGGTCGCGCGCTCTGTTCTGTCAGAAATGACGATTGCGCTTAAATCGCACCGGCTTCGCAGTAAACTCTCCTGAGGTAAACAGGCGTTAGGAGACCGGGCCCCTGGGTTATCGCCGATAAACTGTATTAAGAGAATGGATAAATGAGCTCAAAGCCGGCTTCACGAGTCTGTGCAGCGTTTTGACAGTCACTTCATACAAGTCAGAGAAGTTTATACATTCTGCTTGAGATGTGTTGAATGGAAGGAATACACATGTCAGCTATAACATGCTCACTTATGTCCTCTAGTATTTCTTGGCTTCCTTGTTTCAGCAGGCTGCAGCTATTTTGAGGTCCACACTGACCAAATTAAAGCAGCCTCTCGCAGCAAATTACACACTGAGAAACTGCTTTTAGTTCAGAGAGAGAGAGAGAGAGAGAGAGAGAGAGAGAGAGAGAGAGAGAGAGAGAGAGAGAGAGAGAGAGACCTACTTTATGAGGGGAGTTAAACGGGTTTGTTAAGTCACACCACAGCCGCTTTTACTGTCACCTCCTAATAAAACAACTATTGTATATTTATAACAGTTTTTAAATACGATCTCACCTACATGGAACTTGTGTTACATCCTGAAGCTTTGTATAGACGACGGGAAAAACAGTGCATTTGCCGGATCATTGCGCAAATTTTAGTGAACGTGTGACTTTTACAGCTACCGGCTCGTTTTGGGTTAAATAAGTTGCCATTGTTAAAGTAAAACAGTTTCCTGTGTGTATAATGCACTTAGTAAGTATCTATCTATCTATCTATCTATCTATCTATCTATCTATCTATCTATCTATCTATCTATCTATCTATCTATCTATCTATCTATCTATCTATCTATCTATCTATCTATCTACCTATCTATCTATCTATCTACCTATCTATCATTCATGCTCCATGGGGATGGTGTAAACTGTGTACAGGCTCATTTAAATATGTTAAGCATCTTCATTTAAATAATAATTTAAATGTACATCATGCCTCACCCAGTGTCTCCAGTATCTTAACTTGTTTCATTTAAAGACTGACTTTCATTGCAGCTCCCCTCTTCAGGAAACCTGACTGTAAAAGAGAAAAGAAAAGTGAGTTGGTTGTTTTAGAGGTTCATATCGATGCATTGGGCGTCCAGCTGAGGTGCCGCGACGCTGACGGTCCTGCCCCGTCTGTCAAACCGGACCAATGATGATAATGAACAAGGTGATGTCCACACGGCGCGTGTAGCGCTACATTCCCCACTACCGGATTCTTACGAGACACTCCGCTTTGATCCGCGCTCATTCAAACTTCAGATGGACTACCTTCACTCTGCACTGACCAGTAAAATGAATTGGATCACATTACTGCTGGCCGGCTTGACTTTTTGGGGCAAAGTGTCCGTGCACAGCTGTTTAGATTATGATGACAGTTATGATTATTATGAAGAGGAGAAAACAGAGACGATAGACTACAAGGATCCCTGCAAAGCCGGTAAGACGCTTTTCCGCAATTTTCTCCCAGCTTTTGATGTGTTAACACTTTCTGTGAGGTGATAAAAGGATAAAGGATAAACATCTTATTTGCTGCATAGTAATAAACATATGAGTTGTTGTGTGCAAACTTTAGTTGTGTTGTCTTTACGCAGAGTGGTTTAAGAGCGTCAGGGATGCCTCTTCTTTTTTTCCTTCTTTTTTTTTCTCTTTTTTTAAATATCTCTCACAAGCCTCGCACGGCCCCTCCTTCTCCGCTGATATTATCTAGCCCGCATTAATTCGGTTTCTCCCGGGATGATCCCGCGGCTCGCGAGGCCACGTGCGCGTCACTGTCATAAACCCGTGCTTTCCGCGCGCACGTTTGTCCGTGCAGGTAGAGCGCGGGTGCACGATTTATAATATCTCATGCGATTATTGTATCAATCTAACGAATCTGAAACTGAGTTTCTTCTGCTGACAGCGGACAGGCAAAATCTGACTGTTCTGTTATTGCAATAAACATCTTTGTTTATTAATATGTAAGAAATGTAACAAAAATATGTAAGAAGATTGTTAGAAACAAACCCGTTTGACATTCATAATATTTTCCTCCCCATACTAAGTCAGTGGGGACCAACAAGTAATATGTGCCTCTTATATGTATGTATGTTGTGCACAATTATTATTGCATTTTACATGTATGTAATGTAGTGATTATAGATTTGGTGGTATTAACATATATAGATATTTTTGATGTAATATAATAGTGGATTAAACCATAAAGATTACAGTTCAATTTGTGAATGTAGCCCAGAGTCTATTTTAGTTGTGGGACGTGTATGTATATATCTTTATGTTGACATCTTCACTCAGATTATCATAAGACCAGTAACATGATTCCCCCCCCCCCCCCCACCCTTTTCTCTTTTGGATGTGTAAGTAAACTCCAGTTACATTTTGTTAAATTGCTTTGTTCTTCCCTCTGTCCAATGCAAACACATATTCACTCACAAATCTTCCTCTTCACATTCTCTCTCTCTCATTTTCCTTTGTGTATATATCATGTTTACTCAGGAACTATAAATCTGAACATTTGTTTCTCTGCTGCAATGTGTTGGCATTGTTTATTGCCTTCATGGGACACGTGTGTACACGCAGAGGGTATACATACTGTACACACAAGATATATGGATTACTGAGGAGAATGAATAAAGGAATCTCCGTGGTTTTTAGATGGGATTGAAAGAGTATTTGTATGCTTGCAGTGTGTATGTATGTTTGGATTAGTGTGTCTGTGTTTGGGTGTATGCGTGTAGGAGTATGACTGTTTGGCAGTTACAGGGAGGATCTCTGTTTTTCCAAACTGAAATATTCAGTCTTGAAATTTGACAGGCTTGTTGATTGCAGTACTACAGGGAAAGGGTGGACAACATCATCACATAACCTTTAAGCACATGCATAAATAAATAGACTTTTAATCTCTATTACATACACTTCTGTCAGATTTATGTCATGTATTCAGGCGATCCTAATTCATATCGTTAGTACTAGTAAACGACAGCCTGTAACATATGAATATTCCCCCAGCTGACTCCCTTATAAATATCATTGTACAGTCAAGATGACTGAATGTCCTTCACTGGATAATATTTCAGATATGGTTCATGTGCTTTGACACTAAAATACCATTAATGTTCAGTTTACTATTGGCAGTGGCCCCAACATGAGAAAGTGCTCTAAAACTTTATGATGTTAATATTAAAAATGAAAGCTTTTTTAAACAGTTGTACTTCATGCATTAGTGGAAAAAGATATTTAAGCAAAAGTGTGTATGTGTGTGTGTGTGTTATAGCAAATACTTCTGACCAAGGTTTAATGCTGTAATCCTGTAATCAATGAAACAAAATTTGGATCCATTCATCTGAAAGGCACAGCAGCTCCCCCCACTGAAACCTTGCATTTAATTAGCATGGCTTTTTCTGCTAAAACACCAACACAGCACGGATATGCTAATGCAAGGCTACACTGCGAACGCGTCGGTAAAATGCTCCATCAGCTAAGAGAGTGGCTAACGTTAGCATTAGGGAGAGCTGGATCGAACACGCTCGATGACCCGGACAGTTTTTGGACGCTCAGCGCTTTCACCTGTTATGATCCAAAGATCTTTAAGAACTGTAACCAAAACTTTTTTCTTGATATAAGCTAATTGTTATTACTGTAGACAAGTCTTAACCATTTTTATATTTACATTTATGCTTTTATCCATAGCGACTTACATTCTAATCAGTTCATGCTTTCCCTGGTAATCAAACCCACGACCTTGGCGTTGCAAGCACCATGCTCTACTGTTTGAGCTACAGGAAAGCTGAAACCATACCACATAAAATACATGTTTCGACATTTGTAGATATACACAATACATTATTCATATCCTTTATTAACTACATGTAAGGGTTTGGTGTGGCAAGTTGTTTTGGTTATGTTTTCCAGTTGTTTATTGTACTTTTTCAATAATTTCAGCCAAAGGGTTGCAAAACCTGAAACACCTGAATATTGACTGTATGTTCAAGGTGTACCACCTTCATGAGTTCCTATTAATGGATTGTTTTGGTTGACATAACAGAAAGCTATTAGCTCCATTAATGAGGTAAGTGCATTGTTTAGAACTTTTTTGTTTGTGTTTACAGAAACCTGGAGCTCTATTGGTTTCAATAGGTCATTAAAGGGCTAGTTCATTATACAGTCATTAGGGAATGTTATCTGTTTCTGTTATCTTAAGACATTGTAAACCTAATGACACTGTTGCCACAGAATAACCAATCTTTTCTGATTATGTAAATTTAGCCCACGCCTCCTTGTTTAGGCAGGAGAAACATACACAAACCCGAGGGAGTTTACTGGGAGTGAATGCGGACAGGCTTAACTTAAGGGGCAAACATGCAGAAAAGAAAGCTAATCTGACTCTCAGAGTCAGAGTCAAAGCTTTACTGTCATTATTGTCAGCATTTACGATATTCCCAAAGTGTTTACACCATACTAGCAGCGAAATATACAAAACAAGAAATAAATAAAGTCAGATAAATAAAGTGATATAGTAAGGAAAGAGGAATATAAAAGAAAAAGACATTGAAATTGAATGATGCAAAATAGAATATAAATAGGGGTGAATTTAAATGCAATATATGGTGTAAAGAAAGTTCTGATAATGGATTGCTTGTCAAAGTACACAATACCTACAAAAACTCTATATTATACTATTACCCTCTTTTTCTACTTTCTATTGTTCTCTTGTAATGTTTGCGACTCCTCTCAGATACTTTCTGCACTTCAATCCTCGCTATATCCTCATTGGCTACACATTCATTTTTGTTCCATTAGTTTTATAGAGGGCAGTGCTAGAATTTGTGTAGTTGTAATTTATAGTAGTCTGTGTTTTTAATGAACAGAATTATGCAGTTTAATGGCTGAGAACCACTACTAGCGATGATGTATTTGCACACACTAACTGACAATAGTGAGTGCTTTGAGAAAGATAACAAATAAAACAAATTATACTGTTTAGCTGTTTTTTAATCTTTCACAAAAACATGAAGAGGAATCATAATTCTCTCCCCCTGAATATCATAGTTTTATTGGCCTAATGCAAGGAGTTTGGGTGAAAAAAGACACCGGTCCTAGACTTTTTAAGACTCAAAGATAAACTTTAGGAGACAATTGCATGTATTTACTTTGATTCTCTCACATCCCTGACATGTATGTTAAACTTCATCCATGTACATACTCACTTATAAGGTGAGACATACTATATACCCAGAAACTCTTCTGCTTGATATCTTGTTTTGTTGCTAAATGTAAACTATAGTATGACAGTTATAATCCAAATCTGACTTTAGGGACAATTTACCCAAAAATGAAATCTCTGTTATTTACTCACCCTCAAGTTGTTCTAAACCTGTATGAATTTATTTGACCTACTGGAAGATATTTTGAAGAATGTTGGATCCCAAACAGTTGATGAGCCCCATTGACTTCAATAGTATTTTTCCTCCCCATACTAAGTCAGTGTAAGTCATCAACTGTTTGCTCATATTCTTCAAAATATCTTCTTTTGTGTTCAGCAGAAAAAAAAAAATCCTACAGATTGTGACAGAAACAATGACAAAAATTTTCATGTTTGGGTGAACTATCCTATGTTTAAGACATGAATATATTATAACTATTAACATTACGACTTTTTCTAAAGCTGATTTCAAACCATTTGTATTATGAAGAGAGCTAATCAAATATATTTGACTTGATTTTACATGAACGAGTATCATCTAACCATTTTTTGAAATCTGCTTATTACAATGCAACCCCAATCAAAGATAGATAGAACCCAAAACTCAACCATGTTGAGTCACACTTTTTGATTTACTAACCAAAGCCAATTTTTATCCACATTTGATGCTTGGTATTAATTTTGGACACTGCACTACTGGAACAGCTGGTCAGATTAATGTGCGGGAGGGACTCGTGTCAGTCAGATAGAAGTCTGGTCTCTTATTTAATCTGTGTGCGTGTAACTGTGATTATTTTATATTACAGTACATGGTGCAGCTGGGTGAAATTTCACCTCTACATACGTGTCAGATTCACGGCCATCTGTTTACATATTGCTTATGACCTTATATGTGTGTGTATGTACGGTGGAAATGACTCTGTGTGGTTGATCATCTTGCTGCTGTTGTTCTTGGGAAAACATAATGTGAATATTTGGCCGTGTGCTTATCTCATGCCATTAGAGTGCACTAAACACATTTCCATCTCTTTGTACACTGATTTCCCTCACTGTGTGTGTATGTGCACGTGTGTGTGACGAATGTGGGAGACCACTTCATTCAGGCACTTATCTCTTCCTGGTAGCCTGCATCCTGCCACTTAGCTTGAGAAGAATCTCTCTCTCTCTCTCTCTCTCTCTCTCTCTCTCTCTCTCACACACACACACACACACACACACACACACACACACACACACACACACACACACACACACACACACACACACACACACACACACACACACACACACCTTCATTCATGCCCCTTACAAAAAGAAGGTTTTGTCATACAACAGCACACAGCAAAACAGAGAGAGAGAGAGAGAGAGAGAAGGAAAGAAAAAACTTTCACTTGCAGTTGTGTCTGCAACACAAAAGTTTAAGTTGTGCAAACAAATATACTGAATTTGATTAGACACTGAAAAATGGAATGAGCATTACTTGATTGTAAAGCACATCACACATGATATCAGCCTGCCTTCACATGTCTTGACACACTCACATTAAAATTCAAAGCTTTCAAGTCTTGGCTCTTGGACGGCATTTACTTGATTCATTCAGCTTGTCATAATAAGAGTAGATGAGTTGGTGTATATGTATGAAATAGAGATGGTCAGTGGAGTCGTGTTTAATAAAAGAGGATTTTCCAGGAGCACTCTGGCCGGACAGCCAGCTTCCGAAAATTCCCAAACATTTCAGCGTCAGCACTCTGTTTCACCATGGACTGTTTGTTTTGGAACAGGGAAACATGAGTCAGCGATCTGCACACTTCCTCCTTGAATGTGTTTCAGTAATTAAACAATTACAGCTTTACACATCCTGACGTGCTCCGACAGTGGCACTGACTGAAGTTTGCCTGTCTGACAGTGGTGCATTTGGTGAGATTGTGATGACAGTGATTGCTGTTGTTTAAGTGATCTCTCCCTGACCAGTGTTAACATCAATTTTGGACAATCATAAGTAGTCATTGATAAATACAAATATAAACTGGCTCCAGAATATGCAAATATTGAATCAATTTTGAATATTGAATCAACAGCACTTACAAGCTTTGTTCACCATTCACCAAATTCACCATAAAAGTTACTGAACTGACAGTGACAAATGTGACAAATGGTGTTATTATGGTATGTTCTGTTCCTAAAACTACTCTTTTATTCACATTTAAACATTGATCAGCGAACATGAACAAGCTATCTTGTCACTGGTATTGGTTCCGACTGTCAGGGTTCCGCCACATTCGGTCCAGTCATTTCTTGGTTTTGTGGCAGAGCTCTGACACTACTGTAATGTCTCGTGTTTGGTGTGTGTGTGCACGGCTTCGAGGATTCGAGCCGCGCGCACGCTTGTCTGTGTAACATCTTATGTGCGGGTTATGATGTCTGGTCTTGTCTGGTTTCGGTTTGTGTCGAGATTCGGACATTCATGACCCGTATGTTCATCCTTGTCATGAGCTTGCGAGCCGAGTGGTTCCTCGTTCTCATGCGCTCTGTTTTGTGAGTGGGCGCGGTTCAAGCTCTGCTCGAGCCGCGTTTTCTCGGGTCTGTATGCAGTGCGCTGAGCACGCGGTTCGTGTTTACATCAGCCACGTGCTTTCATGTTGTGTTTTTGTGTTGTGTCTTTGTTTAATGTGAACATGCGGCGATGTGCGTTCGCATTGGCTGCATGTTCATGTCTCGTCTATGTGTAAACCCTCCCACCTTGTTTCTCTGCTTAACTTTGATTTGTCCCAGCTGTGTTCTCATCAATTACCCTTCCTCCTGTGTGTATTTAATCTCTTCATGTTTGCTGTCCTGTGTCGCGTCATTGTCTATACATTGTTGGTTTTTCACGATGAGTCTTGTCCTGCGTAGTCTTGTTAAGTGTTTAGTTTTTGTCAGTCAGTCTGTGTCCCCCCCCCCCCCGCCCTCGGGGTGGTTTATGTTTGTAGTTTTGTTTTATTTTTCCAATAAAGACCAGTTCTCCACTGCTATTGGGTCCTCGCTTCTCCTAAACCCTTACACGACTCTTGAAATTTTGGTATAGTGACAGCTCTACTACA
This sequence comes from Rhodeus uyekii, assembly GCA_037043235.1. Lineage (NCBI taxonomy): Eukaryota > Metazoa > Chordata > Actinopteri > Cypriniformes > Acheilognathidae > Rhodeus > Rhodeus uyekii. Next base: position 5,155,203 of record JAWRVZ010000017.1, on the reverse strand, counting down.
TACATAAGACAGTCTAACCTTTAAAGCACCACTGCCATACACATGCAGACATATTTGGTCATTGCGTCACATACTGTTTTCGCATTGATATATATTTGGACACAATTGTGTGGACCTTTTGTGCTTTTTTGTATTTTTTGCACCTTATAAACATCCAGTAGTGAGTGATTAATGTAGTCTCAAAATCAGTGACCCTTCCCTCCAACCACAGGAGACACATTTGAGATGCATGTTACTGCCAGGTGTTAACTGCATTGTTTCTCAGATGTCCACTTGTGATCTTATCACAGATTCACCAAGACAGATTTGAATACCAGGTGTAAATGGGCCCATGATGCTTATCGCTCACCCTGGCTCTCTTGAACAGTGGGATCCAAAGCATTTTCGATTGTGGTTGAGTTTAATCTCAAGACAAATGAAAATCTTTTAAAATATTGCTTTTTCAGTTAGTTAGGTGTCATGTATATCCACTAAAATGTCTTTGTTCTGGTCACTATTATGATTAATGCTGTCTAAAAAAACGTCTGTTTTTAACAATGTGAGGATGCAAGGTGACATCAAGCAGTTATTGGAATTCTGTTTTTGTTTGAGTTTGTCTGTCTGTCTGTCCCTGACTCTTCCTGTGATCAAGCTCGCAGGAATGCTTTTCGGGCTGTCACCCAAAATACTTTGCGTCATGTCTCTCTGACATGTGGCGCAGATGTCTTTAGTTACGCGTGTCACTGACAAACAGAAACACCCCACTCATCCTTCAGCTCCCATGATACTCATTCATCAGTCTCAGCTGTGTATTTGTGTGGGTTTAATGAGGAAGGGATTCTTGGTATTAAACTGACATCACAGTAATGAAGCGTCAACATATGGTCAGACGTTCTGAGCCCGTAGTGTGTGTCTCCCTCCAGGATTCTCCACAACATCTGCTGTCACTGTGTAAACAAAAACAGTCCGTCAAATTGAAGGGATTGACTACAAGTGAAGATAATCGGTGGCCATTCTTCATTCAAGTATGCAGCTCTGTTCAAAAGCCTAATGAGCTTTCTTGATATCATAGACAGTTGCCTTCTAAGGAGCCATTCACACACCGCGTGTTTTTCTTGTACTTAATTTGAGCAGTTTACTGAGTGAAAACTGTTTTTGTGTAGCACACATATTACATATAACTGAATGTACCACACTTTTGGTAAGATTTGCAATGCAAAAATATGTCTCAGAGTCTATATGTACTTGCTGAGACAAGTTTACTCGAAGTAGATGCACATTTAGTTAAAGCAATACTCTCCTTCAACTCTTCAATCATTCATAGGAAACAGTGAGAATGACTTGGATGTTTCCAGGATAACCTGGTGCAACTCATTTGGAACTGTAGTGTGACCTTCAGGATAATCTCCCATTTTAATACACAATTTTTATCCAGATTAAAGCACACCTCCCACCACGGCACAATATCCTTGGAACTGAGATTATCATTTCATATTTGCCAAAACCTATTCCCCTCCAGATGACACTTTGTTCCTATTTGAGCAAATTTAAACTGCCAGTTTGATTTGACTTTTAACATTTAATTTTCAAAGAAAGATACACTGTTCAATTAACATTCCCACGTGACCGTGATGGTTACATGGTAGTCGTAGACCATTTGAAATTCCCCCCTATGGTTTGATTCTTAAGTACAGCCTCTGCTCTCTGTTTATCGATCATCACGGCTGAAGTTATTGACTGATGCTAAGTTAAGATGTGCAGTCAAAGACTCATTGATGTTAAACGAATACATGATTGCTGAGGCTTTACTGGGCTTCACTCCCAGACTTGCCAAATCAATGTATATATTCAACACAAAGCTTTTTCTGTCTGTGGTCAAGTTGAAGACACTTTGCCGTAACCTGGATTCATATTTCCTTGTCTTGTCTCACTGTCAAGGCTCTTATGAAAACTGCAGAGAGATATCATGTCAGATTTGAGATATAAAATTATTCAAAAACTGAAATTTGCTTAGCTGACTGGGCACAAGTGGATAAATGCTTGTGTGATGACCAAACAGTGATTTAGTGCACAATGTCAACTTTTGCAGTTGCATCGTTAAAAATAAAATATGAATATTCTTTCCTTGGTATTTCCTGTATAATTAAAACAAGAGTATAATTTCCTTGAAATGTACTTTTTAGCGTTGAAGGAAAGTACAATTAAATTTGTGAAAAATGTATAATGAATAAAATTTTTAAAATGTACAAAATAATTTTTTAAAAATAGTATGTAATCTAATACAGTGCCACGGTATACACTAGTGTGCCTTGAGAGATTGTCAGGTATGCCGTGGAAAATTGTTCAATTTCACCTAATTGGTCTAAAAACCATTTTTTTCCCATTTTGATTCCCATTCAAGACACTTTGATAGGAATGACTATATTTTGTTGATATAGTCTACAGAGTATCATTTTTTATCCCTTTTGGTTGGTGGTGTGCCTTGTGATTATTTTTTTTTCAATAAAAAAATTTACCTTGGCTCAAAAAAGGTTGAAAAACACAAAATACTTTTTCGTTACATTTGTATTCATAATTTTTTAAATATCATTTTATATTTTCATTTAATTTAAGGTACAGTGAAAGTCCGAGAGTCCTACAGATAAATGGAGTGGGGTCAGTGCTAATATTAATTTTCTATGAAGGGTGTGATCCACAGGAGACTCCAGCTTTATATGAATGTGATACAGAGCTCAATCACAGATTCAGGCTGAACAATGTCCAAGGAATTGATGTGGGAGGGATGGATGCTTGTATAGATATGTGCGCATACACTCACAGACAATGGTGCAGTTCACCGTTACGTGTACATACGCATATTCACACTCACACACTTGCATGCACAAGGGCAAAGTTTATTCTAATATGGAACAATCAAGATAGCTTAAAGCATGGTCCTCATTGTTTATTGTTTTATATCAAGGTTGAGAAGTGAACGTCCTGCCAAAACTACTAGCACACACAAATGGCATAGTTCCCAATATTATCTTCTTTTCACTGGTCATCTCTATGACTTCCTTGGCGACAGGCTAATTTAAGGACAAATGATGTCATGACTGTAGTTGAACATTAGGAATGTTGTGACAAGTGTGATACGGATATTATATGAACAGGGTTGGTAACAACCAACAAGGAGGTTGCGAGAATGAATTGACAGCCCAAGATGTTTCCTCTCATGTTATCTTGTTAATCGATTGCATATGCAGCAAAACTTAAATTAGCACCAGTCAATAGCTCAAGCTGCGCTGATCTGAGTCTTAGTCGTGTCTGCCAGCACTTAGACAATCAATCTACGAAGCGGCCAGAGTGTGTATTTGTGTCCTCTAATAATATCCTTCTCTGTTTCTTTTTTCCAGCTGTATTTTGGGGAGATATTGCCTTGGATGAAGAAGACTTGAAAATGTTTCAGATCGATGGGACGATAGAGCTTTCGCAGCAGTCACATGGGAGACAGGGACACACATCTGGTAAGACACATCAGATATCACAAGGCTCCAGACTCCTCTTGTCATCAATAGTTTAAAATTGCGAAAAAATTACCCTTATGAAGCAGTTCTTTTAAAAACTTTTGTAATAGCCTCAAACTCATTTGTGATTTAGCAGTTTGAACCGGACTCAGTCAATAAATCGTTCTGAGCCCTTACTGAGTTCACAACTGACTGAGACGTCATCAGTTTAGTTTAAGTTTCTAATGCACATATTTTTTCAGCTGAGATCAGTAGCAGATGTAGCAGACAAGGTTAAAGCTGCAGTCAGCAGCTGCTAAGGGTTGTGGATTGTTTCTGGTGCAGAACAACAACAATGACTCTTTCTACAGTCAAGTTCAAGGTTTGCGCTTCTGTTTGACTCAGTCCTTGAAGCCGTTCATGTGCATTTTTCAAACTGATGTCATTTTTGAAGTCAGACCTTCCTCCAGGCGTTAAATTATCTGATATAGCACTGGCCTCTGTGCAGTTTTAACTGCAGGGTGACACAGAAATAGGCACACACACGCACTGTAGCCTCTGTGGATTATTTATTTAAGAAACATCTTGATCAGTCTGAGATGCTGAACTGTCATAAGGATGGAATAGATGTCCATGATTGTGTTATGGGCTGCGGGTGATTTAAAGTCATTAAAATCATATTGAAGTTGAAGAATGTGTGGGGATATTGGGAGTTTATAGCTTCAAGTGATTAGACTTGATAAATGCTCCTGTCTCAACTCCAATGCAACATCAGCAAACAACTGTGTGTGTGTTTGCATAGCAAGGTCTTTGTCTTTTACTCCTTATGTAATGGGAAAGTGTGTGTGTGTGTGTGTGTGTGTGTGTGCAAATGTTTGTTTCTTTGTAAGTTAGAATAAACATTGTTAACAAAATCCTTCCTTGCTGTTATCTAAACTGACCAGTCACGTGCGTCTTTCCCATTGGCATGTAAACTGTGTGTCTAAAACAGGATAAAATCAGTGGATTTTGGAGTAAAGGTAATGGAGTAAAGCTTTCCTGTAGCTCAATCAGTAGAGCATTGGTGCTTAAAACGCCAAGGTCATGGGTTCAATCAGGGAAAGCAAGAACTGATTCAATGTGTTTCTTGAATGCAGTGTAAGTTGCTTTGGATAAAAGCGTCTGCCAAATGCATAAATGTAAATGCTATACACAGATTAACAGCCAACTAGAGAACTTTACCTTGCTGGTAGCGGCATCATCAACAACATCACCTTTGTCATCATCTCAGTCTTTGGCAGCACAAAGACGGAAGTGAGACCAAAAAGACAATAAGGATTCAGCTTTGTGTTTCCGTTCTGACTGGGTTTGTTACAGGATGTGTCTTCGGGGCAAAAGGGCAAACTACATCAGGACCATGAATAGTAGGAGAGCTGATGCATGTTCTAACCAGTTAGGACAGGTCCTCTTTTGATATTTCCAGATTCATCAGGATGCTGTCATGTAGACAACTGCACACACTTGTATACCTGCAAGTTCAATGTGTATGAGACTGTGTGCACTTTTCCTGTATCTTGGATGTATAGTTTGGTTTGTTTCTCACTTTCCTGTCCACATCAGAGAAATTCCAGAGAGAGAGAGAGAGAGAGAGAGAGTGGGAATAAGTGCATGAAGAAGAAAGCAGAGGAACAGAGATGTGTGAATGAGAACCCTGGGGGTGAAAGACCAGAGTAGGTGAGATGTTGAATGAGGGAGAAGAGGACATTGAATGAGTAATGGATGTTAGTGAGGAAGGGGGATAAATGGATAACATAGGTGTGATAATGGCTGACAGCCAGTGATGGAAGTCTCTTGGCTGACTGACAGCATTCATTTAACATTCTAATGGCATTATAACAGCGCAGTTTTAAACTTGGTTATATGCTGCCTTCACATGCTATCGGACATTTCCTATTTCCTACTAATGAAGTTGTGATTATAATCTTGTCGCATTCAGGTGCTTTGTTGTTGGAAACAGGAATCATGGAGGGCACCAGATTTATTCTTGCTTATTTATTTGGAAAATCCTATTAAATTAGTTTATTGACAACCAAATAAACATTCACCGTGTTATCTAGATTGCTGACTATTCTGAAATTCCAGTCTATTTCAGTGTATAAAACATACAATACATTTCAAATTATTACTTCAAATGATTATGAGCTCTAAATGTTAATATGCACTACTTTAACGACAAGACAAGGTGACATGGCTGTTGTGAAAGAAAACTAATAAGGAATATCAATCACAGTTTGATCGTTCTCTCCTCCACCATGTTTAAAGTTTATAGCTCACCCAAAACATGATCTTGGGTATCACAATTATCCCAGAGACTCCCAGCGGTAAATATGACTTGAGGGGGCTAATTATTGTATAATTATAATTAACATTTACTCAATGCTTAACAACAACACTCACACAATGTTCTCATAACATTATGCCATCCCTCTCACAGCATTCTTCAAATAACTCCCTTGAATGTTTCTTTCTCTCAGGTGGTCTAGGAGAGCATAATCCCAGTAAGAAGAGAGGTTCATTATATCTGTTGCTAGACAGAATACGACGGTTAGGTTTTGGTGAGTTCACCCTTTAAACATAAGCAAACAAAATTCTGGAATTTTGTTGTCCTATTTACCCCACAGCACCATCAATAAGACCTTTAGAAATAGCATCAAAATGTATTTGCACTATTTTCTAAATGCATCTTATTGATTTTATTGTGAACATTTGATTTGATTTGCGTATGTGATTTTTGTTGTGTTTTTGGGGAATTTATAACGTCTCAGGTTACTTACAAAAAAACTGCCCTTAAAACTAAAAATCTTACCCTTAGAGGGAACGAGACACTGCGTCGAACGCATATGGGAACGCATTAGTGTGATTGTCTCTTGAAGCGCAATTGAAACCAGGTGTGCGAGTGCACGTAGCCGAGTGTGATGTCATGAGCCAGGAGTATAATTGCACGCAGCCAACTAGAAGCCTCAGCTTAACTAGTGTCTGAAACAGCCGGCGTGCAATGGAGCTGAGGCTACGAGTTGCAGTGTCTCATTCCCTCTAAGGGAACTAGGGTTACGTTAGTAACCTGAGACGTTCCCTGTCAAGGGAACTCAACACTGCGTCGAACGCATATGGGAACGAGAATACCCACGCCGCCTCAGCGAACGGAGTAGGCCAAGCTAACGTAGCTCACTACGAAAGGGCCAAGGTTCCCAAAGCGGGGTTAAGGTCTAACTGGTAGAACCTAATAAAGGTATGCGGTGAGGACCAGCCAGCCGCATCACAAATATCGGCAAGGGGAGCCCCTGCGCAAAAAGCTTTAGAGGTAGCCATGCTCCGAGTAGAATGGGCGCGGACATGCAGTGGACACTGCTGACCCGCCACATTGTAAGCCAGTGAGATAGCCTCGACTATCCACCTGCTTAAAGTAGGTTTAGATACTGGAGCTCCCTTAGGAGACCCGAAGCATACAAAAAGTTGGTCCGACCTACGCCATGGGGCCGCTCTGCGGACGTAGGCGTCCAGTGCTCGCACTGGACAGACCTTATTCTTGAACTCCTGGTCATGATCATCAAAGGGGGGGGGGGGGGGGGGGGAACATAAGGCCTGCAGTACAATGTGACGAGCTGGGCTCGAAAGCACCTTCGGAACATAACCTGGTCTGGGAGAGAGAAAGGCTTTCGCCAGACCAGGAGCAAACTCCAGACAGGAGGGGGCCACTGACAGGGCCTGAAGGTCACCAACCCTCTTGAATGAGGAAATGGCTAGGAGGAACACCGTTTTAAGAGTGAGGAATTTCTCCGAGATGTCCTCAAGCGGCTCAAAGGGTTCCTGAGACAAGGCCTGGAGTACCAGGGACAGGTCCCAGGGAGGAACCCGAGAGCGTACCGCAGGCCTCAGCCTGAGAGTGTCACGGAGGAAACGAACTACTAGGGGGTCCCGACCCAGAGGAGTACCACTCGGGGGTACGTGGTAAGCCGCAATGGCAGCCACGTACACCTTAAGCGTGGAGGGGGACAGCCCGGCAGCGAACTTCTCTTGTAAGAACTCCAGGACGATACCCACATGGCAGGTCACTGGGTCTACAAGTTTGTCACTGCACCAGGAAGTTACTTCTGTTACGTAGCTACTGTAATATTAATACAATTATTTTTTAAACCAAAAAAATTCTAGGCTTTTATTTGGAAGTTGGGTTTACTGCCGAGTAAAAAGCCACTAGCAGGCGCTTGGATTGACGCAAAAAAACACTAGGAATTAAATTCTCTTTTATTTTTTTTTATTTTTATTTTTATTTTAAGAAATAAGGAATTAGTTAATGCTTATTCTTCTTAGTTCATTAGAATCAATAAAGAAGAATCCACATTTAAAAAAGGAAAAAGGAATGGATGCAAAAGTACACAAATCTACTGGAAGGTGTTTTCTATAATTTTATCTATTCTTTCTATGGTGCAGAGTCGTGGCCAGTGAACAGCAGTAAAGATGTGTCGAGCTCCAAGGCTGGAGGGAGGAGTGTAAACAGCGGCAGAGGTGTGAGGTCTCGAGTGCCACGTGCTGCCACATCTCGAGCTGAGAAGATCTGGCCCGGAGGTGTCATCCCTTACGTCATAGGAGGCAACTTCACCGGTAAGATCATGTGTGCATGTGTTTAACATCAGCAAATAAATATGTGTGATTTACAAATGATTTCTATGTGTGGAAACTCAGGAAGTCAGAGGGCCATGTTAAAACAGGCAATGAGACACTGGGAGAAACAGACATGTGTGACCTTCATTGAGAAAACCGATGAGGAGAGCTACATCGTCTTCACCTACAGACCCTGCGGGTTCGTGTTACTGTTTTCACTATAATCATGATCATGTTAATCATGTTAATCAACATAATCATGTTCAGTTAGTGGTTGGCTGGTGGAACTTCTCACCAGCCTGCAGTTCCACTGACTTTAGACACAAATGAAAATGTAACTGACAATGTTACTACATGACCATTGCACAATCAAACATCCAGAGTAATTTACACACAAAGTAATTTGATTCAAGTTTGTTTTTACATCACAAACTAGAAACTGTGTCTGATTCATAGATCAGAAGTCATAATGAATAAATTCATATATTTGATACAAATTAAATCATTTGTATGCCTTCTATTTGTCATATAGAATATTGTATATAAACTGAACACACATTACTGTATTTGGTGATTCTAGTGATTACAGCTTTGTGGATTATTTATAAGTGACTAGATTTGTGTAAGCTAGTTTTCTATGTCATCAGCTAGACTAAGTTCTTGTTTTGAAAAACCTTCACTTTAAAGTTGTGTAATGGAAGTAGTGATAAATCTTTTCTTCCGTGTTGTGTCGCACATCTGAGACGGATTATCAAAAAAGAAAAATGTAGGGCTGGGACTTGGTTCTATTCATCGGTTGTTGGTTGGCAGGAGAAAGATCTGAATGTGAGCTTGCAGATGACTGTAAAAATGGGGTGAGGTAAAATTATAACAAAGTTCGATAAGTATTTGATATGTTTATGCGATAGATTGTGTTAATTGTCATATGCACAGACAGAAAGCAGCTCTATTGCTTTTATATTTTATCTCCTAATTTTAACTTCAGCAAATCAGCACTGTGCTCAAACGACAAATATTGGCACCAACAAAGTTTCTAACTGGAAGAATTGCAACAAAAAAGGGGAATTTTTCTCAAACCAGCCTCCCATTGACGGCAGCCATCAGCTTACATTCCGGAGAAGGGAAAACACAGCTGCCTACACTCAAAAGATTAGAAATAATATGCCTCCTCTGGTTGAAGAATCTACCTGCTGCACAAACTGCCACAGACTTCTACAAAGGATTGCAGTTCTTGAAACAAAGCTACTTGTGGGACTACCAAACCAGACGGAACACACAACAGAGCTTCATCATGGACGTCCTCAGCACACAGCCGGTGAGTCCCATGAATCTAATGCTCCTAAACAGGCCATACTGAGTGCCGAAATTGATCAACATACTAATCGATGGCACAAACAGGGAGCGAGACCCAAAGGCACTCGAGACATCAGATTGTCACGAGTATCGCATTTTGTAGCGTCCTCCACCCCAAACACTAGCTCCCTACCACCGCCAATACATCTGGAGAACAGATTTGAAGTGTTAATGAATGTGAGTGAGGAATCTCCAGACATGATAAATGTGGTTGAGGAATCCCCAAACATGATCGGACACAGATCAAATCAGCCAGCAGCTAACACCGATGCTAACTGCCGCTCAAGGTGGAGCAGACAGCGACACTCAGCTCTTAGAGCAGCCGAGCCCAGGACTCTGATAGTGGGTGACTCTATTATCAGAAATATTAGCAGCAGGGATACAACTACATGCTGCCTTCCACAAGCAACAGTTTCTGATGTAAACAGGGAACTTAAGAGCATTCTGATGAAATATAAAACTGCAAACCGACTAATCATCCATGTGGGAAAGAATGATATTCGGAAGGAGCAGTCAGAACTCCTTAAAAGGGATTTCAATGAACTTTTTGAAATGCTCAGAAGTCTAAAAGTTCAGTCGTTCATCAGTGGACCACTCCCAGCAAGAGGAACAAATAGATTTACACGTTTGCTTGGGCTTAATACATGGCTGCAAAAAACCTGCAACTTAAAGGGACTGAATTTCATCGACAACTTCAATCTGTTCTGGAGTCAGAGACAGTTGTTCACACATGATGGCCTGCACCCAAACAAACTGGGCTCAAGAGTGCTAAAGGACAATATCTACTTCTCCCTCCATCATCCTTCAGCAGTGTGTGCAAATCCACCTAATCTGAATGGCACAAACACACCTGGACAGAGTACAGCTGACCACAGGACTTCATTTCAGCACCTGAATGGACATGCGGCTGACACATCCCACAAGGACAGCGATAACACCACGCAGCCACAACAACCACTGTTCACGGACACAATCCTGACTGAGCCCTGCCCAGAGAGCTCACCGATAGACAGTGACGTGTTAGAACTGCTCCAAGTTTCAACAGCCAAGGACGACTTTCGGGAAAACAGCCAGGGCCAGGACAACATATTACAGCCACCTGCTATGATAACAGTGACTTTGTCAAATGTTTACAGAACAAGCGGGAACCCAGTGTGCCTGTTGCTTTCGCTATTTCAGTTTTATTACGTGATAGACAGCCAAAGGTCTTCTTAAACCGTTTGGCAAACCCACTTAATCTGTTGCATATTGCACGCCAAACTAAGATTACTGTAGAGACAGAAAGTAAGACTGTTAAGTTAGCACTTTTAAACATCCGTTCACTTAAAAATAAATCACTTCTAGTCAATGATTTAATAACCACAAACAATCTAGATTTTATGCTTCTAAATGAAACATGGCTTGAAGACAGTTGCAGTTCAACAATCCTGAATGAAACAGCCCCTCCCAACTTTACTTTTATGAGTGTCTGCAGAGCTGTTAGGAGAGGTGGAGGTGAAGCCGCTCTATTTAAAGATGTCTATCAATGCAAGCAAGTGTCACTTGGTGATTACTTGTCTTTTGAATATTTGGGTATTGTATTAAAAGGTGCTCCTCGCATTCTACTTTTAGTCATTTACAGGCCTCCAAAATACTCTCCAGCCTTTGTGGAGGACTTTACAGAACTGCTATCAGCAACTTCCTCAGAGTTTGACTGTTTTGCCATTACTGGGGACTTTAACATCCACATAGAAAATGCAGAATCCAAAATGGCAAAAGAATTTCTATCAGTTTTGAATACTTTTGATCTGACTCAGCATGTACATAGACCCACACACAATCGAGGACATACACTAGATTTAATTATCAGTAAGGGTCTAAACATCTCATCCATTGTCATTAAGGATGTAGCTCTATCAGATCATTTCTGTATTTTCTTTGATATATTGATCTCTCCGACTGTTGAAGCTAGATCTATCTCGGTCAAAAAGCGATGCTTAAATGAGAATACTAGTGCTCTGTTTATGAAGGCTATATCTTTAACACCAAGCATATCTGCAGACTCTGTTGATTTTCTTCTTGATTCTTTTAACTCAAAAGTTCAGAATGTTATTGATAACATTGCTCCTGTGAAAGTCAGGAAGAAGAGTGGCAGACAAAAATCACCCTGGAGAAATTCAACAGTAGTGCAAAATATGAAAAGACAATGCAGAAAAGCTGAGCGCATGTGGCGAAAGACAAATCTTGAAATCCACTATAACATCTATAAAGATAACCTTCATGCTTTCAATGTGGAACTAGGCAAAGCTAGACAGACCTTCTTCTCAAATATTATAAACAGAAACTTAAACAACACCCGCACTCTTTTTGCTACTGTAGAGAGACTAACAAATCCCCCAAGTCAGATTCCCAGTGAAATGCTCTCAGACAGCAAATGCTGTGAGTTTGCTTCCTTCTTCTCTGAGAAAATAAATAATATCAGAAAGGCGATCAGCACATCCTTGAGCTGCACTGGGGTAAAACAGATCAGACCACAACCTCAGAAAGTAGCTATTATGTCTGTTTTCGAAGCAATTGATGGTAAAATTTTGGAAGAAACAGTACAGCACCTTAAAACATCAACCTGCGCCCTTGACATACTTCCCACATCTTTTTTCAAAAGCGTGTTTAACTGTTTAGAACCAGATATCCTAGAAGTGGTAAATGCCTCACTTCTTTCTGGGACTTTTCCAAATTCCCTAAAAACTGCAGTTGTTAAGCCCCTTCTGAAAAAGAGCAATCTGGACAACATCATATTGAGCAATTACAGACCAATCTCAAATCTTCCTTTCATAGGCAAGATCATTGAAAAAGTTGTTTTCAATCAGCTGAACAAGTTCTTAAGCTTGAATGGATACTTTGACAACTTTCAGTCTGGTTTCCGACCACATCACAGCACAGAGACAGCACTCATAAAGATAATAAATGATATTCGTCTTAACACAGATTCAGGTAAATTATCAGTGCTGGTTTTACTCGACCTCAGTGCTGCGTTTGACACTGTAGATCACAACATTCTCCTTGACAGGCTGGAAAACTGGGTTGGGCTTTCTGAGATGGTTCTTAAATGGTTCAGGTCATACTTAGAAGGGAGAGGTTATTATGTGAGTATCGGTGACCATAAGTCTGAGTGGACATCCATGACATGCGGAGTCCCTCAAGGTTCAATACTTGCACCCCTCCTGTTCAACTTATATATGCTGCCACTGAGCCAAATAATGAGAAAGAACCAAATTGCATATCACAGCTATGCAGATGACACCCAGATTTACCTCGCGTTATCACCTAATGATTACAGCCCCATTGACTCCCTGTTTCAATGCATTGATGAAATTAAAAACTGGATGTGCCTAAACTTCCTTCAGTTAAACAAAGACAAAACTGAAGTCATTGCATTTGGAAACAAAGATGAAGTTCTCAAAGTGAACGCATACCTTCACTCTAGGGGTCAAACAACTAAAAATCAGGTCAGGAATCTTGGTGTGATTTTGGAGTCAGACCTGAGTTTCAGTAGCCATGTAAAAACAATAACTAAATCAGCATATTATCATCTCAAAAATATTGCAAGAATTAGATGCTTTGTCTCCAATCAAGACTTAGAGAAACTTGTTCATGCTTTCATCACCAGCAGGGTGGATTATTGTAATGGGCTCCTCACCGGCCTTCCCAAAAAGACCATAAGACAGCTGCAGCTCGTACAGAACGCTGCTGCCAGGATTCTGAGCAGAACCAGAAAATATGAACACATCACACCAGTCCTTAGGTCCTTGCACTGGCTTCCAGTTACATTTAGAATTAATTTTAAAGTACTGTTACTTGTTTATAAATCACTCAATGGCCTAGGACCTCAATACATGGCAGATATGCTCATAGAATATAAACCTAACAGATCACTAAGATCATCAGGATCAAGTCACTTAGTAATACCCAGGGTTCACTCAAAGCAAGGAGAGTCTGCTTTTAGCTGTTACGCCAGCCGCAGCTGGAACCAGCTTCCAGAAGAGATCAGGTGTGCTCCAACAGTAGCCACATTCAAATCAAGACTCAAAACACATCTTTTTACCTATGCATTTGCAGATTGAGCACTGTGCTATGTCCGAACTGTTTGCATTTTATTTTATCTTTTTATTCTTTTAATCATTTTTAATGTTTTATTTTTATCATTCTTCTTTATGTAAAGCACTTTGAATTACCATTGTGTATGAAATGTGCTATACAAATAAACTTGCCTTGCCTTGCCTTGCCTAAAGTAAAAATAAATAAAATAAATAAATAAAAATAAAAAAACAATAAAGGCAATTAAGTGAGATTATAGATTGACAGGTATTTCCATGTTATGTTTTGATTGTAAACTCCTATTGTGATTGATAGGCAAATAATGTTGCGCATGCACGTTTTTGCAGACCATTACACTGGTACCAATTTGCCTGACTGATAAGCGCTGCCATTCCTGGTTGTGAATGAGAAACATTAAACGGTAAATGTGGCAAAAACTCCATATGGAATCGTATGCCACACCAAACATTTATCATCTTGGGCCAGTTGAAACAGGTTTAACAGTGCCAGGGATGAGGCGAAGGACTAAGAGATGCAGAAGAGGCTCTTTATTTATGAAAAAATAAACAAAAACTTAAACAAAAACTACCCCGTGGGGTGGGGGAAACATGACTTACTCGTAGCAAGAACATGACTAGAACTAGACAAGGGAATGACAGAGGAAAAATGACGAGGAACCAGCACAAGACAGCAAGCACAAAGGGAATAAATAGGGACAGAAGGGAGGATAATTGGGTTGGAAACAGCCGGGGAAAATCAAAGTTAAACATGAGAACAAGGTGGGAGGGGTTCACAATGACAAGACACGAACACGCAGCCAATGAGGTACATCGGCGCGTGTTCACATGAACACAAATACAGTGCGTAGCTGGTGAAAACCAAACTGCGCGTGACACTGAATGTGGCAGAACTCTGACAGATTGAGTCTAGTAATAATAACTGATATTACGGCAGAAATATGGACTATTCATATAATTTTTTTAATTTGTTAAAGTAGACATTAAATGTATTAAATGTTATGGAAGTTATGGAGTTATGGAACATAATAAATTTTTTTTGTTATTTCATTACAAATACCATCGAAACAATATAGTTACTTTTTACCATAGTAGTAAGGTCCAGTGTGTGGATTTTCCTATGGTTGAAATTATTAAAATATTATAGATTTTACCCTATAAAAATGAGATTGTTACAATTTTTTACAGATGTTACTGTTTTTGTAAATGAACATACATTTCCGTCTGCATCCCAACTCAAACTACTTTCAAATGTACATATCTAAGAGATAAAATGTAATATTAATTTGTGAAATGTTCACCTGTTTGGCAAGTGTTTATCATGTTCTTATGATAACTGGCATACATCACCAGACAGAAGTGTGACGTTTTACTGGAAGATCTAGATCTTTAACCAAAGGAAATTATTTTACAAAAATTGACAAGATCTATTTTAAAAAAGAGACCTGCCTTGGTGAATCGTTTACAATAATATCAATAGCATGCATTTGAAAGAGTACATTTTCATTTCATGCTGACTTGAAGGATTTAGAGACCAATGTAGAGCTCTAAATCATGTTTCAATGCATGAAACATTCAATGCATGAATTGTTACAGCTTTCCTGTAGCTCAATCAGTTCGATCCCAAGGAAAGCAATACCTGATTCAATGTGTTCCTTGAATGCAATGTAATTCGTTTTGGATAAAAGCGTCTGCTAAATGCGTAAATGTCAATGAAACACTACCAGGCTGGCTACCAGCTCCAGCACCGGTACTTTGGTAGTGAATGAAATCTGTTTGAGATTTTATTCTTGACTTCTGCATGCTGTTTTTAGTTTACATGTATTGAAAGTAAAAACATTTTTTTAAAAGCTGACTGAAATTCAATGATCATTAAGAAACACTCTCAGATGCTTTCATTGTTATGAGTGTATCCTGTAACGTGTGTTTGAAACAAAGGTATGTGTGGGTTTCCAAGAGCAACCTCAGAGTCGGCTGGGATGACTACAGTCGGTCTAGCTTTCCTTCCTTTCCCGTTACCACGGTGAGAAAACCATCCATTGTTCTTAGGAATGGAATCCTAACACTGTGTTAACAAGGAAGAGAGAGAGAGAGAGAGAGAAGGGAAGGCCGGGAATCACATAAGTCTACGTAAATATACTGTTGGTGATTGTTTGCATCTGAAAACTTTGCTTTTAATGAGCATCGATTAATGATAAGAAGGTTTTTAACCACTAATAGAAGTGTTATCAGTTTATGAAGGTTATATCACTTATTATGAATGGAAACTGAGTATGCAAAATGTCTGTGTGGGAATGATGTTGATGGAAGGTGAGGTGAAATAATGAGGCAGATCCAGACAGATTACAGAGAAATGGACTGAACGACCATTGACAGAAGGACAAGACTAGATTAGCAGAGAGGAGAGAGGTAGAGAGAGCATTACATAATATTATCCATCTCAGTGCAGTCATATCTCTTATAATCAGCAGACGTCAGTCAACTATAAACCTGCTGACAGACCAACACAAGCACTGTCTACGTGTCTGTATGTGCTTTTTAAGCATTTGGCATGTCGCTTGTGCCCATGTGTTAATGTTGAGAATGTATTGACAGGATTAATGATGGAATCCTTTGGACAAATATGGATTAAATATAAAGACAAGAGTTGGATATTTGTAGGTTGCTTAACTGAGTGTAGGTTGCAAGCAAAAGTAAAATGTAGTTTAGCTCAATTGAATTTATTTGTATATCACTTTTTCGTAAAATGCAAATGGTTGCAAAGCAGGATTACAGAAAACAGACACATTTTCATTGCTGTTTCTAGTCAATATTCCTTTCTTTTTTAAATGTAGATTGGTGAATGTTTTATTTTGAGTCTGTTTCCTTATATTAGTTTGAAAATATATCTGTGTGTGTCTACTCCACACTATCAATGGCTATGAAATGAGGGATTAAGGTGTTCTAATCCAAGTTATAAATAGTGAGGGACTGGAATCAAGATTACTGCTTTGTTTGTGTGTCTGAGACATTCTTAATGATAGACTATTGAGAGTCCAGTTTTATGCTCATAGTTAATCTATACAAATTTGAATTCACTTCATCTGAAGATTATAAAATGACCTTATTTTGACACAAACTTCAGCCCAGTCTTCATGATAGGGTCAGTGGAGAAAGCGTTGTATGAAGTATAACTAGTACATAGTAATATAATACAATATCTAATATAGTAATAATTATACAATAATTAAAATTACCAAGTTAAACTTATGCTTGTCACAATGAAATGTTACTGCTAGATAAAGCAAACCGTAAAAATTGAGTGATTAACTTTATACCATTCGCTACTGACTTGCTTTCGACTTATTGATCTGATTATAGATTACAGCTCTGGAAAAAATTAAGAGACCACTGCAAAACTATCAATTTTTCTGGTTTTAC
The DNA here is from genome assembly GCA_037043235.1 of Rhodeus uyekii. Classification (NCBI taxonomy): domain Eukaryota; kingdom Metazoa; phylum Chordata; class Actinopteri; order Cypriniformes; family Acheilognathidae; genus Rhodeus; species Rhodeus uyekii. Next base: position 5,138,237 of record JAWRVZ010000017.1, on the reverse strand, counting down.
TATTTATAGGTATGTATTTGGGTAAAATTAACATTTTTGTTTTATTCTATAAACTACTGACAACATTTTTCTTAATTCCTAATAAAAATATTGTAATTTAGAACATTTATTTGCCAAAAGCAACAACTGGTCAAAATAACAAAAAAGATGCAGTGTTGTCAGACCTCGGAAAATGGAAAGAAAATCAGTTCACATTTATTTTTTAAACAATACAATACTAGTGTCTTAACTTAGGAAGAGTTCAGAAATCAGTATTTGGTGGAATAACCCTGATTTTGAATCACAGGTTTCAATGTAATTTTTTGGCATGCTCTCTGCCAGTCTTTCACATTGATGTTGGGTGACTTTATGCCACTCCTGGTGCAAACATTTACGCAGCTTGGATTTGTTTGATGGCTTGTGACCTTCCATCTTCCTCTTGATCACATTCCAGAGGTTTTCAATGGGGTTCAGGTCTGGAGATTGGGCTGGCCATGGCAGGGTCTTGATCTGGTGGCCCTCCATCCACACCTTGATTGACCTGGCTGTGTGGCATGGAGCATTGTCCTGCTGGAAACACCAGTCCTCAGAGTTGGGGAACATTGTCAGAGCAGAAGGAAGCAAGTTTTCTTCCAGGACAACCTTGTGCGTGGTTTGATTCATGCGTCCTTCACAAAGTCAAATCTGCCCGATTCCAGCCTTGCTGCAGCACCCCCAGATCATCACCGATCCTCCACCAAATTTCACAGTGGGTGCGAGACACTGTGGCTTGTAGGCCTCTCCAGGCCTCCGTCTGACCAGGTGTTGGACAACGCAGAAAATTGGACTCATCAGAGAAGATGACCTTGCAAAACCTTAGCCTGCCTCTTCTCTGCTTCTTATTGATGAAGAGCTTTATTCTGGCTTTGCACGACTTCAGCCCTGCCCCTAGGAGCCCGTTTCGAACAGTCTTCACCATGCACTTCTCCCTGGCTGCCTTATGCCATTCTTTTTGTAGGTCACTTGATGTCATCCTATGGTTGTTGAATGACATTTGAATGAGTTAGCGGTCATTCCGGTTGGTGGAGAGTCGTTTTCGACCTCTGCCGGTCTGTAGCTCTGTTGTCCCCAATGTCTGCTGCTTGACCTTGTTCTTATGAACCACCTTCTTTGAAATTTTAAGGATGGGATACTCACTGTATCCCTCTCCCAGTAAAGCCAGAATTGAACCCTTCTTTTCCTAACTCAAAACTTTCCTTTTCAATTTTTTTGGCATGGTCAATAGTTATTTTTTTTATTCCAATTACTTTTGAGGTACTACTATCACTGTTTTTGCCAGCCAGCTGGTCCTACTGCAAGAGGATAGTGATGACCACAGAAGTTTTTTTTTTATTCTTTTCTTTATTAAATAAGATTTGGTTCAGGTGATCACCTAATCAACACCTCATTCAGTAGATTGAGGTGTGCCTGTGTTGGAATCCAACAGACATTGGAATGGAATGTCTCCCATACTTGTAGAGATGCTGATTTAAGAAAAAATGTCAGTGGTCTCTTAATTTTTTCCAGAGCTGTATATTGTCTGTATTATAGATCGTTGTTTTCAAATGCCTCTTCCAATGTTGCAGCTTGCGTATCTTTTAGAATTCTGTGTTTCCTACTTTTAAATACGACTTTACTTGGTCATTCATGTACCTGGAACTCATAATTATTATATTTCCAACTCCACTTGAAGGCCACATTATTACAACACCTTGTACAGCCTTCTGCTTCACTTTCATACAGCATAAATTCAGCTGTCTTGCCAACATGCTGTTGTTAGTCAGAAAAAACAACAGCTCACAGAACTGGTCAGTATATATGAACATAGCTGACCACACACACACACACACACACACACACACACACACACACACACACACACACACACACACACACACACACACACACACACACACACACACACACACACACACACACACACACACACACACACACACACACACACACACACACACACACACACACACACACACACACACACACACAGAGTCAGCAGGGATGTGAAGTTGCTGGCAACATTGCTGTTAATAATAATCGGATTTGCAGGCTTGTACAAACAGCAGCAAGTGAAACAATTCATCTTAATGTGCCAAATATTCTCACCTGCTTAATGCAACACACATAATCCAGTGGAACTTGAATAGCAATCTGCAGATACAGTCATATATATTAGATTTTTGTTTCTCTCATAGTAATGCAGGGGAAAAAATCTGATTTGGTACTGTAGTGGCCAAAATTCCCTACTATAGATGCCCAACTTAAAACCATTGTCTTATGGGACTTACTTTTGGACCCACCAGTCTCTCTTTAGTTCGTCTTTGTCTCTCCTGCAATTCATTGCAGTAGCACAAGAATCTGAAAGCTAACCCCAACTCACCCATAATCAGCTCTAATCATTTCACACTATCCCCTGCTCACCCCACAGTAAACTACATTACCCCAAACAACCCCAAACAAGCATTATCCCAGCTCATCACCCATCACCCCCTCATTACACTCACTGTAGCATTTTATGACACTCCTGTGACATAACCAGAATCTGTTATTCAAGAGTGGAATGAGCCAACAAGATGCTGACATTTAATTGAGATCTTCAGATTTTGAATTTTGTTTTTTGGTTCTCAAGGTGTTGCTCTTACGTCGGTCGACGTGGTAATGGTCCCCAGGCAATATCCATTGGGAAGAACTGCGACAAGTTTGGGATTGTTGTTCATGAACTTGGGCACGTGATTGGCTTTTGGCATGAGCACACACGACCTGACCGTGACGATCATGTGACCATCATCCGAGACAACATCCAACCAGGTACTGCATGACCCTTGAATCTTTGCATCCTAACAGATAATGCTCTTATAATTTTTGTCCATCCATTACCAAAGAAATTCTTCAAAACGTTTATAAAGACATTGTAAAAGTAATATGAATTGAGCGGTTTAATCCATGTTTTCTGAAGAGACATGATTGCTTTAAATCCTTCCCTCACAGGTCAGAACGACCCGAAGCCCTAAAATTATACTTTTTTATTTTATTTAATTTAAATAATATTTTTCATAACTTTTCATTTAATTTACTTTTAAATGACTAGATTTTATCAATAAATAATACATAAATTATGATTTAAGCACATGCTTCACGTTCTTTCAACTTAAATTACTTTTTTGTAATTTAAGTAGTGTCAGATAGTGTCAGAAATTGGGAAATTTTTTAAAGAATATTTATTTAAAAATGCTGCAAAATTTTTAATACAGAATAAAAAAATGCTGTTATAATTTCACCATTTATTTTGCATTAGTGTGGGAATTTGTTCCGCATTGTAAATGTGTTCAAATCTAACCACTTACATATCTGTTTGCAGTCTGCATTGTGACTGATTGATTTTTATTTGAAAAAATGTGGGGAAAAACATTGCCCCTGGTATAATTTTAATTGAAGGTATTAATTTAAAAGGTATTTAATTTAATGTATTCATTTTAATGGAAATTCTTGTGTGTGTGTGTGTGTGTGTGTGTGCGTACGCACGTGAGTGTGCTCTGCATTGGGGATGTTCTATAGTGTAATGCCTTCATTTGTGTGTGGGTTTGTTATGGATTGTGATTTTCATATTTTTGTGACAATTAAAAAAGAAAATCCTCACATTCTATTCATTCCTATGAGGGTCAAATTGAATTTAATCTAAATAACTCCTTTAATCCATTCTTTTTGTGTGTGTATTCCCTGAACTAATGCAACAAAAGTACTTAGGTCTTGTAGCACTGCAATGAAAACTCGATTTATAAATATGTGTTAAAAATGAATTTCAGGTCAAAATTACCCGAGGGAAGAATAAGGGTTTTAATTAAATAATTTTAGTCAATGAAAATACATAACTCATCAAATTTTATAAACACAGAAGCTCAACAATTGTTGCTTGACACGTGACAACAAACCTCAATGGTTCTCAAACACAAACTATCCATTTATCGTTATCATTATTGATCATTATCATCATTATACTATTAATGATTAGAAATGGCACTTGGCTTCAATTATTTGTTCATACAGACAGTATTTGAGCTGCTGTTGCATGAACAGAACAATTTGAGAGTTCAACTGTTATTCTATAGAGCCTAAACACACAGTTTGAGCCTGTAAGCCTAAACATCTGTTTTAATATGAGTGTATATGTGTGCACTCAGGTCAGGAGTATAACTTCATTAAGATGGAACCAGGGGATGTGAACTCTCTCGGTGAGCCGTATGATTTTGACAGCATCATGCATTATGCCAGAAACACTTTCTCCAGGTGAGACTCCTGTCACACACCAGAAATTTCACACTCAGTAATTTAATACACAGCGTTCTAAGCATTGTCCTTTTTGTCTTTCTCTTCTGTAGAGGAATGTTTTTGGACACAATTCTTCCCTCTCGTGATGAGAATGGCGTCAGGCCTGCCATCGGACAAAGAACTAGACTCAGCAAAGGAGATATATCGCAAGCTAAGAAGTTGTATAGATGCCCAGGTAGGCCTATGGTGTGTGAGAGAGAAAGTGAAAACTTAAATGTAGGAAGTCCAAGGGTGTTATCTGCAGGGAGATGACCTCACTTTATGAGTAGAAAAGTGTCTCCAGCTATGTGTGTGTGTTAGCTTGCATGAGATCATTTGTTATTGTCAATTTTATGATGCACATATGCTTTTTGTGGTGGCTCATTGGGAAGCACAAATGCCTCACAGCAAGAAGGTCCCTTGTTTAAGTAACGGCTGAACCAGGTGGCCTTTCTATGTGGAGTTTGCATGGAATTTCTCTCCATGTTGGCATGGGTTTCTGGGGACATTAAATTGCAACCCTACATGGGACAAGTAATTTGTTGAATGGATGGGTGTGCATTTTGGTCAGGAAAGAGGAGAGGGCCACCCTGACATTTCAGGGACAAAGAGCATAGAACCCTCCCGCTCTACTGCCTGTGTGTGTGTCCATGTGAGTGGCATTATGAGTATTTTACTTTACTGCTGTATTGTTTTGAGTTCATGCTCTAGTAAGGGGGTGTGTGTGTAAATGCGTGACGCATGGCCTACTTCACATACAAAGACAAAGCTTTCTCCCTTCCACCGTGTTCACTGTCTGTGACAAAATTTGAATGCCCACTTTAATTTTACAATTTGCCTAAATCAGCAGTTTTGTTTGAAACACAATTTGAGAAGTAAAATGTATAAATAAACTATTATTTTCTTTTCAAGTTACGTTAAGGAAAAATTGTCCAAAAATGACAAAAGCATAATAAAAGTTTCGCCTTCTGAGTACATCCATTGAGACGATGGTTGGGACGTTTTGAGAGGCAAACGTATGTTCCGTGGCTTTCAAGACCTTAATACCGACCCAGTCTAGGTCTACCTAGGGGGTGTCTCGAGGGGGGGTGGCCTGCACCAGTCTGAGGACATTCCATTCCATTACCTTCGAAAGAGAACATCTCAGGTTAAGCATGTAACCATGGTTCCCTGAGAACATGTAGCAAGACACAGCATCTATTTGCCATGCTTCCGGTATTCCTGCAGACGACTCCTTCAGACAAGAAGTGTATTTCACAGGAACCCCTTTACACTCATGGTTGCACCAGCAGTTATGTCATAGGCTGCCGCCTGCCAATGTCGAGTTCATTGTCGTGTTCATGCTTCCGACATAGAACCCTCTAGGGGATGCAGCATCTCGTTCCTAATTCTCATCAAACTATGTTTACATGCATAGTCAAAGATTTTAATCGCAATTATTTGCGCAAAAAGGGTGTGATTAAGCGTGATTAAAATGTTTTTATTTATTGAGGGCTCTAAAAATAATTTGGTGACAATGAGGTGAGTAAACGATGACATAATTTTCATTGTACATTTCGAAAACTACTGTTGTAAGTCCAACGTTCATGTTCCTGCTGTTACATACAGGTTATCAGTCAAAGTTTGGTCTGAAATAGGGGTGACTGTTTCCACCCAAGCCAAAGATAACAGCTTATCTAATGCTTGATAGTCCACTGGATTGTTCTGTGTCTTTATATTTCCTCGAAAATGACACCCAAAAGTACCTACACATACGAGATCACTGTCCAATGAGCTATGATGAAAAACAGAGGCCTGTCAGAATAATGTTTGGCCAACCACTACATCACTAATTGGGAGGAACATTTGGCAAATGTTTGCAGATTTGGCTTCTCTTGAACAGAGAATATGCTCCCCATATCCTGCCCTGTTTGGCTCCTGAGATCTCATTAGAACAGTCAATAGGTCTTTGTTACTTCATTGTGTGTGTGTGTATCTGTTTCCTGCACTGCTATTTAGCGGTGGCGCTCAGCCACTGCTGAATATACAGTGCTATGGCAGAATTTTTTGAGTTGTGAACATCTTTCTATTGTGTTGTCTTCCTGGATGCATAAAAAAACAAAACATACATAACATCCAGTGTTGTCTGACTCATGGGCGAATGACTCCTTCAAGCCGGTTCTTTTAATTAATTGGTCAAAAAGACTGAGTAAACAGTTTGAATCCATCTAAAGACTCATTCACTCAATCTTTCATGGCGATTACCAAATTAACATCTAATTAAAATGACACATTCAAGTTTTAATAATAAATGGAGTTTTTCAAATATTGAGAACAAAACAGTTTTTCTGTATACATACTTATCAATAATTTTATTGTGTTGGGTCTTTTTCAAGCATGTGGTGAAACACTACAGGACTCAGTCGGAAATTTCTCCTCTCCGGGATATCCTAATGGATACCCGTCATATACACACTGTGTATGGAGGATCTCCGTCACACCTGGGGAGAAGGTAAGACACTACTTTGTATTAAGTGTGTGACTTTACACAGTCATCTGTATCTGCAATTTTGAATACATTTTTTCCCTGTAAATTTCTTCACTATGAGGTTGTAGATAAGGAAATGTTGATTTAATGTGTGAAGTTTGACGTTTGACAGCTGCATGTGTGCTGCCCATTTCAGATAGTGTTAAACTTCACCACAATGGACCTCTATAAGAGCAGCCTGTGCTGGTATGATTACATAGAGGTTCGTGATGGATACTGGAGGAAAGCGCCATTGCTGGGTACACACATACTGGTGGACTCACCATGAATAATCTCTAATTTATTAAGCAATGACATGAATCACTGCATGGTCATGGAGAACTATTACTTATATCATTGTGTGTGTGTGTGTGTATCTGTGCAGGTCGTTTCTGTGGTGATAAAATTCCAGAGGTTTTGGTCTCCACAGACAGTCGGATGTGGATTGAATTCCGCAGTAGCAGCAACTGGGTAGGAAAGGGATTTGCTGCAGTCTATGAAGGTATGTGTGTGTTAGGGGTCACAATATTAGATTTCGTGAGGTGTAGATGGGAAGAGAGATATTTTGTAAGCACAACTGTACAAAAATGTACAAAAGAAATTACTGTTGATCGGCTGCAGACTTAATTGCTGAAAACCTGATCTTTTTTATGGAATCCAAAAAAACTCTTCCTTCTTTTTTATGATGGGTGGAAAACAGCTTTTATGTGTAGGATTAATATGTGTGAACTATTGTGAGACAGTTTCTTGTTCATTGCCATTTAATGTCTTAACGGTGAAGTGTGTGGCACTAGCGAAACAAAATCAGAATTGCAAAATCATTGAATGGTTCCAAACATATTTCCAAAATACTCCATTGGTATATTGGTCAACCTACAAAGTAGCTGACTGCATAATAAATACATAAATATTAAAATATTTTGATCATTCAAATTTCATCAGCTATAACTTTCTATCTTTTAAAAGCTTGCAATACAAAGGAATAACATAAAAAACCTAATAATATTATTTTAAAACTTTTCCTGTCGGTGTCTTTAAAAAAAGCTGCAGCATTTTTTATAATTTTCATAAAATTTTCAGGGCAGACAGAATATTTTGAATATCTGAATATTCAATACATCAAGCAACAGAACCACTGCTTTAAAACAAACAAAACAAAAAATGTCTCGCTCCTCCTATGTGTCCCTCCTGTGGTTCCGTAGTTTATCCTTCTCCACTCCCACTTGTTATGTTGCCAGCTGATCAGTGTTAATCCTAATGTATTTAACCCTCATGTGTTACCATGGCATTGTCGATTGTTGTTCGTTCATGTGTTGTCGTGTGGATGTACGCGCCTTCTGAGTTTTTGCACCATCGCGTGCCTTTTCTGTTTATAATTAAAGTGTTTTCCGTTTCATCTCCGTGTACTCCTTGTTCTTCTCCGCATCGCACGCCAGCTTTTTGTAACAAATGGATTCTTTTTATCAACACTTGATTGTTTTATAAAAAAGCAACATTTTGAGCAAAAAGTTGAGAATCTTATTTTTTTTAAATCAAAAACTACATACAGATCAGATTCAGAGTAATGATCAAAACATGGAGTAGAACAAGTCCATCAACACTTCCTAAGCTTACACAGTCCTATAGCTCGTCCTGGGTGGACATGTCTTTCAATAACATTAGGCAGTTTTTGTTTATATGCTCTTCAGTGTTGATGATCGTGTAATTTTACTTATGCATCTGCTGACATATGCTATCGCTTGTTTCTGCTTCTTAGCATGTATTTCGATTCAGAAATGTTGTACTTTAATTTGTAATTTTCTACGCCCCTGCTACCTTATAACACATTCGTCTGTCAATGGCGAGGAAACATTATCTCATAAATAATGAAATTTCTATTAATGGCGGGGGGAATCAATACATAGCATTGAAAATCGTTTAAATGAATAATATTGAAATACTATTATGATAAGTAATATTGTTTCAACACAGTGAAAATTGCATAAATATTTTCTCAATCTGTCTTTGTGTCCGGTAGCAATATGTGGAGGGGAGATCAGTAAGGATTCTGGACAGATTCAGTCTCCAAACTATCCAGATGACTACCGTCCATCTAAGGAATGTGTGTGGAGGATCGCAGTGTCCGAGGGCTACAGCGTAGGCTTGAGCTTTCAGGTCTTTGAGGTGAGGTTGTTGTTCTCATCGCTTTTAGCTATTTTCTGTTCATGTCAAGTTCTATTTTACTTTAGCATTCCTCCTTTCCTTTTATGTCTTTTCATTCTGAGAAGGAAAGGAAGAGAGGAGAGACATCACTATTTACACGTGTGGTGTTTCGTTTATGTTTATCATATACATGCACAAATAGACACACATCATTGTCAAGTTGATTTTCCTAAAAGACTGCTGATGTGTGAGGCCAAAAGACTTGGCACGTTTGATTATTTACATTAAAACGTCAGACTGTTGTTACAAGTCATAAGTATATATGCGCACCATTGTGTGTGTCAGTGGGTCAAAGGTGTCGAATTGTTCAGAGGAAACGAAAACACTCTCTCCCTTTGCATACACACATTCACACTTTCTTTTGCACGCATACAGCGTATGTAATAAGACCAGGACGTGTATCAGACTTGAGAGCCTGGCATATAATATGCACAGAGACGCCTGAGATCCTGTTTTTATTGGATTGCTTTCCTAGGTACTGACACCGACTGTAAATTCTAATCCCATACTGTATTGTGCATGTATTTGTGTAGATTGAGCGACATGACAGCTGTGCATATGACTATCTAGAGGTTAGAGATGGTTTGTCTGAGACCAGCCCTCTGATTGGCCGATTCTGCGGCTACGATAAACCTGAAGATATCCGTTCCACCTCCAACACTCTCTGGATGAAGTTTGTCTCTGATGGAACTGTAAATAAAGCAGGCTTTGCTGCAAATTTCTTCAAAGGTACACACACACACACACACACGTACTAAATAGTTCTGTCAGAAGCTGATGTGTTGGGTCTTGTCCATTCAACTGATGTAACTTTGTTTCTGTGTTATTAAAACAGAGGAAGACGAGTGTCTGAAGCCAGATAATGGCGGCTGTGAACAGAGATGTGTTAACACATTAGGAAGCTTCAAATGTGCCTGTGATCCTGGATACGAACTGGCCCCTGACAAGAAGAGCTGTGAAGGTAAGAAAGTGTGTGCTTGTGTGTGAACTCAGTGCACACAGGTGCTTCCGTCTGCTTGACTCAATCATGCTCAGCGGATGCTCAGGCAAAACCAAACAGTTTCAGGAAAACATCCGCAGTCAACAGGAAAACAACAAGAACAAACAGCACATTGGCTACACACTCTGCTCAGAAACCACATGATTTCTGTCATTAATAAAGCATAATGTGTTACGTTAACATTATAATAACGCAAACGTCATTAAAAACTGTGCTTATAAGTCTATACTGCCAAAGAACTGAAGACAGAATATTTAACTTTTGTGTTTTTAAAAGTGTTCTCTCTCTTTTTCTCTTTTAGCTGCATGTGGTGGCTTGCTGACTAAGTTAAATGGCACAATCACCACCCCAGGCTGGCCTAAGGAATATCCTCCCAATAAGAACTGTGTGTGGCAAGTGGTTGCCCCAACTCAGTACCGCATATCCATGCAGTTTGAAGCCTTTGAACTAGAGGGAAATGAGGTGAGAGCACATACTCCCTAACTCTGTGCATGTGCTAGCGTGGCAGAGTGTGTTATTGTTTGTGTGGATATAAAGAATAGATATTTATCAGTGTATTATTTGTCTATTTTATATGTGCAGGTGTGCAAGTATGACTATGTTGAGGTGCGGAGCGGCTTGTCATCTGACTCAAAGCTTCATGGGAAATACTGCGGTACAGAGGTTCCGGAGGTCATTACCTCCCAGTACAACAACATGCGAATCGAGTTCAAATCAGACAACACAGTCTCCAAGAAAGGCTTCAAAGCTCATTTCTTCTCTGGTAAGACCACCATGACAGCGCTTTTCATTTGAAATGGAGATTTGGAAGTCTTTTGCTATGTTTTGACACCTCCACCCAAGCTCACTTGTATATATGAATTTCATAATGTAAATTTTGAAAGCTTTTCAAGCATTTTTGGAGGTAAATGTTCCTCTCGTTTATGCGCCTGTATCATGAGAAGCTCTGTGGGTTTGGTTAGAAGCTTTCATTGTTTGAACACACTGTACAAAAGCTTTAATACAAACACTGGATTCTGGACTATAGCATAATTGTGCTTCTGACCTGTTTGGATGCTCGATGGCCACTTGTAAACGTGTAGTATAGATATTTTGGGGTAAGTAACATCTGGAAGTGTCTGTAAACTCCAAAATTTTAATGTGCACTGACAGTGTTATTTAAAAAAATTTAAAGTGTACTGAAACTTCAAATGTGTGTGAATCGGGGCATTCTTTTCCACAGACAGGCCTGCTCACTGCAAAGAGCGACTCTTTATTTTTATGTCCTGCCAGGACGTTGATAATGATGTGCCAGATATGATTGGCCAGCAGGTCATGTCAAGGCGTGTTTCAGGTACAGCCTTCTGTCCCCTGATTGATTTTTGGGAATGGATTTGTCCTCACATCTGAAGTTGCTTTAAAAATCCATTCATCTTCTCGGACACTGGGCTCTGTCTCTATGGCAACAAATGTCCCAGCATTTTGGGTCGGCAGCATTTGTTGAACTTATTGCATGATAATAAAATGGTTTAACCTTTTTTGGTTTATTTGCAACCATTTATATTTCTATTAACATTATTCAGTTTTTTGTCTGACTAGAGCTCACAAACTAATAATAAGATTCATATGATAGTGTTATAATCTCATAATGCTTATATGAATTTTAGACTGTGCAGGAGAAAATGAGATGTGAACTTGTGAACAAATATACTTTAATATCGGCTCATAACAGATGAATAGTCCATTAAACAAGAACAGCTTCATGAAACAAGAATACCCGTTATGTTAAATTCCTCACCCTTGCAGTGAATCCCTGTTTTTATTATTATTTCATAATCTCACACCCATGAGATCTAGAAGATATGAAAAGACTCAATTTGGTTGGCAAAGTTACAAAGAGAAAGAGAGATTTTCTGATTCTAGAAGATGAACCAGATAAACAAGAAAATTGATTAAAAACTAGATCAGCCTTTGTTGTGCATAGCAACATTAAAGTTTAAAAGTGTTGTTGCTTATAGTTATCAAAGACCTTTAAAGAAGTTTAATGTGTGTCCCTGCTTTTCAAATCAACAAACTTATTTGACATTTTAATAATTAAAATAAAATATTTTGTGTACAGTAAAAGGTGCTGTAAGTGATTTTATTCATTTGTCCCTCATGTCGGGATAAATTACAACCTTCTTCCAAAACCCAGTTAATCTAACGTCAGAATGCCGAATGAAAAAAAAAATTTCTTCAAGGGAACTTGCGCTGCGTCAAAACGCTAGGGGAATGCCTTGGCATGTTGGCTTATGAAGCACTGTGAAATCGATTAAATCGATTGTGTGAATGATTGTCGCGGGTTGATGACGGGTGCCGGAAACCGGAAGTGGCAACTTTGAGTGTCTTCAGCAAAGCTCTGTGCCGGTTGTTTTTGTGTGAAGCTGGTTGATCTGTGTGTGAAACAAAGAGGTATATCTTTCCCTTGCTAGTTTAAAAAGACAAGGGACTTCCACACCTTTTATACTATATTCTATGTGCAAACCAACAAGTTTTAGAGTGTGTACTTCCCCTGCCCTCGCTACATTCCGGGCAGGGTTACACACCACTTACGTGTAGACTAGCTGTGCACTGCTCTCGCTCTGCTCCCACCTGGCGGTTTTTCTTAATACACGCCTATTCTATGTCCTGGAGTTAGCAAAATAATAAAAACAAATGGATCTGGCAGTGGGGTTTGAGATGGGCTCTGCACTATCTCAGCCCTGATCTGATTTACCCTGCCTGGATCCGGAAGCACGCTCTAGTGTATTTACTTCTGAACAGGCAGAGGCACCGGCGCTGCAACTATCTAGGTCAGAGGAGTTGGATGTGTTAGCGTCAAGGTCAGAGAGGAAGATTCTTCAGTAGACTATTCTTCGATAGACCTTGTTCTTAAGTCCTGGTCGTGATCACCAAGGGGGGACAGGACAGAACACCTGCAGTACAACAGAATGTGTTGGTGAGTGGTTTGGCCTGGGGTGGGGGAAGCCATCATTCACAAACTATGCCACGAAGGGGCTACGAATGAAGCATTAGACCCTCTAAACTCCTTTAGCTGTGGGAAAAAAGAAGAGAGTCTTTAGAAAGAGAAACTTAGTGGGGATCTCCTCAAAGAGTAAAGGGGCCTGGTATCAGCCCAGTGGGACAGGTCCCGAGCCGGCTTAGTTGTGCTAAAGGTTTCATCCTCAGAATGCCACGGAGGAAACCCAGTTTCCTCATTGTGGGGGCTCTGGAGAGAGAGGGGGGTCTAAACAACCTTGTTTGATAGACCCGAGAGTATGCGCTAGGCTCAGAGGCCAAGCCCAAGGAAAACAGAGTTCTGGGCAGGTAAAGGCTGTACAGTGTTTTCTCTCTTTGCTTGAAGAAGGACCAAAGAAGATGTCAGTCGCGACAGTTTACATAGTGGTCGCAAAAGCAGACTCCCCTGATGATTTAAGTCGGTGACCACCGCTGTGTTGCCGGATTATGGACAACAACATGATGGCCCCTAGGGCTGCATGTGCACAGAAGGCGTGTCTGGCGCATCTCTGATAGAGCCTTTTGCCTTTAGCCTTTTTTGCGAGGAGGACGGTCCTCAGATCTGTCCTCCTACCAGTAGGCTGCAACTGAGAGGCCCAACCCCTTGTTTTTTTTGGGGGGGGGGGTTGGCAGGTGGCGACACTCTGCTTTGTGCGGCTCTAAGGGGGGAGCTGTGAGGCTATGGCTGGCTCACAGCTTCAGCGTGAGGGTGGCGAGGCATAAGCTTCCTGAATGCTAGGAGCCTCCCAAACCTCTCGAAAACCGATTTTACAGAGTCACCGAAAAGGCCAGGAGGGGACAGAGAGACGTCTGGATTTTTTTTTATGGCTTCAGGTTAAGCCACAGACACCTCTTCGTAGCCACCAGATGCCAGGGAATGGCCAATGGAGGAGGCCGTTTCACTAGTGCCCTGGAGAGAGCGAGCCTCCTGCCCTTTTCGAGATTCCCAAGCGATTCCGCTTGCCAGGGCTGCAGCAGAGCAGTAGGGTGTAAGCCTTCCACTGCCAGGGTGAAGCGGAATATGCTCTGCCCACCCGAGTAAAAGTGACCCGCATGGCCTGGTAGGGGAGTTGGGTTTCGACGCTGAGGTTGGAGCGGTTCAGGCAGGTAATGGTCATCTAGGTTGCTTACTTAGGATTAACATCCCTGGTCTCGGTCGCCATATTTTTAATGTTTAGCCACGAAACAGCACGATGCACAACCCCGACAAGCTCCGCAGTGAACAATTATCTTCAGTGAACTATGGTTACAAACGTAACCTGAGACGATTTTTCTGATTGACTAGTTTTCAAGTAAAAAAAACAAAACACAGCTTATTACTTTAAGCTGAAGCATAAGCAGGATCTGCCACTTTATGAGTATAAATGGAATGCACAAATTAATGCTCAAACAGTAGAGCATGGCGCTTACAAAACCAAGTTCAAGGGTTTGATTCCCAGGGAAAGCAAGAACTGATTAGAATGTCAATGTGTATCTTTAATGCAATGTAAGTCACTTTAGATAAAGGTCTGCCAAATGAATAAATATAAATACATTTCCTGCAGTCATGGCCAAAATTGTTGGCACCCCTGAAATCTTTCCAGAAAATCAAGTATTGCTCACAGAAAAGTATTGCATTAAAACATGTTTTGCAATACACATGTTTATTCCCTTTGTGTGTATTGGAACAAAACAAAAAATGGAGGAAAAAAAGCACATAATTTCACACAAAACTCAAAAAATGCACTGGAAAAAAAATTGGCACCCTTTCAAAATTGTGGATAAATAAGAGAAGTTGACTTTTAATTGTGTGTCTGTGTGTGCCACACTAAGCATGGACAACAGAAAGAGGAGAAAAGAACTGTCTGTGGATATAAGAACCAAAATTGTGGAACAATATCAACAACCTCAACTTTGTTTTCAAAGGTCCATCTCCAAAGATCTAGATGTTCCTTTGTCCACAGTGCACAACATTATCAAGAAGTTTGCAACTCATGGCACTGTAGCTAATCTCCCTGGACGTGGACGAAAGAGAAACATTTATGATGGCTTGCAACGCAGGGTAGTTGATAAGCAGCCCCAAACAAGTCCCAAAATTCAAGCTGTCCTGTAGGCTCAGGGTGTCAGCACTAACTATCCGTCGACATTGAAATTAAACGCAATGGCAGGAGACCCAAGAGGAACCAATTGCTGACACAGAGACAAAAAAAAAGCAGGACTACAGTTTGCCAAAATGTACTTGAGCAAGCCAAAATCCTTCTGGGAAAACGTCTGGTGGACAGATGACACCACGATCAAGCTTTTTGGTAAAGCACATCATTCTACTGTTTACCGAAAATGGAAAGAAAACACAGTACCTATAGTCAAATATGGTAGAGGCTCAAAGATGTTTTGGGGTTATTTTGCTGCCTCTGGCACTGGGTGCCTTGAATGTGTGCAAGGCATAATTAAATCTGAGGATTACTAATGCCATTGCGATTTTTGGGTCACAATGCAGAGGCCAGTGTCAGAAAGCTGGGTTTGCATCTAAGAGAGAGAGAGAATAAGCTCAATTATCAGTGAGTTATAATGGCATCACTCTCATTGTCTGGAAGTCCCTGTGAGGTTGGATTTATGCTGGCCCAGTGACGGCAGACTTAGGGAGGTCCCCAGAGATCTCCCACATTCTCCTGATCTGTGTGAGTGTGTACTGAGCCGAGCAAGAGCGCCGAACTGGAAACAATGAAAGAGGAGATTCATGTCTTGTATATGCAAAGGAAAGAAAGAAAGATTCTGATACGCTTGACCTGTAAAATAATTTTTTGGAGTAGGCTTGATTTTTAACAGGCATACATATGGCACATTCTTATCTCGTCAGCTGTGGCATTTTATGATCAAGTATTAATTTAATCGGAAAAATAAGGATCTTTTGTCCAGAAAGGGAACTATTCACTGCACTCAATAAAACAGCAGGAAATTGTTCAACACATGATACATGCTTGAAAACAGCATTAATTATGAAAAATGTGTGGTAACCCACAAAAACATGAGTCTCTTTATCTCTGTTCTCTCCATCTGTAATGTATTGGGTTTGATAAATATACTGGTGGTTTTGAGCAGTGGTTGAAGTGTGATAATTAGATAAACCTGAGACTTCCATGGAAATAACAGCTTTTGTGAAGCTTTTGACTCATGGGACACTGTGTCGAATAGATGCACAATGGGGGAGAAACATAAGGAATCATTGACCCAAAAATGGAAGAAGAAAAAAAACTCTCATCAATTGCTCATCCTCATGTTGTTCCAAACCCATAAGCCTTTTCGATACACAAAAAGAAGAAATGAAATGAAATCAGATATTTTGTAACGGAGGACTCACAGGCAGGGATCCAATCGCAATGTCTTTATTTAGAATGGTCGTACAGGCAGGGGGTCAGGGCAAAACAGAGAGCAATCGTGGTCAGTAATCCAAGCAGGGGTCAGGAAGGCAGGCAGAACAGATACAAAAACGTGGTACAGGCGGTGGTCAAGACGGGCAGCAGACAAACATAGGCGTAAATCCAGGCACAGGTCGGGGCAGGCAGAGAAGGATCAGAAACAGGCAAAACTGGTAGCGGGCAGACAGGAATGATAAACGCTTGGAATGACAGCAATAGCAAATCGAGACCTCGCAGTGAGTGTGTGTGTGAAGCAGTCTTTTATAGTACATGATAATGATATACAGGTGGTGTGGCAAACAGTGAAGATGGAGTCCAGGTGTGTGTGTGTAATCAGTCTAGTGTGATGGTTGCTGGGAAATGTAGTGTGTAGTGAAGTGTCAGTATAAGTGAGTGAGCTCCTTCTGGTGGCCAGGGAGGGGAGCGCAGAGCTCATATTCATAACAGAGCCCCCCCCCTACGAGCGCCTCCTGGCGTGAGGCAGCTAAAAGGCGCCGCGCACCACCATGGCGGCGCCCAAAGTTCAATGTTCCAGGGTGGTGCCGGGGGCACGGACCAGGCTGGTTCAGGCAAGGCTGGCGGGTCTGGGAGGTCTGTAAGGTCCCGGGACATAGCCGACGAGCCGAAGGACCCGATCGACACCGCTGGTTCCGGAGACCGAAGGCCAGCCGCAGCGACGAATGACCGAGGCGGAGTCCAAAGGAGCGAGAGCAGAGTCGGAGACGGAGTGACAGAGGACATAAGGTGTAAGCCGGAGGGAGGAAGGAGCCAGCTGGAGCCGCAGGTGTATGCAAGGCGACGCACGACCAAGGTGGAGCCTGGAGGACGAGGGAACCCGATGGAGATGATGGTCGAGGGACTTTGGTGAAGCTGAGGGAGTGAGAAGCCAGGCTGTGCCGAAGTGTTGACGGACCGAGGTGGAGAGAAGGGGTCTGAGGCTGGAGGCGGAGTCAGGCATTCCCCGACTGCCGTCGAGGCTGGAGTCGGCAGGATCTGCGGCGGTACCATCCAGCTGAGCATATGCAGTGGCGGTGAGGAACTGACGATCTCTGGCAGAGACAGGGCAGGAGGGCTGGCAGACACAGACAGGGACAGAGGTGATAATGGGTGGGATAGGGTGGGAAACGGTGGCTCTGGCTCTGGTTGACGGGTCGTTGCAGGCTCTGGCGGCTCTGGCTGACGGGTCGTTGCAGGCTCTGGCGGCTCTGGCTGACGGGTCGTTGCAGGCTCTGGCGGCTCTGGCTGACGGGTCGTTGCAGGCTCAGGGAGGTCCGCGAAGGCCGGCGGCGGCTCTGGAATGTCCCGGAAGTCCAGCAGCGGGTCGGGCCACGGCAGCTCGGCCTCTGGTTCTGGCGGGTCGGGCCACGGCAGCTCGGCCTCTGGTTCTGGCGGGTCGGGCCACGGCAGCTCTGGATCGGGCTCTGGCTGGCGGATCTCTGGATCGGGCTCTGGCTGGCGGATCTCTGGATCGGGCTCTGGCTGGCGGATCTCTGGATCGGGCTCTGGCTGGCGGATCTCTGGATCGGGCTCTGGCTGGCGGATCTCTGGATCGGGCTCTGGCTGGCGGATCTCTGGATCGGGCTCTGGCTGGCGGATCTCTGGATCGGGCTCTGGCTGGCGGATCTCTGGATCAGGCTGGTATACGGCTTGAGCTGGTGGGTGGTTAACCTTGCACTTGATTTCATCAGCTGTAAGTTGCGATCCGCAGATGAACAAGACAATATTTAGAAAGTCCATGAGTGGTTTAAAACAAAATTCCAGGTCAATGAATGAGCGGGGCTTCTCATCCATACCCTGCAGGAAACAGTAATTGAGAGCCATGTCATCCCAGCTTACTTGTTGTGCCAGACCCAGAAACTCAGAGACGTAATCCTCCAGTGGACGCCCGCGCTGGTAAAGGGATGAGAGTTTCAATGAGAGTGCGTCCATTTTGTTGCTGGTAGACTCTCCTGGTCTGTGAACTAATATCCGAGAAAGACAGCTGGATCTTGTTGTGGCGAGGTCTTCTGTAACGGAGGACTCACAGGCAGGGATCCAATCGCAATGTCTTTATTTAGAATGGTCGTACAGGCAGGGGGTCAGGGCAAAACAGAGAGCAATCGTGGTCAGTAATCCAAGCAGGGGTCAGGAAGGCAGGCAGAACAGATACAAAAACGTGGTACAGGCGGTGGTCAAGACGGGCAGCAGACAAACATAGGCGTAAATCCAGGCACAGGTCGGGGCAGGCAGAGAAGGATCAGAAACAGGCAAAACTGGTAGCGGGCAGACAGGAATGATAAACGCTTGGAATGACAGCAATAGCAAATCGAGACCTCGCAGTGAGTGTGTGTGTGAAGCAGTCTTTTATAGTACATGATAATGATATACAGGTGGTGTGGCAAACAGTGAAGATGGAGTCCAGGTGTGTGTGTGTAATCAGTCTAGTGTGATGGTTGCTGGGAAATGTAGTGTGTAGTGAAGTGTCAGTATAAGTGAGTGAGCTCCTTCTGGTGGCCAGGGAGGGGAGCGCAGAGCTCATATTCATAACATATTTCTGTCCCTCCGTTGGCAACTACCTCTTTGGTGCTTCAAAAAGTTAATAAAGAGATCATAATGTTAATTGAGAGATTTAGAATAAAAGCCTAAATTAAACCTGCTTATAATATAAAGTTCCTGAATTCACAGCAGTTCCTGCTGTGTCTGTTCAGAAAATTTGGACTAAGCCGCTCAATTAATATGGATTAAATTTTTTTAAGCTCTTTTTTCATGAATTTTTTTGTTAATTGAGGTAATTGCATGGGCTCACAATGAAGAGACAAAAATCTCTCAGGTTTCATTAAAAAGAACTTCATTTGTGTTTCGAAGAAGAATGAACATGAGGGTGAACTAATGCTTTAATTGACACATTTGCTTTACAACTATCAAACACACACTAAATATGCTATTAGTTTTTCCTTAATCACTTAGCACTTCCCTAACAACATACAGTGTGATTCTCTCCTGTCTTTTGTTTTAAGTCTTTATGTCAGCTTATTTGCAAGAGAGTTGTTTTTGTGCCCAGCAGGATATAAACAGCAATTAACAGCAGGATATGAAACAAAACAAACTAAAAGTCCATGATGATGAAAATTAAATGAACAAAAGACTGACAGCTGCTTTATTTCATTGCACTTAGCATTGGGTTTAATGGATTTTGGGTGGATTGCGACTAAGATTCATATTTTTGTATTGAAATATCATGGATAAAAGTGACATTACCCTTGAATCTTTTTTTTTTCAACCTGTTGGCTTTAAGATTTCCTTCCATCTCCTTTGGTTAATTAACTGATATAGACATTTAACCTCAATCACTCACTGTAACTGCTCTTTAGAGAAAATTAAATATCAAACCAGACTTCAGATGTCAGAAATGTGCTGAAGAACACATTTTTATACTTCACAACATCATCTCTGACACAGATTTCTAAATGTATAAATCAAAGGAAATAAAACTAAATTGAGAAATCTAAAGGATCTGGTTGGATCTCAGTCTTTGTCACTCTCTTCTCTTTCTGTTACAGATAAAGATGAATGTTCAAAGGATAATGGTGGATGCCAGCATGAGTGTATCAACACTATTGGCAGCTATGTGTGCCAGTGCCGCAATGGCTTTATTCTGCACGAGAATAAACACGACTGCAAGGAAGGTATGTACAGGCACTCGCAAAAGAATAATAGTGGCTAGGAGAGGATAAGTGAGGGTAGTCATCTGGCTGTGGCATAGCTAGCATGTGTAAGCATGTGGATTTATACTACATTCTGTTGAAGACAAGCAAAAACCCACAAACAAGAAAGAAAAAAAACTCGCTTCTCAGCATTTAAGTGCTGGTTTTCTGTCAGGTGTTTTTTTCTCTTTGACTATTTAGGCTCTTAAATATACATTACAATATTTACAATACATTACAAGATTTGACTAAAACAATCCAACATTTTTTTCAGGTATTTCAATGTAGCCACATAATGAGGGGTCTGATATCAGTTTCGATCTGACCTTAACAGTCGCTGCACATTTCAACATGGATTGTTTGCAGGCTTTAAAGAAACTTTGTTATGAAGGTTGGGGCAGTTATTGTATAAATTAAAGCACTCTGGAGCCAATATGCTGGAGTATACAACAAAGCATGGATGATCATTTCACATTTTGAAGAGGCCGTGTTTATTTAGAGGTCTTAAAGGCATAGAAGCAAAGCAACCCTGTTTATACAGTGAGACTGAGGTTAGATAAAATGATGACAGACAAAAATTGGAATAATTAAATAATCTTAAAATAAAACAAAATAATGTGCTATCAATAGTTGGAGCTGCATTATATATACAATGAATGAGGTGACTGAACTTAAAGCGTTAAAGTAAACTTTGAAACGGTTGTCCTCCAGATCTCCACACATGTTGAAGCATTTAGATGGTCTGTTGTAGTCAAAGAGTGTCTCCCACTAAACCTCGCCTTTATACAAGCACTGTCAACCTCCAGTGCAGCTCTGCCCTGCAGGCCTTTTAACATTTTTGTGGGCTTTGGAACGTTTAAAGCAGTGTGTGTATGTGTGTGTGTTTCTCTTTGAAAAGAAAAACAGTTAGACCTGAAGAGAGAAGGATAGAGATATTACCCTTTAAGCTCCAGAGTCAGGGTCAAGAAGTTAAACCAGCGGCATCCTGGAATACACACACACACACACACACACACATACTAACTCACTGTCTTTTCGAGGCTAGCTCACTGACTCTTATTTTAAACATCTGGAGTTTCACAAAGCTTTAGAGTCTTATTCCTGCTTCTGTTTTAATTTTCCTTAGAGCATGTGCATGTTTTTGCGTAAGATGTGTCTCTCTTAAAAGTCTCTCAGTAGCAACACTAGACCAGCTTTACTAGTTGTTTATACAAGCATTACTAGTGGAAGATTATCATCATAACAAAGCCAAAAAAGCTGTTGTGCCTTTAACGATGGTACTGTCATTAATGATTTTGTCATGTGTAGCCTAATGAAACTAGAGAGAGAGCAAAACATATATAGCCTATGGGCTGATATAATGCACTTATAATATTTGACCCAGAAACACACACAGTCACCTTATGTATATGCATTCTAACATACACACAAACCAGCAGTGTTTGAGTGTGTGTGTGCATGAGTGAGTGTGAACACCAGAGGCAGAAGACTGAAAATACCTTTGTTCACTAATGCACACTGACCTGATTATCAGAGGGAATAATAGAGACTTATCTAGACTTAGTGCTCATGTGTGTTTGCGTGTGTGCGTGCGTGTGTATGTAGCGTGATAGTGATGATACTGTTGATGATACTGTGGGGTCCAAAAGTCTAATTCCACATTGAAAATCTGTATTTTTTATATTTAAACCTGGCAACAAAACAAATTGTATAATAAATAAATAAATAAACACTTTGATATAAAGTGAAGAAGAATTAATTAGAGTTCAGAACATCTTATGTCACTAATCAAATAAGCAAATTTGTATGACTGACCATGTGGACACCTTTGAACAAAAGGTCAAATTGTCAGCTTCCGAGATCTTGGAAAATTCTCAAATGTTCCCCACTTTGTGTGAAGACAGAGAAAGCCATGGCAGGTCGGGTTGTTCTCAGTCATTCGCATTGGATAACACCCACTCAAACACGCTCTGCAGGGTTTTGGTGAAAATGTTTTTCTGACCTGGTTTCTCAGGGTCACAGCAGGTTAACTGACAGCGTGGATCTAACTGTAATCACATGTCCTTGTGCACACACATAAGCACACTCGCAGACACGTTTGCCAAGCATATTTTGAATATTTTCTAGTGATGGTGAGTGAGGTTAAAGAAAGCTAGTCTCTTGTGAGAGAGATCTACTCTAGCTTCTTGGAAAGCTAAGTCTCAGGTAAACCTATGAGTCAAGGTAAACATACTAAAGGTTAAGTATTCTGTTATAGTCTCTCTGCGATGTTCACACCTCAGGGCAAAGTTCAAAGTTTGATCATTTGAAGAAAAGTGATGTCAAACATCTCTCAGAAAGCAAGGGAAGTCACATAAGTGAGAATTAACATAACAGTGACATAACAGTGTTTTGACATACAGTTGACCCTTTTCAGAGACTGATGTTAACTACATCATAGCCGATTTTATATTTAAAAAAAATTTAAATTGTAAATTTACATTTATAACTTTGTGATATATTTGCACTCAATAATAATAATAAAAACTTGTTAAAACTGCTTTGTGTGTTTTTGGGAATGATGGAAAAATTAGATTTTTCTCTCTTCTGACCATGGTGTTTTTTCCCTCTTTTTGGAAAGTCATAGAAATGCTATCATACATTTTTTTTTTTTTTTTTTTTGCTATTGGAGCAAATGTGAATGCAAAAATAATTCCATTCACTACTATAGCAGTTTACACAACTATGACAACTTCCACTTCTGAGAACCCCAGACATGCGAAAAGGGTCAATTAGTGCTGCTAATTGATTATAGGTTATTGACACTAAACTGTAGCAAAAATAATTTATATCTAAAAATAAAATATATTATTAAATAATAAAACATTATTGAATGATAATATGAGCTCAAAAAATTGCACAAATCACATAAAATTCTTTCTGGGAGTACACATGGGTCATTGTTATCTAAAAAGTTATTAATCACATGTGATTATTGTGCTGCATCACCATTTTTAATGATCTTTACCCTCTTCAACCCATACCTGTTTATCAGCTGAGTGTGAGCACAAGATCCACAGCACGAGTGGAACCATCAGCAGTCCGAACTGGCCCGACAAGTACCCCAGCAGAAAAGAGTGCACTTGGGACATCACCGCCACACCCGGCCACCGGGTCAAGATTGTGAGTTTTTATAATATTTTATAAAATTTTGTGCTATATGTTTGCTACTATTAAACATACCTTTGCATTAAACACAAACATCTCCTCAATCTTTACGCTTAGAAAACAAGCACACAGACTCTGCGGTCACTGACCTGAGCGGAGATACAAATATATATGTAATCCTATTGTGGTCCTCTCACGTTTAAAGACAATCTCACATCACACACATGCTCACATAAACATACACACACATATAATCTCCTCTCCTCTCAAACACGTGGCCATGCAAGCACTTACTCATGCATCAATGTGCAGACATATACATGCTCTCACAAACAAGAACAAGATAAAAGTAACCCATGACGTCTAATAATAATAATACGGCTTTAGCAGTTGTGTCATCTTGCTCATATTTCATTTCATTCAGGATTTTAACATACTAGTGTGTCAAAGCAAACATGTTACTTCAATGTCTCCCACTGCTTTCTGGATCTACCTTCTGTGTCGTCTTAGACCTAAACTGATTCTAAATCGCCCTCATCTCTCAAGTGAAGTCACAAAAAGGAGAATTTTATTGTTTGTTTGGATGAGGTACAAGTGTTTTGGGGATTGATTGTTTTAGGGTCCATTAGAATTAATATATCATTTTAGCATTTCGGCGTTAACATTTGAAGTTCTTGCAATAAATTTATAGAGTAACTTTATCACCACAGCTTGGATTTCATTGCTGTCTCTGTTTGTAGGGGTAACAGCTGGCGTTTTCATAATGCTAATGTTGTGAGCACAAAAGGTACAATAACTTCAAAACAACAGTTCAGGAATTTGTGGATGGTCTAACACATCCCAGTTTTGTTCAGGGAAGCCACTCAGTGGCCATCTGGACAACACACTCAAGCAGCAATTTTCTGCGTAGCCCAACAAGGAACCTACACTTACACAAAGCTCTGCAGATGTATGTAGAATTGAAACACCCATCAGTAGCCAAGTTTCCATCCACTATTTACAGTGTTTTGACAAAGATTTTGAAATTTGCTTTCTCTAGCCTGTTTCTATCCAATTGGCCTTTTACCGATTATAACGAACTATGAAGTTCAGGGTAGAAGGAGGCGGGAACCGGCGAACATTTAACAGCTTTAATAATTAAAATAAACAACAACAAAATAAAATTAATGGCAGCAGTCCCTCACGGACAACTTCCGCCCACACACACAAACAAACAAAACACAACGCTCTCTGTCATCCTTCACTGGCTTCATTCCTCCTTTTATGCTTTCGCTCCTCCGTGAGATACGAGGCCTCGGCTTGCTCGCTACACACCGATAACATGTCATCTCTAAAAAAAAACACATTGTCGCACACAAGTTTTGTTGTACCGTAAAAACATCTGAAAAAACATCTCGAGTCATATTTACACATGCCAACCCTTTATTAAATAATTTGCTGAAGAAGTCTCACTAAGGCTGCATTTATTTGTTTTCTCAAAATGTTTCAGTTTCAATAACATCAAAACTGTTAGTCAAATTGAGTTTCTTTAAGTTTTAGTTTAAATCACACTAAACAATTTTTTTAGAATGGTCCTGCTAATGTGCATTAACAATTTAGAATAAAATATTTAAACAAAAAAGGCAAGTATTAAAAACGTACATTTATGAGGGAGTGTAATTTACGTTGTAGAACAAAACGCCAAAATATTGTCAAATTATGTTTACCACAAGCCCCATTATAAAACCCCATAGGAAAATAACAAGGGGACAAGGTTTTGACTCTATGGACAATTGGCTTGTCACATCCAAAAATGTTTATCTGCTTCTTTAATATGCCAAATTTGTTCAACTTTTAGCTGAGGAGGTCAAAGAAGAGAAACCATTATTTTTATTTTTAATTGTTGTTTGGCTAGAATTATTGTGTCTTAACTGCTGTGAAATTCTTTCCTCTTGTTCATCTTTCCTGTGGTGTCTCCTTCTGTTTCTAGTCTTTTAATGAGTTTGAGATTGAGCAGCACCAGGAATGCGCATATGATCACCTGGAGGCCTTTGACGGGGACTCGGACAAGACGCCCATCCTGAGCCGTCTGTGCGGCAGTAAGATTCCAGAACCGCTCATCTCCACAGGTAACAAGATGTACCTGCGATTCATCTCTGACGCCTCGGTGCAGCGGAAAGGCTTTCAGGCCACTCACTCCACTGGTAACTACAATGTCCTTTCTGTGTCTGATGTTTGTTTGTATAATTTGATCATTTGCATGCATTACCCTTGGATCAGATGTGATTCAAGTGTTCATTTTAGTAATTCTGATAACGTTTACAGTTTAACAGAGCCCTCTAGTGTATCAATAGTGCATTACATATCTGTTAGAATCACTGAAGTTTTGCCTTTTCACTGTTACTGTTGCTTATTTCAGTTAACAGAAAAGTGAAAATAACATTTGTTAGCTATTACAACCTACAACAGTATAACATTAGTATACAACCATTTTGTGATTGTGTGTAGAGTGTGGTGGAAGGCTGAAAGCAGAGGCGCGTCAGAAGAACCTGTATTCTCATGCTCAATTTGGGGATAATAACTACCCCGGCCACACCGACTGTGAGTGGCTCATAACCGCAGAGTCGGGTTACGGCATTGAGCTCACTTTCACCACCTTTGAGGTAGAGGAGGAGGCCGATTGCGGGTACGACTACATCGAACTTTACGATGGCTACGACACCGGAGCACACAAACTCGGACGCTTTTGTGGATCTGGGGTACGAGCTTAAAATATTCTTATGTCATACAGCTCGTCTTATTTCTTCTGCTGACCTCTCTCTCTTTTGTTTAGCCTCGTGAAGAGCTTTACTCTGCTGGCGATGCCGTGCTGATCCATTTCCATTCCGATGACACAATCAGTAAGAAAGGCTTCCACATCCACTACACTAGTACAAAGTTCCAGGAGGCGCTACACACACGCAAGTAACGTCTCTGGAGAGAGACTGAGCACAGGGATGAAATGCTACAACAAGGAGAAACAGACTCCAGAAAACTAATGAGATTGATTAATGTCAATCAAGGACCCTGCCTGTTTTGTGCATTGGATTTGCCTCTTTATGTTCAGCCACTGTGGAAGTGCTGTCATATCGACCCTTAACTCCGATCAGCTGCTCTTATGTGTGGGATAGCTCTGCCCACTGGAGTGCTGTCCTGCGCTCTCTGACTGGACCAGTGCAGTAAATCAACCCTTGGACAAACACACACACACAAACTTTTTGTTGGCTCTCTGTTTTTCACATAAGACAGTGATAGTCATGTAAAATAACTGAAATGAAGAGACAATGACAATAAGACAATTAAGTAACTGCTATTGAACTTGTATGTGTGTGTGTGTGTGTGCATGTCGCTCTGGACAGCATGGGCAGTTTGGCTGCTGCCGCCACACCACACTGTACCTCAGCTAAAATGTGTGTGTTTGAGTGGATGTGTGTGTTTGAGAGAGAGTGAGGCCTTCAAATACCAGCCTGAACTCATTCAAATGTCTTTACAATTATGTGGTTGTAATTTTACAATTATTCTGTTAGCTTTATGGCAAAACCTATTTTCTTTCCATGAAAAGTGCAAAAGTGAATATGTAGCCCTATTTAACAATAAGCTTATTTACATATATGTAGCCCATTGTTTATGTCTGCTGTGACGGACTTAGCAATTCAATGCAAGCGGTTATGACTACAAAGCTGTTTTAAGACAGTGGGTCTTATTCACTAAGCTTGTGCACAAATGAGAATGAACGTAACAAACAATAACTTGTGTACTAAAATTTGTTTGGCTGGGAGGGAATTAGGAACAACTTAAACCACATGTACACCAAAATTACATGCTCTGGGTGGCCTTATAATTGTGTTATGATTAAATTTTAGACATAGATATTTCATCTTAAATGTATACCATCATATACAGTGAAAGCTCCATTAGTTGGAGCTGTAACTGCAAGGTTTCCCTGTATAACAACACATTTACGTATATGTCTTAAAGGTGTTTATTACTGGTTTTAATCAGAACGCCTTTATATGGAGATGGTTTGGGCGAAGTTTATGCAAATTACCAAATTTATTAACATTATATTGAGGTTAAGAACAAATTCATGTTCATTTTTTCTTATGCTTACAAATTCGAAATAATCCACACAATTTATTAGTGAATGAGACCCAGTTGTGCTTCATTCATGAGCAGGCCCACAAGGAATCTGCATGCACTTGTCATTTGCAAAGATCCCCCACGCTTTGTGTTCATTTAATAAATGCGTTATATCAATTAATAACTATCAGTAAGAGTATAATACTATCAGCACCATTTCTATTCTGAAAAATAGATTAGATTTTAAAATAGTCTGCAGATTTCAATTTGGGCCTTCTCGTGATTTGCAGAAATCATGTGAAGATGTTTGAGTTTGAATTGTTTATTGTGTGCGAGAGAGATATTCTATAATTTGCCTGTGGTTTTCTCAATCTTCCAGTAACGCCTCCTGAAGTGAACATAATGTGAACAGGAAACAATGTCATAAAGCCTTGCATAATATGTCTGTTACAGCTGTGACAACTAACTACATCCACCTTAACCCTGTGCGCTTTATATGCACTTAACGCAAAAGACTGTATGGAAATATGTGCTCTCCAATCGTGGAAATGAACCCATGAGCAGTACCAATGAAGCTGAAAAACTCAATGAAAACATGACGGACTCATGGCAAGGGAACGTTCTCAGTTGCTATACTCCCAATGATGAGTTTTCCCTGCTTGGAAAAAAAGCAAAGTCGTTGTTGAGGGAATTCTTACGGTGCTATTCAATGTCTCAAAAAACAACAGGTCCCATGTGGCAATGCTCCAGCCATTCAGTGAATGTGTTGGTGCAACGGAGAGGCAATATTAAAATAATGTTGCTTATCAACACAGAACATTGACTCACAGAATTGACAGCACTGGTGTTGTGGAGGAACAATTATTGCCTTAGAACCAAAATGTACATTCTTGCACATGATGATGTTTCTGTAGATAATTGTTTTTTCCCCTCAAATTATTATTATATTTTATTTGATATTAAGTTTAAAGAACTTGAACATTTATGTTAAAAAAAGAAATTGAAATGGACTGACCTGAAGCCGTCCCATTCTGTCCAGTTACACAAACACATATATCTGCATATATGGTTATATAAGATCATGTGCAAACACACTCACACACACACACACACACACACACACACACAAACACAATAATGTTACATTAATCTTAATGCTTTAAAGTCTCCAGTAAGACTGTGTGAACTGTGATGTATGCATATATTGGTCACAGGTCATGTGACTGTTCTGACTCATGTGAGTATTTCTGTATGTGCCAAGCTCCTGTTGATTCCACTCTTGATGAACTATGACATATGATAATGTGAAAAAAAGATTTATTCACCTGTTTCATCATCAGCCTAATGATGAAGGACTCTTCACTCTCAACGGTGATTAAACTCATGTCAGGTCAATTAAATGTGCGGTTTCATTTGTTCTTAATATCTCCTCCTCTCTACCTGTACATTACAGTTGTGGCCAAACGTTTTAAGAATAACTCAAACATTCATTTTCACAAAGTCTGCTGCCTCAGTTTTTATGATGGCAATTTACATGTACTCCATAATGTTATGAAGAGTGAATTGCAATTAATTGGAAAGTCCCTCTTTGCCATGAAAATGAACTTAATTCCCAAAAAACCTTTCCATGCATTTCACCAAGGACCAGCTGACATCATGTTAGTGATTCTCCCCTTAACATAAGTGTGAGTGTTGACAAGGACAAGGCTGGAGATCCCGCCGTCATGCTGATTGAGTTAGAATAACAGACTGGAACTTAAAAAGAAGGGTTGTGCTTGAAATCATTGTTCTTCCTCTGTTAACAACGATTATCCGTTTACATGGTTGTCAGTAGGTTCCGGGAGGCCAAGAGACACGGAGGGGATTTTAATAAGTTTCTCCCCCGTCGTGCTCAATAGTCGGGGCTGTTGGCTGCTCAGCCCCAACCAGGTCTGGCCCCTCAATGGAGAGAAGCCCAGAAGCAGAGTGTGGCAAGTCATGCCTGGGGAGGGACTGTTGTTCTCTCTCTGCTGCAATCTGCATTTTGGGGACCAGGTGTTTCCAGAAAAATATTACATGCTCAGTTAATGGTGTCATTCAGAGCAAGGAGTGCCTACTTTGCCAAGTTTATGCTATACAGTGA
The DNA here is from genome assembly GCA_037043235.1 of Rhodeus uyekii. Classification (NCBI taxonomy): domain Eukaryota; kingdom Metazoa; phylum Chordata; class Actinopteri; order Cypriniformes; family Acheilognathidae; genus Rhodeus; species Rhodeus uyekii. The sequence continues at coordinate 5,108,749 of JAWRVZ010000017.1, read as the reverse complement.
CCCTCGTTTATCGCGGTTAGTGTGAACTGGAACCCCTCCGCGATAGGTGAAAATATGCGACGTAGGATCAGCCAATCAGCTCACGGTATACATCCTCTCGTGCTCTCTTGCGTTCTGCCTGCCTAATGTGCTTTCTCAACAAATTCGGCTTCGTCCCGTCTTTTAACAACCGTGTCTTCAATCCGCAGCGGCGCTGAGCAGAGTCACATCAGAACAGAAGCAGTGTGTGTGTGTGTTCATCTAAGCCTCATACTCATTGGTCGGTAACCGCTCATTGAGAAAACCAATCAAATCAGAGAAGGCAGGCTTTATGGTCACACAGAAGCGGATGAGGCTTTGGGATGGGGGTGGACCCACGGTAGCACTCGCTGCTTGTTGAGAAGCGTAAGAACGTAAATGCACTTTCACTTCAGAGAGTGCTGTGCGGCACTGTGAGAGAAGCGTCACTGACAGAGCGAACATATGAGCCGTGATCCACGTGTACTGCAAACTTGGCGCATGCGTAGTGAACTCGGTACTATCTTCAGTCACGAGACAAACATGTGAAGTGGCAAATTTGACCCTCTTTTGTACTCGAGATATTAGTGTTCGGTGACATTAAAGAATCGACATTACCGAAAAGAAAATGCTAAGACAAATAGGGAGTTTGGCGGTTCCACTTCAAACACGTCGACATAATAGGATTGGCGAGTTAACCGTGAGTCGAGAGAAGTGAACTCCACTGTATTTTTAGATTGGCCTTTAAAAGAGACAAAGGCACAATCATTATGACACTTTAGACAATCATTGAGGTCCTTGTCCTTTTTGAGCAAAAGCGAAATAACTGCAATATCCATATCCCTAGAAAAGGACCCTCTCCTGATTTGATCGTGGTGTTATCTGAGAAAATGTTCATTGGACCTCAATCTAAGGGCAAGTAAATGACATGAACATGAACTGACATGTTCTGTGAATACAAAATTCAGTATGCTTTTATAATAATAGCTTTTATCTCTTTTTTCACAAGGTTGAATTGAGGCGTAACATCCTCATCAAAATAGTTGTAATAGACCATCTAATATCAAAAGTTTAGAATCACCACCCCTTAAGATTTATTTGAAGCTTTGGAGCAAGAAACAACATGGTAAAAGTGATTAGAGATGCGATCCCATTTGACCAAGAAAGTCACTTGTAAGGCTCTATTTATTCTTTTGTTTCGAAAATAGAAACTTGTTCCATTGAATTATTCAGTTCCCTCAACTTTCATCTTAACATCATCAGCCATTCATAAAAAAAGGATAAAGTATGTTGGAAAAACTGTACAGAGGAAGAGAAAACCACAGGAAAGGTCAGGTACAGATATTGTTATATGAATATTTGAACATATAAATGCAACACGCACGAAAAAAGAAGAACAGAGCAACAGCGAGCAATATTCACTTTTGCTTCTTGCTCGCTCTGCGATTCGGTAGTCTTTTCTGTGTAGTAGCGCCATCTACCGTATAACAGTGAAAACACGGATTGGGAATTGGGAAATTGGGAAAGAGAGTTAATATTGAGGGATTCATTTTTATATTTAAAAATACATTTAACATGCCAATTAAATAATATCTGATTTAATGCACACACACACACACACACACACACACACACACACACACACACACACACACACACACACACACACACACACACACACACACACACACACACACACACACACACACACACACACACACACACACACACACACACACACACACACACACACACACACACACACACACACACACGTTTTATAAATTATATAGCATTATAGTTGATCACAAAATTCTTATTCTTTAAACTTTTATCAAAAAACACTCACAATCGCTCTGGCTAAAGAGTATGAATTTTAATCGTGTTTGTGTGTGAATCGGGATGTATATTGTAGGTATCAAATTATAAATGAACATGATAAATTATGTCATTAAAAATAAGAAAGGTTAGAGGAAGGGGTACATGCTCAGTTTAAAATAACCTCATAGCAAAGTTCCCACCACACACCACCAGTAAAGTGTGTGTGTGTTTGTGTGTCAATGAGATAAAGTGGATTACTCTTTGGAGCTTCACATGAACCATATGGTGAGTGTAATGTCATGTAGACAAACAAAGACCTTTCTCTCCACTTAAGACTGCATTTGACACACACACGCGCGCGCGCGCACACACGCACACGCACACGCACATATGTACATGAGAATTACAGAAAATCCAAGGGTAAACAGTCAGTAATAAATCATTTAAAATTTGAGTAGGCCTTTATTCCCAGTCAGTAGTAGTAGTATCATAAAACGGCCACTAGAGAGCAGCACGCTCTTTACAATTAACACGAGGCCAAAATGGACTCTGAAACGGATGGAGTTACACAAACGTTGTATTCTTGTGTGTTTGTGCTTTTAAGAATTTCTGAGCATCACACAATTGACCTCAGGTCAAATGTAAAACATCAAGAGTCATCAAGCTTTCTTGCTTCTCGCCCCCTGTGTGTTTGTATTGGTATGTAATCATTTTTTCCAGCTGTATTGATTGGATTGTGTTTGTTCTGTTGTCCTAGGTTTGTGGATTTTTCCTTTCTCTCTCACCCTCATTCTTTCTAGGTAATTACTCAGAGATAGCATTGTGATTTGAATTGGATTTTCCCTCTACACTAATAGGTCTCTTTTGATAGCTAGATTGGAGCCAACAGACCATTTTAGTCAATTTTTTTCTTCTTCTTTATTTTGTATCCCCATTACAATAGGCTAATGCAGGTCATAATAACCATCATAGATGATATTCAGAATAATTATTGATCAATACGGGGTTTTCAGTGACCATTTCCTTAAATAGTATTTTGTGATAATGTACACTGTAGGGTACATTATCCCAATTATTAGGGCTAGTTTTAAAATAGCTTGCCATTCAAATATGCCAAAAATGCCAGTTGCAATTATATTCATGTTTTACGTAGATCGTCGTAAAGATTCTGCTGAGAAAACACAAAATAGTAATAGTAAAATATATAGGCCTTTATCTTTAAAGATGGATTGTAATATTGTGTAGCTTCAAAACATTTGTTTCGAACCAGTGGTTTGGAGTGTGTCACACCAACAAAATGTAACTTTTTTTCTTAAATGTATTATTATAATTATTATTATTTAGGACAAGGGTACATTAGAATGAAAAGAAACAAAAAAAGTTAATGGGCGCGCGTGACCGTGGGGAACATGCTTTTTTGTCAGGGAGTAGGTTTTCTTGCACTGAACAAGAAAGTTGTTGGTGACTCAACAAGTTGGTGACTATTTTGAATAAAAAAGAAAAAAACAAATAAATGTGAAACATCTATCAAACAGCGCTTTTTGTGACTGCGGTCTGTCACGTGACAAGCATGAAGCGTTGCCATGGAAACAATAAAGCGAAAGTTCCAAAATAGCGCGCGAAATGTTTACTTCTTCCTAGGGGGGGCGCGACAGAAAATAATTGAGAAGCACTGCTCTATATGATCATACAGTTCATATTTATATGATCTTTGCGATAATGTAGACATTTTTAATTACAGATTTATATAATTAAAAAAGAATAGCAGTAGCACTTTTATTGACCTGATTAGTCAAGTCAAAAGTCAAAGTCAGCTTTATTGTCAATTCTGCAATATATACAGTGCATACATATAGAGAATTGAAATTCTGTTACTCTCAGACCCAAGGCGAATACAGTTAACAACAACAATAATTTAACAGTAACAGTAACAACAACAACAGAAGATGAAGATAAAATACAATAAAATTAAACTAGATGGATAAAGTGAGTTATGGAGGTAAAGTGGCGATGGCAAATAGTGCAAACAATAGTAAATAGTAATAGTGCAAATTACAAATTAAGGCAGTGCAAATGTAATGGGAGAGAAATGCAAGGACAACATAATGAGGTGGATGAATAAGAGAATAACTGATGGTGGGTAGGGGGTGGGGGGGGGGGATTCAGAGATCAGGTGCTTGGTGCAGAAGAGGGGAGAGGTGGCAGAGTCGGGAGAGAGTTCAATGCCCTGACAGCTTGGGGTATGAAGCTGTCCTTCAGTCTGTTGGTCCGTGCCTGGAGACTGCGTAGTCTCCTCCCTGATGGCAGCAGACTGAAGAGGCTGTGGGATGGGTGGGTGGGGTCCCTAGCAATAGCAAGGGCTTTTCGGGAGAGGCGGGTGTTATAGATGTCCTGGAGGGGTGGGAGAGAGACACCAACGATCTTCTCAGCTGCTCTCACTATGCGCTGCAGTGCCTTGCGGCAGGATGCGTTGCAGGCGCCGTACCACACAGTGATGCAGGCGCCGTACCACACAGTGATGCAGCTGGTCAGAATGCTCTCGATGGTGCCTCTGTAGAAGGTGCGCATGATGGGGGCTGAGGCTCCGGCTCTTCTCAGCTTACGGAGGAAGTATAGTCGCTGCTGCGATTTCTTAATAAGTGCTGTGGTGTTGGTGGTCCAGGAGAGGTCTTCCGTGATATGAACAATATGGATTAAAATATGGATTAAATATGGATTGATAGATTAAATGGATTAGATGGATTGATGGATTAAATATGAATATGGATTAAAACCCTCCATAAAACATAAAACAAGCCCTTCAAATGAATAACAACAACATATTAAGAACATTTATTACACAGACACTTCCTGTTTAATGGTATTTGATGATGTGTAGATTGCATTGAAAATATTATTTTCAAGAACACATTTGAAATTTGGTTTGTAAAAGTTGTTTTGTATATGCCAGAAATTTTTGTTGCATTTAGACCGTTTTGACCATTCAGCAGGTGGCGCCAGTGTGTATATTCCAGAAAGACTGTCAGTGGTGGGTGGGGATTTTTAAGACTCTCTTTGTGCAGGTTATATAATTGCGGGAGTAGGTGGTATCAATGACAGTTGAGTCGCTGACGAGTCATTGAATCATTGACTCAACCATTTGTTTAACAACACTGAGTCATTCAGGAATGAATCACCAACTGTTGTATATTGCTTGGAGATGAAGCAGTTGAACATGTTGTCGGAGCAAAAAATAAAGATAATACAAAGTAACTGACTTATAATTTAAGTCACTCAATATTGACTTTGATTTGTGATGAGTTGTATAAAAACAATATCACATTTACAATCATGCCTTAAATTCAGCTGAATTACAACAGCACTCGTGATATTGTTATTTAATAATTGCAGTTGTGTTTATAACCTTCAATGCACTGGCATAAGATTAAACATAAACAGTACATGTCGTTGTTCTAATTCTAGTTATATATGTATGTAATTGTAACAAAAGTTCCTTTTGTTCTTTCTGTCTTGTTTTTCGTTTCACCCCATCTCTCTATTTGTGTCTGTCTGTGTCTGGTTGTTTCATTAGTTTGTATTGATGAATGGATCAGGAGATTTAAGTGGATGAGTTGCATTGATCTGTGCAACCAACACACACACACACACACACACACACACACACACACACACACACACACACACACACACACACACACACACACACACACACACACACACACACACACGTCAACTCTATAAACAACACAGTTTCAAGGGAAAACAACCTTTCTGCTTTCCCATCTCTCTCCGTCTCCCCCCCCCATCCCTCTCTCAACACCTTCCTCTTTTTAATCATGATGATGATTACACTCTTTTTGTCTGCCAGTAAAAGCCTTTTATCACCCACCTCTCAGATAACTGGAAAGCCCCATTACTCCCGCACAATCACACATGCAGTAATGCCAGGAAACACACACTGATTCTGTGCACACACCTGTTGTCATAGGTTTACTTTCTTTTGCTAAGTCACATACCTAATTCTTTTTTTAAACACTCAAATGAATGGATAACCCTTACTGGCCCTAAAACAATATGGAGAACCAGTTATTTTATTTCAGATGTTTTACAAATTAGAACACATTTCCTGTTGCTTTTTGTCAAATATGATACTGAGATGATTGCAGATTGCAAATTTCTTCACTCACTTTCATTTCATGACTTTGAATTTGAATTGAATTAACTGGAATACAGGATGTTGGGTTGGAATTTCAATCAAAGTGACAGGAAAAGAAAATTCGCTGAAAGGCAGATGACCTACATTAGAAAAATGGGAAAAATAATTGTCAATAAATTAATTTTGACCTAAAACCTGATATATAGATGGAAAAATATTTAAACGTTTTAATTAAAAAATAAAATATTGACATCTCAAAATTTAGTGTAAATTATATGTTTGAATATGGGTGTATTCTTACATTGGCCCACTAAAATGACAATATATGAAGTATTATGGAATATATATAAAAATTAAATGCAAATTTAAACCAAACATAAATTGTAAATGTAAATATACATTTCCGTCCAGTGGCTCACATGATATTTGTGTTGTGTGCTTAATGCAATAAAGTTTTGTATAAAACCCCCCACTAAAACGGTATTGTTCATCTAATTTTGGAAATGCAGGAAATGTCAGTGAGGTGTGTCTGTCTCTTTAAACACTCGGAATTGGACAAAATGGCATCTGCTTGAAGTGTGCCATCAAGTAGTTATTACAAACTATAACTCTCCCCGGTCTTCAGTTTGCTCTGGTTGCTAAGTGATGCTGGAAATAGTTTATCACCCAATGCAATTCCACCTCCATCGGTTTTCTACTGGGAACTGTAGACACACACATACACACAAATAGATCAATATGACCCCTGTGAAAGGTTAGAGACAGTATTTTGGATTTACAGTAAAATCTGTGCTTGGGTGAAAACCCAAATTGTTCTGAAAAAAAAAAAAAAACGGCACAAGGCACTAATAACAGATACTATGAATCGACGAGCAGAGGAGAAGAGTTGTGTTTGCCATGTGACTACTTCAATTTTAATGGGCCTTTTAAACGCTGATATGGGCAGAAAAAATCCGCTAGCTTGCTCCACACAAGATAAAAGAGGTGGAACAGTCATTGATTGAAGCTAATGATTTTCACATTAAATTGGAGGAAAGGACAGAGACAAAGAGTCAGAGAGAGAGAATGTTTCTTTCTCTACAAATCCTGCAGTGGAAATGACACGGGAAGATAAATCCAGCTGCAATGTTTCAGCAGTGCTCAGTTAACTAACAACTCAAGCCTAGTAGGTAAAACCAAATACTTTACATCTGTATTTATGTGAACGTACAGTAAAAAGTGTGAATGTGCCATTTTTAGCTTATGGAGCCATTTCAACCTGTCATAAAAAATTACGATGATTTAACAACAAATATATTTTTAACTGTCTAAAAGGAATAGTTCACCCTTTTTATCCCAGATAAAACACTCTTTTCTGTGAAGCACAAAAGTAAATCTTTAAGTAGAGACGGCTTGAGAACTCAGTCACCAAGAGCTTTCAAGCTCCAAAAGGGTAAAAAATAAAAATCCAACACATAAATGTAGTTTCATGTATCATGAGGCAAGTCTTCTGAAGCCATTAGTTTTGTGCAAAGAAACGATTTAATTAATTTACTGATAATCTTTTGGTAGGGTGTGTGTGTGTAACTAGTAACTGAACATAATAGTTAAGCTAATATTATCATAGAAATAATATATAAATATCAAATATGCCAAGACAAAAAAATGCTAGAGTAAGAAAAACTGTTAATTTATTCAAATATATACAATGAAAAATCTAAAATGATTTGGTCTAATGTAGTTGAATGTATTTTATGTAATTTTACTTTAATTTAACTTTTTACTGTCATGCAAGCCATTACAAACTATGAAATTCAATACTATAATTTTTCTTATTATTATCAGCAAGTTTTGTGTTTTATTTTATTTAGTCAATGTTTATTGCAGTACTTTAGTGTGTGAATGTGCTTTGTCTTTGTTTGTTCGACACCGTACATTTGTATACGAGTATTGGCCGTATTTTAAGGACGTACCACTTAGAACAAACTCTTACTTAGTCAGATTACTTTAAAGTAACTTGTAACATTACATTTAAATTTGTACAAATATCCAAGTTCCTTTTTTTCCAAGTAGGTAATGCAAGTTACTTTTTTTCCCATGAATTGACTGTTACCTTTCCTGTCCCCATTTTGAGAGAAATCGGGAGTGAGGTGCAAAGGTGTTGTGTGTGCTGTGTAAACATGATGGTTATTGTAGTTCTAGACAAAAGCATGTATTTACTCATGTCATTTTCACAAAAACCGATTCAGCATTCCCAAAAACAGTGAAATGCAAAAATCTAGAATATTATGCAAACCTGCAATTATGCTAGTTAATACTAATACTGTATCCTTTTTGTATTTAATTTCCCTTTATTAATTAATGTCTTTGCTGTTGACCTTCGATGATCCAATTCCAGCAAAAGTTGTTTTATCTAGAGCAAAAATGACTTTAGATGAACATCACATTTGTGTTTAAATTTTTTTTATCACCGAAAGTTTTGAAAATTCTTTTTCATTGTCCTCTTCTTCTGAAATTGAGAGTGTTTAGCTGAGCTGCACCCTCTATACAGGTGTGAATTTGCATTTCCTTTTGCATTTGGACAATTGATGCGAAAGATTTACAGATTTGGTGAATATTGCCACCTATTTGGTGTTTTGTCATAATGTTTCAGTCTTTTTGTTTAAATATTTTTTTAATCACTGTGAATAATAACTATATTGTTTATTTTTTATTATAAAATAAACTAATTATCAGTTTGAGCTTGCAAAGAGAACATGGCTGTACATTTATTTTTTTATCTTTAGCAATTTTACTTCCACATTGCTTGACATGTAAGATATAATACAAATGATTTTCTATTACATAGAAAATAATACATTATAGGACAGAAATTTGATATTTAGATTAGATATTTAGAGATTAGATATTTGTTTTTAATTATTTTTTTAGGCTCTACAAGACCAAATAACTTGCAGGTTTGAAACAAATGTATAATTTTTAGATTAACTATAGCTTAAACCACACAAAATCTAATCTACATGTCTTAAAAATATTCTGCAATTGCTTTATACAGCACATTTGGATGTTATTGTTGTCTGAACTTAGGTTGCTCGTCGTCTAACTGAACAGTCTGAAATGCTATGAAAAATTAATTTAGATCACAGCCTTGTGTGTTTCCAGGGAAAATAAATAGGTCTTCATTCACCTAAAGCTTAGCTTTATTTATTTTCAAAGAGGTTAAGTGTCAGTGCTGTATGTGTTGATGTGTGTCTGGATGTTGTTTTGTATATCAAGTGGTTTCAGGCTGAAATGTTTGGCTGATTTGTAAGAGAACTTCAATTTGAATCCTCTGTCTCTGTAAGATTAATAGTTTGTTTTGTTTTTTTACTGCTTGCAAATCTTTTTTCTATTCAACCTAACTAGCATTCTGGATGCGTTGTGTGTGTGTGTGTGTGTGTGTGTGAGAGAGAGACTTCAATCCAAAGCCAACAATAGTGTGATTCTGTATGACAGGAAGGGGAAAAGCTGTTGAATGGAAACCCTTTCTGTTTATCCAGTTGGTTCCTAGTACAGAGCTGCTGACAGACACACACTAATACGCACACATTAACACAAAAAACACATACATACATCCGTACATTACATTATTGCATCGAAGCATATTTAGTACCGATATGTGTTCTTGTTAGCGGCAAATGTTTCCAAGTTATTGATTTGTCTTTGCATCATATTTTAATTGAATTTTAGATATGTTTTTTAATTCAGTGAGAAATTATGCTACAGGACTACAGTGTAAATTTGATCCAGACACACTCACATACACAAGTTGACAGGCACATGATTGTGTTTAAATGATTAAACAATTGTTCAGCCCCACAGATGCCCCAGTTTATGTGGTGTGTGTGTGTGTGTGTACAGATGAGAAATTGTGGTATATAAAATATTAAAATTGCATTTATACATAATGCAGCACTGACCAGACACACCAGAATTCTCTCTCTCTCTCTCTCTCTCTCTCTCTCTCTCTCTCTCTCTCTCTCTCTCTCTCTGTCTCTCTCACACACACACACACACACGCACACACAAACATGGACACATGGAATTGTACAATAAACTGTTTTGGTTTGTGTAACTTTATTTGAGCAAATTATATGTATACTGTAAAAAACAAACAAATCAGAAAGTGTTATCTCTATGACAACAGCTGGACAACACTGATAAAGGTGGTTCCTTTGACCTCTGTAACTGATTATCATAAACAACCAAATAACTTTTTTTTTTTTTCTCGAAAACACCACAATGTCCATAGAAGGAAAATCATACTTTCATATGCACATTATGAAAAAAATCTGACAGAAAATGCAAAAGCACTGAGAAGGATGAGGAGAATAAGTGACAGCAGCAGCATCTATCATATGATTTGTCGTCTACAGTAACATATGCAAACTAACTAATCATGTCCACTTTCTCCTATAGACAAAAACAACAGAGAACGTGACGCAAAAACCTCTCATTTGTTTTGTTTTTTAGATTCATATGGCAGTCAAGTTCTAGATTCTAACACTAAATATCTCCTCCTCTCTTTTCCCCCAGACCTCTTTTCCACCCATTCCTTCGTGTTGCGTCAAAGGCACCTCATGCCCAAGGACTGCCGAAGTATTCACAAGATAAGTGTGTGTGTGTCTGTTTGCGTGTATAAGCCTCTGTAAATAGCATGAATCTGTCCTCCCGTAACATCGACTGCAGTCACATCTATTTTATTGTGTGTCTGATGTAGGGGTCACTCCATGTCTCCTTGCCGTTTCAAACAAGTTCAATCTAAAATGTCCCCCTCTACAAATTAAATATTTGTAATTCATCTGTAGTTTTAAGTATTCATTCTAGTAATGAAAAAAATATATATGGTAAATCAATATATGCATGTGATTATAGTGAGCCATTAAGAGACAAAATGTGTGAAAATCAACGTTAAGCTCTCATGGCAAGACTGTAAAATCACATCTTAACAGGTATACAGAGTTACAGAGCGAGTTGCTCATGGAATCATGCCTTCAGGTGTGTGTACGTATGTATTTTGAATGTGTATTTGTGTGCATGTTTATAAGTGCAAACATTTAACTCTCATTTATCTCTCACAAAACCTGCTTATGAATTCCTGAACTTCTAGGTCTGTCAATACACTTATTTACTTTGGATGAATATAAGAAATATAACAAAAATGAAATGTGGTTATTGAGTATTGGTATTAATTTTGTACAAATGTTACAGCACAAGGGGTAGATGAACCCTTTAGTAATGTTAGTACTGCACTCTGCCAAGGTCACCTAGAAACGTGCTTTAAGACCAAATGAAAGTCTGTTTTTTATTTGGTTACTTCTTTTTAAATGTTTTAATATAATGTTTTTTAAAAAAACAACAACGAAAAACGGATTATGACAGGTACCCATACTCATCATCATCTTGTTCATATTCATCATCATCATCATCTCCCATCTCTTCATCATTTACAACATCACCATCCTCATCGTCTGAGAGCAGAGAGTCACCACTGCCAAAATCTCCGGAAGACTCTGTTGCTGAAATGAAAAACAGTAGCTCTTAGGATTATTTAGCTCATAAATGAACACATTTCATTACTGCTTACATTTCATCAAACAATCCGTCTCGGGTTACATAAATCTTACATGTAATCTTAGTTCCCTGAGGGAGTACGAGACGCTGCGTCGAAAATGCTAGGGGAATGCCTTGACATGTAGTCACGTGAAGCACTCTGAAACCGATTGCGGGATGATCGTTGCGGGACAGTGACCCAGGATCATAAAAGGCAGCCGGAAACCGGAAGTGGCAGCCTAGAGAGTGTCTGAAGCAAGCCCGGAGGCACAAGGAGCGGAGGCAAACAACACAGCATCTCCTTCCCCCTCAGGGAACTAAGGTTACATATGTAATCCGGAACTCAAGCTATATCGAAAATGCTAGGAGAACGATATGCCAATGCTACCTTAGTGATGCCGGCCGCAGGTGTGTCGAAGCTCACTACGAGAGCACCCTCGTCTCTGGAGCAGAGTAGAGGTCAAGCTGGTAGAACCTCTGGAATGTGTGCGGGGAGGACCAGCCTTCTGCAGCACAAACATAAGCAAGGGAGACCCCTGCAAGAAAGCCGTAGAGGCAGCCACGCTCCTAGTGGAGTGGGAACGGACCCTCACAAAGACAGGAATTCCGGCCGACTCCTAAGCCAGATAGATAGCCTCAGCTATATATCTGCTCAAAGTAGTTTAGATGCCGGAGCCCACTCGAGGGTCCCGGCAGAAGAACAGATGGTCAGACCTATGCCACAGAGAGACCTAGTGGACATAAAGGTCCAGTGCTCACACTGGAATGACCTTGTTCTTGAATCCTGGCCATGATCACCAAGAGAATGGAGAGAACAGAAGCCTCAAGCCCCGAAGGGAACAAGTAACAAGCACGAGTCAACTGGAGGTACGTGGTAAGCAAGGCAGCCACATTAACTTCTCGGGTGGGAGGAGAGAACCCTGTGGTGAAGCTGTCCCGCAGGAAGCCGCGCGACTTAGGAGTGTACAGTTTCCTTGTGGTGGGGGCTCTGGAGAGAAGAGTGGTTTCAGCAACCTTGGGTGAGAGACCGGAAAAGCCTCCCTCGGAAGGCCACTCTCTCCAGAACTCCAGGGAGCAGGGTGATCGGGGAAAGGAAAGGACATAACCTCGGCCACCTCCAAAACCTACTATCCAGCCCAAAAGAGCGTCTGGAAGAAAGAGGGAGATACCACAGAGAACAGCAGGAAGTTCCCCAATTTTCCCAGGACCTCGGGCCTTGCCTCGACAGGACACCTACTCCCATATGATTGGTGACCATCGCCGTATTGCCGGATTACAGACAACATATTGACGACCCCTGGGTCTGCCTTGCAGAACCCCTTGGGAGACCCACCTGTAAAGGATGCATCCGTCACGACACAGAGCTCCGATACGGGCCACTGCTGAGGTCCAGGTACAGCAAACCGAGTGATTTACCAACATTAGGAGTCATTGCCCTGTGACCCAGCGCTGTGAGAGTGCTAGCAGTAGGTGCCTGGCTCATTGTAAGCTCTTGACAGCCGAAAGGGTGGCATTGATGCGCATGGAGGAAACCGTGCTGACATCGACATGGATCCAGCCTCAACCCCAACATTTCAAAAGAGCAAGAACGACATCTCGATGTCGAACCGCTAGCCTGTCGACTAGGGAGATAGCCAGTCATAAAGGGATGTGCTTAGAATGCGGTGTCACAGCAAAGGGTGAAATGTGGGGTGACAGAGCTAGGCCAAAGAAGAAGCCTCCGAAACAGGAAGACCTTCCCCCCAGAGATGAACCTGCAGAACTTCATGGATGGATATGTGAGAATGAGCATCTTAAATAGAAGGTGAGAAGAGATGGTTGTACCGCCGGACCCTCTGACAGATGCATGTTCTATGGCCCCTTGCCTCAGTAGACTATACTTCTTGTTTCATCACCAGAGCCTGCTGGGGCCTACCACTGTGGGTAGAACCCCCTAGAAACGGGGTGGAGGAGCCCCAAATTGAATGGCGTATCCCGTAGCTACTTGGCAGATGCAGCCAGAAACTCTACTAAGGGAATCAGCCTCTCGAGACTGGCCTCTTGAACAAAACAAATATCTACCACAGGGCCCGAATGCTCTAGTGCCCGAATGCTTCACCTGGGCTGAATGCTCTAGGACCCTCCTCGGAGGGGGCGACTCCCCCAGAGCAACCCGACTCAGGGGCGGCAGTTGGGAAAGATCGCCTAAGTGAGGCCTGGCGCAAGCATCAGATTCTCATGTTCTTAGCCTGCTTAGCGGCGAAGATGGTTCTCAGACCCATCCTCATGCCAGAGGCTGAACCTGAGAGCATTGGCCCGACCCCCTCAGTACTCTTCAGGGGGTAACAGGTGGCGACACTCCACTTGAACGCCCTTGAGAGGAGCTGTGAGGGCAGCAGAACTTCCTGAACGCCACCTGCTGTACAAAGCCCCCTGAAACCTCTCGACGACAGATCCTCAGACCGAGTCACCGAAAATTCCCGAAGGTGACAGAGGGACATCAGGATCTTTTTTTAAACCCTCTGTAGCCGCCAGTGTCATAATTTTGGAGTGGCCAACTTCTTGAAGAGGCCGACTCCCTAGCGGCCTGGACAAAGAGCCCTCGCCCTCATCGAGGTACCGCTTACGGTTTCCGGCGCCCTTTTATGATCCTGGATCATGAGGTCACCGTCTCGCGACGATCATCCCGCAATCAATTTCATAGTGCTACACGAGACTACATGCCAAGGCATTTCCCTAGCGTTTTCGACACCGCTCGAGTTCCCATAAAAGGGAACTGAAGCTTTTCACAAAAATCTTAAGTAGCAAAAATGTTTTCAACATTGATAATAATTAGAAATATTTCCTGAATACCAAATGATTTTTTAAGGATCATGTGACACTGTAGACTGGAGTAATGGCTGCTGAAAATTCAGCTTTGCCATCACAGGAATACATTTCTTATATAAATACATTTGCTCTTTTCCTGCCAGTATTTTTTTTAAATTGCAAGACACTGCCAGAGGTTTTGATAATTTTCACAAAAAATTTATAGACTCTAGAATATTTTTCTTGTATGAGTATCTGAATATGCAATATATCAAAAGAAAGAACATCTAGAATACATATTGATCGGATTTAGAACGATGATCAAAACAGATGGATTAGATTGAGTCCTTCAACACACTTAATGCTTGCACAGTCTAATGCAACATCCTGGTTCGACATTTCATTCAGTAATATTAGGCAGTTTTGATTTATATACTGTTTAATGCCGTATTATTTTTTTATGCATATGATTGGACAAGATATTGCTTGTTCCTGTGTTCTCCTTTCAGAAGATCTCATAGCACCCTTCACTTTGTTGCATTTCATCTAGCGTAACTTATTAGAAGGCAAAAATATACTGTGAATATTTTCACAAATGCTATGTTCAGAATACTTGTATGCATTGCAAATACCAGATTATAAGATACAAAAATTCTATTTTGTGTCTAAATAATTATTTTCAGATTTATTTGCTAATTAACTAGCTGCTCCAGTTGGAGGGATTAATATGCAAAACATAATTTCATTAAATACATTATCATACATATCATTGCATCCCTATATTTTACATGTTAAACAAATTTCTTGAATTAGTTTTTTCTCATTACTAGATAATGAATGTATGGTTATGATGTCTTACCGCAGTCAGCAGGCCCGTGGGTATGAGACCCCACAACCTCATTTCCATAGCGGTCGACACACCAGCACTGACCACTGCTACCATGACATTGGTGAGGCCTATAGAAACCATCCTCATCACAGGAAGGGATGTATGGACCTTCACAAACAACACACACACACAACCACACACACACATTTAGCATCAGTCCTAATGTCAGGGAACATTACATCACTGATAAGATTATACACAGCCACAGAGAGTGTCTCGCAGCCACGCTCACACAGATAGGGAGATGATATATTCAATGTCAGAGAGCATAACTGTCACCTCTGAGAGCTTGCTCTCTCTGTCTCTCGTTCACATTCATTGCTTTTCAACTTCACAGCTTCTTGCTACAGATTCACCACAGTCAAGTTTTTTTTTTATCTTTCTCTCTTTTTTTGTCTTTTTATAATTCAGTGCCGGAAGCCATAGAGCCGTCACTGTGCGTTCCACTCAGGGGAGAAACAGCAGTTAAAAATATCCTTTTTTTCATGTCCAATTTCCCCTCATCTCATTCCCCTGCTCAAATTAAACACACGACCTTCAGAGAGAGGGAAAGAAACTCTGAGTGATTTCTAGCTTTAATAGAATTAACGTTGGCTTTCCTCTCTCTGCTTGGCACCCTGGTTTTACTGTAACTGTATTCAGATTCTGATGACATTGGTTGTTAAATGCTAGTGCTTTACATATGAACATTGTGTAAAATGCAGAGAAAAAGTTTAAAATATTTGTAACTACAGAATACAAGTCTGGTAACACACAGCTTTAAGCCTAGAATAGATGTTATTGTGTAATGTTACTGCAGTTTATTTAAATACAGCATGTCAGACAGTATGTCTATTCAGGTGTAAATGACAACGATAAGTGTCATGCAATGCATAAAAAGTATGCTTTACAAAACTGTAACTGAATTTTTACAGAATTAGGTCAGTTTTTGGGGGGTTATGAATGTGCAATAAATGTATTCGAATTTACAACATAAGATCGATGCATTAATTCAGTGCTTCTCAATTACTTTGTCACGCCCCCCCCTAGGAAGAAGTAAATATTTTGCGCGGAACTTTCGCCTTATTGTTTCCATGGCGACGCGTCATGATTGTCACGTGACATACCAGTCACAAAAAGCGCTGTATAGATCACATTTATTTAGTGTTTTCTTTTTTATTCAAAATAGTCACCAACTTGTTGGCTTTATCAACTACCTGATATTCAGATTCTCAGATATGTGGAAGTGAATGTGTTTTGTCGCTTAAAAACCTTTATAATGATCATGTTCGTTGATCTGTGAAGCGCAACGGGCACCGCTGTGTTAGTTTGCGCAGCAGTTCAGAAAATCTGATCTGTCTGATTTACAACACATCAATTCAGTCACTTCTGAAATACGTGATAGTGGCCAGTGAAGTGGGAGAAGAACAGAGTGAAGTTTATAGTTACCAATACAATGTGTATCTGATGTGAATAAAACACTTGTAGTGGGCGCGCCCCACTATTTGAGAACCACTGCATTAATCTAACTAATATACAGGTGCATTGGTCATATAACTAGAATTCCATTAAATAACATATAACTAGAATTCCATTGAAACTTGTATATTATATTCAAACAGACTGATATATTTCAAATGTTTATTTCTTTTAATTTTGAGGATTACAACTGACAAAAATTTGAATTTTACTTAAGACCAATACAAAGAAAGGATTTTTAGAAATCTTGGCCTACTGAAAAGTATGAACATGAAACGTATGAACATGTACAGCACTCAATAGTTAGTTGGGGCTCCTTTTGCCTGAATTACTGCAGCAATGCGGTGTGGCATGGAGTCAATCAGGTGTTATGAGAGCCCAGGTTGCTCTGATAGTGGCCTTCAGCTCTTCTGCATTGTTGGGTCTGGAATATCGCATCTTCCTCTTCACAATACCCCATAGATTTTCTGTGGAGTTAATGTCAGGCCAGTTAAGAACAAGGATACCATGGTCCTTAAACCATGTACTAGTTGCTTTGACACTGTTGGAAAATGAAATCTGCATCTCCCATAAAGTTGGTCAGTAGCAGGAAGCATGAAGTGTTCTAAAACTTTCCGGTATATGGCTGCATTGACCTTGGACCTCAGAAAACAGTAGACCAACAACAGCAGATGACATGGCACTCCAAACGATTACTGACTGTTGAAACTTTACACTGGACCTCAAGCAACGTGGATTGTGTACTCCTTTCTTCCTCCAGACTCTGGGACCCTGATTTCCAAAAGAAATGCAATATTTACTTTCATCAGAGAACATAACTTTGGACCACTCAGCAGCAGTCCAATCCTTTTTGTCTTTAGCCCCGGCGACGCTTCTGACGCGGTCTGTTGTTCAAGAGTGACTTGACACAAGGAATACGACAACTGAAACCCATGTCTTGCATACGTCTGTGCATAGTGGTTCTTGAAGCACGGACTCCAGCTGCAGTCCACTCTTTGTGATTCTCCCCCACATTTTTGAATGGGTTTTGTTTCACAATTCTCTCCAGTATGCGGTTATCCCTATTGCTTGTACACAATTTTCCACCACATATTTTCCTTCCCTCCGCCTCTCCATGTGATTGGACGCAGAGCTCTGTAAACAGCCAGCCTCTTTTGCACTGACCTTTTGTGTCTTGGCCTCCTTGTGCAAGGTGTCATGAATTAATATAATATACTATATAATATAAGTTTCACTTTTTGAATGGAATTAGTGAAATAAATCAACGTTTTGATGATTTTCTAATTATATGACCAGCACCTGTAGATGATAAAATGACTCATGACATTCATACTCCAACTTCCATTTACTCAGCCAATTGAAAATGATTATCACTCAGAATGGCCAAATAGCCACAGGGGAAACATTGGTCTGTCACTAAACACGATCTTGCATTACAAACATAAACTCCTTTTTCTGTCTTCTATCATATAGAAATAAAAACACAAAAAATGGACTCACCCAGTAATTTCTTCCCAGCTTGCTGTTTGTGGATGATGGTGATCTCTGATTGGCAGGGGGCTTCTGAAAAATTATTTATGTCAGATCAGAAGTGAGAAAGAAGCCTCCACCATTATTTTACTGGTAGAGAGATTTTAACTGCAGGCATTATGCCATTTTAGTATATAAATATCTTCTTAGAACTACATTACCCCACAATGCAAAAAAAAGTTTAATGATTGCAAGAAAGTGTTAACTTTGGTTTCTTAATATCCTATTTTCCTTTCTCAGATGAACACACCAGCCTATACACAGGTTATACGTGTCCCATACACTAAAGTCGTATATGTGTATCCTATACCAGTGGTTTTCAAACTTTTTTTGTGTGTGGACCACTATTTGTTATCAAAAAAATTTGTGGACCACCTCATAACACAGATAATAAAATGTCCACTCACAGTCTTACCTGAATTAATCCGCACCTCTAAATAGGCTTATTAGCACTACTATAACTAGTCATCACATCAGTGTGCAACAGGTGTCAGGTTGGGTGAAGGGATGTGACGAGGACTCAATGTTGCAGACGAGTGGGGATTTTATTGTTACAAAAACGAAAAATAAAACAAAAAACATCCCGAGGGGGAAAACAGGACTAGAACATGAACTAGACTTGAACATGAACTGGACTAGAAACTTGAATTGACAAGACTTGACAAGAGACAGGACCACACAACCATAAACGACGAGAAACCAGCAACAGACAACAGACACGGATGGATTAACTACACACATTAGGAACGGTAATTGAATGGGACACAGCTGGGAACAAATCAAACTAAAGCAGGGAAACAAGGTGGGAGGGTTACACATTGACGAGACAAACACACAGCCAATGCGAATCGCCGCGTGTTCACATTAAACAAAGACACATCACAAAAACACAACATGAAAGCACGTGGCCGATGTAAACACAAACCGCGTGCTTACAACACAGGACAAGGACACGAGAGCGCGCGGTACGAGCAGAGCTTGAAACCGCGCTCACTCACATAACGTAGAGCGCGTGAGAATGAGCAAAACGCTTGTCTCACGTGCTCACGACAAGGACGAACACACGAGTTATGAAAGCCCGAATCTTGAACCAGACCAAAGTATCGGGACCGGACATCATAACTCGCACGCACGCACGCACGCACACACACACACACACCTAGAGACATAACGGCAGTGTCAGAGCTCTGCCACAAAACCAAGAAATGACTTGACCGAATGTGGCAGAACCCTGACAACAAGCTTGTTAAAAGAAAGTTTACGCCACACAACGGCTGCCACATATTTAATTTATGTATTTACTCATGTACCCGAGGGCATAATCAGGTTAATTTGAACAACAGGCTTATTTCCATAGCAACATTATTTTCCGAACACCACTGGCCTATTTTAGTAATCGCACAATAACTAGACAATTTAATGTAAATGTTATATCAATATAGGCCTACATATTGCTTAATTTTTTATGGGAATTTCCTGGTAAAATGAAGGTAAAATATTATTTTATTTTGCCTTTCCACGGACCACCTGCAGTACCCTCACAGACCCGCGGACCACAGTTTGGGAATCACTGTTCTATACCATTAACAAAATAAATAAAATGTTACATTTAATTAAAAATAATGTTATTTCACAACCTAACTAACAACCATTAACTAACTAAATATAACATTACCAGGAATACTTAATTCTTATTGGTAAATTAAGGCAGTGGTCCCCAACCCCCGGTCCGCGGCCCGGTACGAAGTGGCACCGGGCCACGGAGCGCATTCGCGGACCGGTCCGTGAGCTGCTGCAAACGGCTGCAAGCGGCTGTGGCGCTTTGCCTATGGAGGCGTTTGAACAGTCTCGCTTGCACCCCCCACCCCCCCCCCCCCCCCTCAACAATCTTGAGCGGGCACCGGTCCGCTGCAAAATTATCACACGTTTACCGGTCCGCGGCACAAAAAAGGTTGGGGACCACTGAATTAAGGCACTGACTGAGGAAATATTTTAGTAAAATGGTCTGTAAATTATATTTGAGCATTCTCCATGGTAACATACGGATTCTACTTCCATGTCTGCTTTGCATCAAGGTCCTGATATCCCTGTCAGGGTTTATTACCTTACGTAACTGTTCTGTAACTTTAACGTGCTTGTGTAGGTTTCTTAATGGTACGGAATGTGAATAGACTTTTGGTTTTGGCTGAGAGAAAGTACTCCTCTTTCTTGAAATTCATGAAAGCATGTGGAAAAGTCTGTTCATAGTAAGTTTACTTCACCTTGATATCTCTGAAAGCAAGAACACCACTCCCGGCTGGAAACGAGCCTGTCTCTGTCTGGGTCACATGACCTGAGGAAAACTTTAGTGCATACATCACTCTTCTCTGTGCTCAAGCTGGACAGCTCTGATTGGTCGAGCTGAAGGTCAAAGTTTGTGTCCAGTCTGGAGAACATCCAGCCCAGAGAGTCCTTACAAAGGGGAACCTTACTCATGTCCACCTCTAAACAGACAGATAGAATTCATTTTTGTTTCAAAGGTGTTTCATTGAATTTTTTCATTGATTATATTGTTATTAGGTTAGCAGCAATATTAGCAGTTTTGATGTGTGTACTCACTCCTCTCTGGTTTCTGGAACTTGTATTTCTTGCTGGGATTACCACTCTCGTGAAGAACTGTGATCCACTCTCGTAATCTGCTAACCACTTCAGTCATCTCTGCATTACCACACTCTACACAGACAAATCCATATTTACATAAATGAAACAGCTTCAATCGAACACAACAGTTGGGTCTCAGAAGTCAAGAGAAATCTGAGGTTAATTGATGATATATGTTTCTGTATCACACTTCAGTCAGAATTTATTTTTAAAAGCCTTTTAGTGTTTAGTTGCCTAATTTCCATGTGAATGACTACACTAACCAAAACCGAGAAGAAAATTCCACCAATCAGAGTACTTGCTGTTACCACGGAAACAGGAATAGTGCCAAAGGAGCTCAACAGTGACTGCGTGCTACCATAAAGATTTACAAGTTACTTAAGTCTAACTACTTATATATTTGTACTAGTGCTGTCAGTTGCTTGCATTTTTAATTAATTGCGAATCTGCACATCTACAATTGATAAGCCCTGAACATTGTGGGCATATAAATTTGAGTATAACAACTTTAATATTCTGCAATAAACTCAAAATATGTTTCACAATGATACTCTTTTACAATTATACTCTCTAGTGTCATTGTGTCTAATTGTCTGTTGAATTATTATTACTTTAATTACATAATAATGGCAATGCATATAACATATAAAGTCTGTGTTTATTCACATCCTGGTTCCCCATGTACTCTCTTGTTGTAATCATAGTCACCTGTCTTGTCATCAAACACCTTGTTAGTCTTGTGAGCTGTATCTCTTTGTGCATATCTTCCCTGTGTTTTCCCTCAGTCTAGGTCCATTCTCGTCTGTGGCGTTGTGTGTCTTGAGTGTGCAATCTGTCTCGCCATATTCTCCTGAGTTCTCTCCTGTTTTGGTTTGTTTATTTGAGTTCCTTCCTCAAAAAACTCTTTATATTATTCCTTCGTCTTCGGGCCTTCCTCCACACATCAAACCTCTGTTGTGAAGTCTGATTGCTGGATTAAACTTGGCCCAGGTTTTAAAGGTTATTGGTTCTTTTGCAAAATTTTGGAGCTCAATTTAGACAGTATTTTACAGTCGTTTATGGGCCTGTTTACACATGCTCACTTTATGTGCTGTCTCTAATTGGTCAGATATCTGATTGTGAAAAGAACAGATAATGAAATCTGAGTGATTTCTGTCCCTCCATTGATAGTCTACGCAACTACAACTTTGACGCTTCAAAAAGTTCATAAAGAAATCATAAAAATAATCTGTATGAATCTAGCGGTTTAGTCCACATATTCTGAAGAGACACAATCACTTTATATGATGAACATATTGAATTTAGTTTATTTACATATAAACATCCATAATTGCACACATCAGTTGGTAAACGGAAGGTCAACTATATTTGCTTTGACACGTGAGAACAAACCTGACTGGTTCTCAAAGTGAACCAATGAGGTTTATTCTCACGTGTCAAAGCAAATACGTTTGCTGACCATGTTTATATGTGAATAAAAGTCTTGTACACCTTTTTTGCTTTGTATTAAAGGATTCAAATGTGATTTTTCTCCAAGCTTTTTGATTTGATTCAAGGCATAGAACTTTTTACTGATAAGTCTTTTTTTTATACGTGTGGAAAACTATTTTAATGAAAAAAAGAAAAAAAACAGGGCATGTATGAATATGTGACATGGAATGTTTGTAATGTCTGATAAATTGGTAAACGGCCTTCCATTGTGATGAAATAGGAATCACAATCAATCAATCAAGTTTTGAAGCATACACACATAGATTTTTGCCCAGCACAATCACTGCCATGAACATGGAGAAATGTAACCTTAGACAGCAGCAGCTACAACTGTACTATATGAATACATTTGTATTTATACAGTACTTCTTTTTTTGTAGAAATGTGGGGGTTGTGTTAGGGAAAGACATAATAGAGTGTGAAATAAAATGAAAAGCTGAAATGTAACACATTTCTACAAAGCTAAATGTACTGCATACATTTTTTTTAATTTTCTTTTGGTGTACTACCTACTGTTGTAATGTTTCTAGAAAGCTCAGTGTTATACACAAGACTTAAGTTATTGTATAGCATAGTCAGTGTCAACAAAAAAGTAGAAAAAACAAAATGTGTATATGACAGATTTCAATGTTGAAAGAAAAAAATCTAAACATTTTGATCAGTGTGGCTCACATAAAAAAAAGAACGTGAATGAACGTGATACGTGCGCGGTTCATACGTGATATGAAGGTGGGGCGTCAGTGGACGTGCACGGTTTCGAACCAGTTCCGACGCATAAGCACTGACGGCCGACACGTGTCCCGCGCATAGTCACGCATACTCAACGCATAAACTACGCACGCCAACTCATGAATAACGCACACAAAATTTTGAACCGTTTTCGCTGTGTGATTGGCCCTAAAGTAATTGAGAAAAACTGTAAAGTACCCATGTCTAGCTTAACTGATCTGATTAGTGTTTTAATTAGGAATAGAAACAATTTGAAGGTTCATTCTTGGTTATTAATGAACTGGAGAGCGAACCAGTTAACTTAAGTCCAGTTAACCCTCAAGGTGAGAAGAACAAGCCCTGCATTCGTCGTAGCCTACATTCGTACATTGTCCTGTAGTTAGTACATACTGGCTGGTGACACTGGAGGCTAAAAAACCCAAAACATTGGATAACATCAACAATATTGTTCCTGCCGGTGAGATTTGTACTTATCCGGTGTATAAATCATTTTCAATTTACTTAATTATAATAGTATAATTATATTTTCTGCATCCAATGTATTTTGCTTTGATGTGTTCATTAGATTTAATAGTCTGTGCATATTGTTTGTTTGGGGATGATTTGGGGCATTTGATGAATCTAGTTTTGTTGTAAGTAATTAATGAGCGTAACTGATTGAATTCTTGTAGGTAATGCATCAGAAATCGTGTTGATTGTTGATAAGATGAAATACTGGAAGGAAGGAATGACTGGGGCTTTGCATTCAGAAGTAGCTGCCAGGGATTTATTCACATTCTCTAATTTTGGATGTGTTCTTTTCGCATTCTTATGTGTTGAAATGTTTCTAGAATTCAGCAGAGACACACATCATTTGGCATTTTGTTACAGTTTAGTATGTTACAGTTACAGTTAAAGTTAGGTATGTTTTCAGTAGTGTGGGGGGAAAAACTAAAATTTGAATGCAAATATCATAAAATCTGATTTATTTGACCGATTTATTGTGCTCGCAATCTATTGCGCTCCATTGGTCTGACGTTTAACAGAGACGTGCCTACTGTCAAGATGAGCATTTATGCAAAATGGAAATACTTGCATGACATACTAGCATTTATTGATGAATAACCGGGACATAACCGTAAGTTGCCGCTTAATATAGTGTTTATATATATATATAAATATATATATATATATATATATATATATATAGTTAATATATACTTTTCGTACAGCAACTAACTCTGTGTCCTCCATTATTTTTCAGATGAAAAGAAGGAAAGTATACCAATAGTAATGGTATTGTTCCATTCAATATCAATTAAGTTCCACACACGCAGTGGTTTAAACAATGCTGCATTTATTCTGTACACATGCCCACCAAAGATAAAAAAAGACCCATCCCAAAAATGTGCAGTATGTGTTTGAGTATGTGTACTGTTTCGCCCCTAAAAAACAAATAATGCTTATGCATTTAATATCTCATGATGGCTAAAAAACAAGATTACAAATAAAATCTCAACCTATGTAGACACACAATTAACATGAGAAATACTAAAGCAACAACACTTTAACTACTGGATCCCCAGTCTCCCCTCTGGTGCTGGGCCTAATGCATTTATTACAATATGTTCAAAAAGACAAATAAATGGCTAACTTTAACACTATTAAAAGGAATAAACAATTCTTCCCACCAGAAACATAGTTCATTGCCAAACTGCAGGCTGGTTACAGTTGCCTAGCAACACAGCACAGTAGCGTTCGATTCCTGAAGTGAGGAAAATCGAGGGGTCATCGAATTCAAATTTTAAAGACTACCTGTTACTAAAAGTCATATTTCAGCAAATATGGTCAACCATTTAAATTGTCCAACAAAGACTAGTTAGGAGGAGACCACAGTAATCATACTAAATACAGATAATGGCTTCAATAGCTATGTTTTCAGTGTAAATATGTATCCACCTATGTGTATATGCATTTTGGGATATTGCAAACAAAACAAAAAATGCTGTCAAGATAAGTAGGAATTGACGATTTTGTTCTCTTCAGATTTGTGGATGTAATGATCAAGTGTCCTAACTAAAGAAAGCAAATTAAGCTTCTCTTGGTCCACCGTTTGGAAAGTAAACAGGAAAACGGCTTGTAGAACAAAAAAGTGTGCTACATTGGTTGTGGTGCTCATAACCCGGTTGTGGCGAGTAGGGCGGGGCCGAAGGATGTGAGGACGTATTTCATGGAGGAGCGGAAGCATAAAAGGAGGTGCAACGCCAGTGAGGGAGGAGAGAGGACCAGGCCTGGACTTTTTTTTTGTGTTTGTATGGACAGCATTCGTTAACCGGTGAATGTTCATTTACTTTAATTTTGTTGTTTATTTTATAATTAAAGTAACAAACACAAAACATAAAAAGTCCATTCTCACTGGCCTTGTACTGTTCTCATGTCCGTTGACCTCGTCCTGCTCGACACACTGGGTGAATATAACTTTCACTATGCTAGGAGCAAACTCTAGGCAGGAGGAGGCAACAGACAGAGTCTTGACAATCAGAAATTTCTCTTAGAGTGACTCAATAGACTCAAAGAGTGCCATAGACAACCCCTCCAGAACAATGGTCAAATACCAGACCAGAACTCTTGCATGACTCAGCCGTATAGCATCACATTGGAAGCAAGATACCAATGATTCAGTGCCCAAAGGTGCATGATAAGCGGCAATGGCCGCCAAGTAAACATTTAGAGTGAAGGTTCTGACTCTAGCACTGAACCAACTGGACAGTTAATTGGGTCCGACTGGTGTTCTCTGCACCATAAAGTGAAGGGTCTCCACTTCAAGGCATAACTTTTCCTCATGGAGTGAGCTCTAGAGTTCAGAATGATTACAACAACCTCCTTTGAGAAACCAGAGTTCAAGATTTGGCCCCCTGCCTAGGATAGAAGACCCCACTTAACAGGGATCTCCAATGAGGAGCCATCCAGCAGAGACATAGTTCAAGAACCATACCCGTATCAGACTCAACGGGGCCGCTAATATAAGACAAAACCCATCCTGGTAAACCCTCTCTAGAATTTCCGGGAGCAGAGCAATTGGGGGAAAAGTGTACAGATGTAACATCTACCACGTCCGAACCATGGCACCCAAACCCAACTGTATGTGTAAGGGAGAACCAGAGTGGACAATGTATTATCGCCTCTGATGTGAATAAGTCCACTTCCGCTTGGTTCAAATCAACTCCCCACCATTTCTAGGTTAAGTCTCCATTCCCCGGGCCCAAACCCCTGCCTCAATAGGATGTCTGCAACCTGATCTGTCTGGAAATATCTCAGTGCTTGAAATACAGCCATAATCTCCTGACAATTTATGTGCCATGACAAATAATGATCTCTACAGACCTCAAGTCGTGTGGCCATCTAGGACCGACCCCAGCCCATGAGGGAAGTGCCTGTCATAAGCCTTGGCCAATAATCAAGGTATAACCACGATGATGCAAAATAGGTCTTGGTCTTGAGCCACCACTGCTATGGTCTCATGTACAGAAGGCCAAAAGGAGTGATGTTGGACGCAACTGCCATGAGTCTGAACAGTCTCTGAAACTGTTTTATAGTCATGACTTGGTCTAGCCTGATATTGCCTATAGCTGATTCAAGCAGGAGACAGAACGACCAGTTATTTTGTTGAATTGAACAAGAATCAACCAAACATCGGCATAATGGAGAATGCGAATGCCCTGGAATTGCAATGGACCCAGAGCTGCATCCATGCATTTAGTGAAGGTGTGACCTAGCCACGCCAAAAGGAAGATCCCAATATTAGTAAGCTTTGTCCATAAAACAAATCCGAGGAACTTCCTATGGTGAGGAAGAATGAAATTGTGACTGGCAGGAAACAACTGAACATACTCCTCCAATTCCCACATAAGAGGGGTGACCCAGTTCACAACATTCCTGGGCAGACACTGGGCAATGAGCTTGCTGAAATCAACTGCAACCCCGAAGCAGGGATTTCCAGAGGGCATTGAGAAGCAGTGAACACACTTAGAGCTGGTGTGAGCCACTTCTCCCTGGAGGGGCCTGCGCTTCTAAGGCATCGGGCTTCAGCTGAAAGTTCTCACAAACAGGTAGCGTGTGTCATCTTGGTGGAGTAAGAGTGTCCATCTGTTCCACAAAAAGGTGAAGGTGAAGGGTGCACAACTGGACATCTTTTGCATTTCTACAGTGGTGAATTCAAATTAATTTCCTTAAAACTGCACACACAAAGAGAGATTGATACAAATGAATTAGCATCTAATCGTTTTATTGGCCTAAAAATCCTGGGTACACACTCCATGATTTTAGCCTGGACTTTCACTCGCCAACAGTTTTGTGGAGATTGCAGTCAAATGCCCAAAATCAGAGGCAAATCACTGCTTATTCATGTGAATGACAATGGGACCATGGAGTCAAAACTATTGAGAA
Source organism: Rhodeus uyekii (assembly GCA_037043235.1). Lineage (NCBI taxonomy): Eukaryota > Metazoa > Chordata > Actinopteri > Cypriniformes > Acheilognathidae > Rhodeus > Rhodeus uyekii. The sequence goes on along the minus strand of JAWRVZ010000017.1, from coordinate 5,081,255 downwards.
CCACTGCTCTAACGTTACATTTGTCAAGATATGTTAAGCATTTACTTCTTTTTAAAAGTTTGATCATTTTGTTAAGTTTACCTATACACAATTAAGCTGAGAAGGCTTGAGAAGCGACACACTGTTTTTGCTATGAGGAGCATGGGACCTGGGTCCAGAAACTTCCCAATGACAGTGTTTAATGTGTCACAGAAGTGACCAGAACTGGAAATCACCACCTTAGCTGCCATGGAATGGCCAATAGTATGTATGCATTTGGCAGACGCTTTTATCCAAAGCGACTTACATTGCATTCAAGAAACACATTGAAATCAGTTCTTGCTTTCCCTGGGATCGAACCCATGACCATGGCGTTGTAAGCACCAAACTCATATCAAGCATTTCAAACTCCCCTGACTCGATGCTACCAATATCCACCACCTCTGAGCTGAATAAAGTGAAGAATGGGCCTTCACTCGGACCGCAGAGAATGATTCCGGATCCAGAATGGAAGCACTGGAACCAGCGGGTGAACGCTGAAAAAGGGACTGGGCTGTCTCAAGCTTCTCTGTTAATTCCATTTGCGACCCTCATGACCTAAACCATGAGGGGCATGTGCCTGGGCACTCTCCACGGAGAGGGTACAGCGAGTCTCGCCAATGGTTTTAGGAATGAAAATCAACTATATATTTATATATTTTAAAATGTTATTTATTTCTGTGATGGCAAAGCTGAATTTTTATTTGCTGATTTGGTGCTTTAGAAACATTTATTCAGAGTTGTAAACAGTTTTTATAAACAGTTTTTGTAAACAGCATGACATTTTATGGACAGAAATGTATGAACAAATGTCAAAAGAACAGAATTTATTTGAAATAGAAATGACCCCGAACTTTTAAATTATTGTGTATTAAGGAAGAGTTTTGGTCCTGCTGATATTTGGCATTCATACTTCTTGCCTAAAAATCTTTTGTGACATAGTTTCATGATCTTATAGTTTCATGATCTTAACTTTAGTTTTTGCATTGCTTTGAGCTGTGAGTTATCATTGACAATCTTTTGATGGCGAAGGTGATGAATTTTTAGCCTGAAGCAGAGCAGCTGAAGACAGGACTTATGTTCTTTGGGATAATGATGAAAACAAACATTACCGCGCTGTCTTTCACACACGAACATGCATAAACACACTGACAGAAACAATCTGGAACAGCAAACATTTAATAAGGTCCTAAGGGATTCAGCTTTGAGATTGTACACAAAATAAGACTAGTTTGGTGTATTGAAATCTCTTTGCTCCTCTCATTTCAGCTGAAAACATGCCAAGTACCCACCTTAGAGGGTACACCTCCCTTTCCATAGCTACAGAGATGAAAGATTGGTTTTATATATATAATAATTTGGTTAATCTAGTAATGACATATTTATCATTACCATTTATGAGGGCTTACGGGAGAAAAAACACATTCATAATAGCATACTGCCATAGTATTCTTACTATAGTATGTACTGTATATTCTGTGCAATGTAAAAATTGTATGTCTAGAATACCTGGATGACTTACTAAATTTGTTGAAATATTCAGTATGCAATAAATATGAAAATATACTGTACATTTTCTAGTGTGACGAATACACCAGAATTAATATTGGCTGTATTTTGCAATCCTCCTCTTTGACAATTTTTTTGACCAGATTTCAAAGACTGACAAGAAATCTTTACACAAAATTGGATTTTTAATGACAGGGTAACTAGTTCAGGCTGTAAAATGTCATGTGGTGTTACTCCCTAAAACATAGGAAACTGATAAATGTTCAAAGGAACAGCATTTATTTGAAATATAAATATTGTGTAACTTTTAAATGGCTTTACTGTCACTTTTAATCAATTAAAAGTATTCTTGCTGAATAAAAGTAACTAAAGGGAAGAGTATATTTAAATTGTACATAAGATTTGTACACTCTTATGTATTTAAGGTTTGAGGGGGAAAGTTCCTTCCTTCCTTTCCTTCGTTACGCCACATTAATGTTTTAGAGTAATTTTTTCTTTCTTAATTTTTTTTAAAATCAACTATATAATATAAATGTATAAACTATACTTATAAGAACTTTGCGTGTGTTTTAAACTAGAATTTTAAAACCTTTATCGTGTATATTCTTAATAGTCATTAACCGTTCATATCCATAATTCATATTAAATGTACTGTATACGGTACAGCAAGGATTGGTAGGGATCACTTTCCTGCAGAGTTGAGCTCCAGCCCTGATTAAAAACTCACCTGCCTTTCAGCATTCTAGTAATCTTGAAGACATTGATTATCTTGTTCAGGTGTGTTTGATTTAGGCTGGAGCTAAACTGCAGGACATTGCAATCCTCGCTGTAGTTAAATCATTAAAATACAGCATGCCACAGGAAAAGTGTTCAAAAGCAGCCCTCCAGGACTGATGCCCATTCCTGCTGTACAGTACGCAATAATCAGTGCATATATTCCTTTCTAAACAAAGGCAGTGTTTGTGTGCAAGCCTTTGTTGGCCTAAATGAAATGAACTGCATCGATAAAGTGCATGTACCTCTCTTTTCTGCTGTATTTCCTGAAAGGCAGGGACACTGTCCTGGACACTTCACAGAAATCTGCTTCCCAGAGATGCAACCTTGATATTCTAGTTTACACTATACACACACACACACACACACACACACACACACACACACACACAAAGCTCAGATTAGATAAGTATATTGTTGATCGAGGATTAATCTCTTGGTTGAATACCTCTGTGACACAGCATTATGAAATGCAATTCAGACAGTATACACAAACAGAAACACGCACAGTGGCAATTCTCACAAACAGGTAGCATGTGCGTTACCTTGGTGGAGTAAGTGTGTCCATCTGTTCCACAAACAGGTGAAGGGTGCACAACTGGACATCTTTTGCATTTCAACAGGGGTGAATTCAAATTCATCTCCTTAAAACTGGACACAGACACAGAAAAGGAATTTACCTTAATAGTTTTATTGGCCTCAAATGCTCACCAATTTTCACTCAGAATAAGTTGTGGAATGTCAATGCCAGTCAAATGCCAAAAAATAGATGCAAACTGGTGTTCATATGAGTGACAATAATTTTTTTAATTGTTTACTTGTACACAGTTAAGCTGGGAACACTTCAGCTGAGTTTACAATTTCAATCCCCCAGTCTATCTAAGAGGGGCTTGAGAAGCGACGCTCTGTTTGGGTTGCGACCACCCATTTATTTTTATTTATCTTTCTTTTGATTTCTGTTCTACCAAATCTATTCATTGGGTCATTAAAAAAATTGTGTTATGCTATCTCCCCCAATTCACTGAATGATTAGTTTCATAACAACAATCACTGTTAACAATAGTAGCTTGCAAAATCCAGGTCAGTCTGTGCCTTATTTTCACCTCGGTCAAACACAAACACACTCTCTCTCTCTCACTCTCTGAAGAACTAATTTCCAGACGTTGGCAGGCAAGTTTCCCAGTTAGTTCCAGGATAGGTTGACTGGGTAAGAACATAGAACAGCCCTTGTTTTCTTTCAAAAGCTTTTTCTTTTTCTTTTTTTTGCCATACTTAACATCAACCGTGGAGATAAATGTACCATGTAAAATCGATATTATAAAAATCCTTAAATGATTAAAATGCTAAATTACTGACATGTTCCATAACAAAATCAATTGCAGGTGCGACCTAAAATATTAGCACATTTCTTTTTATAAAAATTCTTTTATTACCCACATATGTATTTATTTAGTTTGCAGTGAACCAGGCTTGGAAAAAAATATTGAATTATTACAATCTGAAAGCTGGACCATAATACTGGAACCATAGATTTAGTATTTGGTGAAACAGCCACTGGGCAGTTCCAAAACCTCTAATGACATTCAGTGCATTTGTTAACAGTTTCTTCAAACTGCTGTTTTCAGATTTCTCCAATGGTAATAAAAGTCTTGGACTCACTGCTTTCCATTCAGTGTTTTGTTTTCAACCCTTCCAGTGTGTTTGGTTAGGGTCAAGTGTTGATCCTCCACATCGACCAATAATACTCTAAAATGTTTTTGTAATTCAAGATGTCATGCACAGATTCAACCTTGGCAGCAAGTGTGGCAATCTTTTTGGACTCACCTATACACTTTTTTTAAAAACTGAATCACAGCAGTAACTGTGATTCAGGTAGAGTGGGGGACATTTACCTCATCCTACGTTGACTGACACAGTTGGGTGTTTGGTAATCTTCAGCCACACACACTTTATGGCGGCCACATTTTATCTTGAGGCATGGATCTTTGGCAGGGTCCAGAGCTGAAACACATGCAAAAATACACATCAATATACAGGTATATGTATACAAACCATGAAAACAGATACATATTTGTCATATTTAGTTATATGCTTCACTAAGAATGAATTAACTAAGAATGAATTGTACACACTGATTTTTTATTTGCATGTGCTGTTAGCATTGTTTCAGCACCAGAGATTCTAGAAATTAATTGTGTTTTGCGAACAAGGAAAAAACTATAATAAGCCTAATCTACATATAAATGACATATGGTTGTACTAAAAACAATGAAAATGACTTAAAGATACAAAATCTTTCACCATTTATTCACCCAAACCTGTATGAATTTGTTTCTTCTGCTGAACATAAAATAATACGTTTTGAAGAATGTTGGTAAATGAACATTGACTTATTACAATGGGCCTCATTGACTTCTATAGGTATGGAAAAAATACTATTACTGACATTCTTCAAAATATCTCTTTTTTTTTGTTCAGCAGCAAAAAGAAATTGAAAAGTCTGTCATCAATTACTTATCTTCATGGTGTTGCAATACAAGCCCAATACACTCCAATACAATATTCAAGACTAAACTGTTTTTGTGTGTGTGTGTGTCATTCACTGAAATGCAAATTTAGCTGCTTCCCACATTTGAAAATCCCTGCTCTACAATATGTCAATGCCTTTTTGATGCATGGAAATCATTTTTAACAGAGGGACGAAAATCTCTAGTGTTTAATTAAAAATGTCTTAATTTGTGTTTCGAAGATGAACTTATGGATTGATGACAATGACATGAAGGTGTGCCTATATTTTGGTTGAACTAGCCTTTGAGGGTGAACTAGACTTATTTAGTTTGTTATTTAGCGTTAGCATTATTTCAGCATATTTATCACCTGGTTAAGCTGGATTGGTGATAGTTAATAAATAATGTGCAGGTTTTTGGACTGAATTACAGCATGCAATAGTGGCATACCTCTTTATTGGATTTCCCCAATGAATAGCAAATGCCCTAAACTTCTTAAACCACTGAACTCCAAAAATGAATCAGTTATTCAAAAAAATACATAAAATACAGTTGTAGATAAATATCTAAATACTGAATATCCGTCTGAATTCACTGTGTGTAAATAAGGATTCTATTTCTGTTATAGCCTAAAAATGAGGCAGAATCGAATGCTCTGAGATGAAAAAAAGAAAGAGAGAGAGAGGGAAGGAAGAGAGAAAGAATAAAAGACTTCTAATGCCATTAAGTGCCTTTATAGTCCTAAGAGGCTCACACACATGCACAGAGGAAGAAAGACAATATCTCATCCTTTACCTTCCCCTTGTCAAAGCACAAACACACACAGCCACACTTCGAACGCTCTCTGACCTCACATGTTAAGAGCCTTAGTCAAATCCTGCCCAGGCTTTAGGGCTTATCCAATCCCAATCTCCTCAGCACCCTCTGAGTCCATTGTCCGAGGGTGTGTGTGCGTGTGTGTATGACCAAATTTGTGATTGATTTGTGCATCATCATATCTGAGTATGATCAGAATCCGTATTTAATTGCTCTGGTTGCTCTTTTTGACTCGCTCAATGCTCTATTAATAGTCATTTGCATAAATATCAAACTCATGATGAATATTCAAGGGGGTTTTAATGACTTTCGAATATGCATAATCTTGTAAGATTTACTGCACACTGAGAGCTTGATGTGATAGAGAGTCTTAAAAAGCAGTTTTCTCATTTTCTCAGACGGATGTAGTGTGATGATATGGGTATTAGGCCACAGCATGTGACTGTGAATTCGCACAAAATATATATCTGATTAACATCCACTCAACACTGATAAGCAGCAAAACGCTATGGCTCAAAGGAGAAGAGATACAGATCTTTCCATTTCCAATGACCTCAATAAAATGAGTAGCTTATAACATAAAAACATTTTCATCATTAAGGCAATACTTCTGCCATTTCCACTACTACCGTAATAAAATGAAAAAAAAGTTGCAATATTTAGATTTCATGGCTTATTATTTTCTTACTGCCTACAAAGCACAAATACCATATATAAAGTATCCATGTACGACAGGACTGATAAATCTTTTATAATGATTATTTTACACATTAATGTTATTTCTGAAATTTAAGTTTAAAAATATTAAATGAAATAGCCGTCTACCTTATTATTTTTCAGAAGATTTTATAATTTTCCACAAACCCCCCCCACCCCCCCCCCCCCAAAAAACATTTAGTATGGTTTTCCTCACGGGGACCAACATATTGTCCTCACCATGTCATAGGGAATACCTAGACCACACACACACTCACTGCCTTTTAGAGGCTACCTCACTGACTCAATAACTTCAATAACTGCTTAGAAAAAGCGAGGGTTTGGGTGATGCTTTCAAAATAGTAACAACATTTTGCGCTGCTTAATCAGTGATGTAAGAAAGATTTTGTGCACACAAAAATGTTTTCTGTAAAACAGCACAAAAACTGACTTTGGACTTTTACACAGTCTCCAAATCCTTCCATGTTTAAACAAATAGTCCCGCCTCAAATGGACGCCATTGGTTAAGCAGGTCAAGAGATATGTCATAAAAATGACACTTCTTCTGAATCTGAACACATGAAAAACACAAATGCTACTATTTTTGTTTGGCAGTCTTACCTTGATCGAATGGTTTTCCTGGGCTCCATGTTCCCGGTTCCTAAAATAGATATTTATCAACAGAATTAATCAATAGTCTGCATTCTATATATAATTGTACATGAAGTAATCTTTGCTGTTTGAACTATGCAAGTACATCTTTTTATATTGCCTTGCTTGTAGTTACACATTCAGCTCAACATTCTTACAATTCAATGCACGTTGCTCATATTATCATGCAACTACAGCAGGATTAAAAACACATAACGTATGATTTCCTTGCAGATTAGCAAGACTCTGTTTTGGTGGATAAACAAAGTCACAATAATACAAACCTCCACCTCCTGATTGTAGAGGAAGCATTGTGGAAAAAACAAATAAACATTAGACAGAACATTAAACATAGATCACTTCAACAAAACAACACAAAACGGATGCCTTAAACACATAAATACTAATGAAATGTGTATGTATGACTTGGCATTGTGCCTGTATATGGATTATTTGTTGCTTGTCACATTCAGTAATTGGTCAGCACTTGCATTCATGCTTAAATCATTCATTAAGACAATTAATATATCAGTTTCCATCATATCTCCATTGAAGACTGACTGAGGGCACCAAAAAGGTACACGCATACAAATAAATGTAAATAGATTTCTCTCTCCTTTCTCTAAGTGTGTGTTTGCATGTGTATGGCATGCAAATGCTTCTTGGGATAAACAAAACCACATGAAATCCATTATAGCGTCTCCGTTGGTCATTCATAATATCCTATCCCTTCTTTCCCGCTCACAAAGAACTTGATTTCACTTCGCCTCACTGTGTGTAAAAAGTGTTCTTTTGCCCCTTGTTTGTCTATTTCAGGTCCTAAATACAGTTTCCACCCAATCTACAACTAGATCTCTTTTGATTTTGTGCAGTTGTTTATCTGTCTTTCTTTTCATACAGATTATTATATTCATCGAAGATCTACATTGAGAATGTGAGGGAGCACAGGATAGAAATAGAATAGCCCCCATTATGCTGCAAGCATCCTTTATATGAAAGTCATGTGATAGCATGACTGTGTGAAAGAACGGGTCAACTGTGGTCCTCCTGTTTTGCTTGTACAGCTCAACATTCACATACCAGAAAGGAAAGCAATTTGTAAACATTTAAGAACGCACTCCAAAAAAATATATAGTTTTTATTTTAGCTTGCTTGTTTAGAATGTTTGTTCAATTTAGAATTTGAAGAATGTTCTAATATATTACAAACATTTCTGATGTTGTGTTAAAGTAAGGAGTTGCAATCCTGCTCAGTTCTAATTAATCATTGCCTATATGAAATTAATACAATGAATTCAACTCACCAAGTATTTAAGTGCAAACTATTTTAATGAAATGTATTTAAAGTTATATTTCTTTTTACGCTCAGTATGCAACCATATACTGACCTAGTAAATATTTATTGGATATAATCCTGATTTGAACATAATTTTTACTGTTTACATGTCTTTCCTGACCTGGGTAAGATTTTTGCTTCCTTCTGAAAAATTTATGAGAATTTGTGTGTGTGCGTGAGCGTGTTGCATGCTCTATTAAGCCATCAAGTCTTTCTACAGCTCTGATATTGAGAGTAATCTTTGCTCCTCCATTGTCTGCTGCTTTGCATCGTTCACAATCAAGAGCATGAACAGCCTCCAAACCATAGTAAACATCTGCTCTGGAAACACTGGAGTGGGTTAGACACTGAACAGCAGACCAGAAGAAGAGGCCAATTAAAGATGATAGCTCTGAGCGATTACCCTCATAACGCCACTATACTCTTTAGATAATAATTTGACAATTAAGGCAAGATTCAGACTGCATCTTATTACTGTCTGCTCTTTATAGCGTGATAGTTAAAAATAAATGTATTTTATTCAGATTATTGTGTATACTGTGTTGCATTGTACATTCCATAATATATTTTGCTATATATTTATTCTATTTATGGTTGTTGTTTTATAACAATATATTTTGTAAGATATTTTATTTCAGTAATTTATTATCAGATTACTAATGGTTATATTTAATGCCCTGCATTCCATTAAAAAGGTGGTCAGATTTTAAAATAATAACTTAATGAAAAATGATAACCTCAATTTTTCGGAACACTTTTGTGATCTTCAAATCGTAAAAATATATTTGTACTTGCAAATATATTTGTACTTTAATAAAGGGTTCTTCGTCATAACGTTAAAATATTTATTTTCCTTTAAAGTACCTTTTAAATCATTGATTTAATAATATTTTATCATGCTTTAAAGTATAACACTTATTTAGATGTACTAATGCACATGAAAAGTACATTTCAATCATTATCACTGTAGTATGTTATTCAATATTACATTTAAAGTTATTATATTTTAAATGTGCTAAACAAATGTGTAATAACTAATATATTTAACTGCATGACATAAATGTCAATATAAATGATATTAAAGAATTTAGTTCACCGTAAATGCTTGTTAGCATATTCAGCAGTACACATTAACCATATATCAAACACAAAAGAATTATGAAATTAAATATAAAGATGCATTAAATTCTAGTTAAGAAAAGCTTTCTAAAGTTAATTTATTGCATTTATAAGTTTAAACTATAATATTTTAATTTAATTGCAACTAACATGCCTTTAAGTGTCCGGAAAGATTCCATTCCAGTCACGATGAAATATATATATACATAATTTAATAATGACTGGATTCTAAAATATATAAGCAGCAAATTTGAAATAACAATTAGCAGAAGATTTTAAAGTAACACTGAAACATTTCAGCTTATTGACTTGCCATAAAATCTCCCTCTGTAACCCCACATCTGTTTGCCTGCTCCTCCCTCTGCTAAAATTAAATAGCTTTTCAGGGATTTATAGTCACATTTTATTGTAAATGCATCTAAATCTACAGTGAATAATTAGAATGTGCAATACCAATCATTGGTTTAATTTAAATATGCACTCTATCACCACAATTCCAATGATTCAAATACACACACACAAACAGATTAGCACAGTCTGAGCACAATAAATCATGTTTAGTTCCACTATAATCACTTTAAGGGCATTTCTCCACACACAGATGGATTTCCTTCGGTATTATTAGAAGGCCTTCAAGCATATGTTAAATGAATAACTAATAAAGAAACAGCACAGCATTAATCTGTTAATACTAAGAGAAGTACAATGACAGTAGACAGTGTGTACAGCAAAATCCCATTCTTATCATCACCATGCACATTTACTGTAGCATATTGAGGAACAGGGCTGTGTGTGTGTGTGTGTGTGTGTGTGTGTGGCCATCATGACATCAAGGCGGCTGTTCTCTCATGCAGAAAGTGCCGGAAGCGTCTCACCCTTCTGACATCATTCATTCTTTATGAGTCCCCCCCCCCCCCCCCCCTCCCGCTCTCTGTCCAGTCTTTATCCACATATGCGATCACAAGGGCACCCCAAACAGGCACATACAGGCACAGCCATATAGAGAGAGCAGAATCTACAATCAGAACAGAATCAGTCCATGCCACTCAGATGCTAACACCAGATGCTATGTGATATGAGTGATAAAAGCGAACTCTTCAGGGGCTTTCAAGCTGACAGCGATTTACAGTGACAAAGCAGCCTGAAGTCATTAATTTTTAAAGCGAGTTGACGATTTCTAGCAAGAAGAGTGACAACGACTGTTGCCAATGCTTTATGCAAATAAGAATCCGATTTGAGCAACTCCCATTGGGACAGCAGACTGTGATAACTGCTCAAAGTGTAGTCTGTTGTTACATATAGTTTGTCACTGCAAAGCTACCATTTTAAAAATGACTCACAAACTACGAAAAAGTTTAGCTAATATATTATTGTACCTGCAATAAATGTCATACAGAGATTTAATCAGTGTTAACAGCATTTCATTTTAAATTGCATTTATAAATCTGCATTACCCACCCATCATAAAATCTCATTGATGCAAATATCTTCTGACCTGTCACACACCAGCATTGGCTAGCAAAGCAAGCTACGTTCAGTTAGCCTCATGATTAGTATCAGCTGTGTTAAATTTTATTGTGGGAGAATGAATCTACAGTATTAACATCACTCAGACACAAGTTTGACTGTTTGTGTGTCCACGTGGATTGTCCTAAGGGCTATTTTCATAAACATGGCAGAATTTTTCTCCCCTCTCTCTCTCTCTCTCTCTCTCTCTCTCTCTCTCCATTAGCTCAAGGCCTGGAGCAGACTGCCAACCTCCATCCCATTTAAGAGGACAAAGAAAAGAGGGTGAATGAGAGAACAGAGCAATACACACAGAAACGTGAAAGGGTGAAAGAAAGAGATACAATTCACACAGTAACATAGTATGAATTGGTTATCTTCAGTTCATCTATATTCTTCAACACAATCTCTTATATGTTAGTACAGGAGTTTATGAAAGTGGAATTCAGTGTGAGGAACACTACCGTAGGGGCAAACAATCCCAAAAAGTCATTTGACTTTAGTGAAACATCTGTAAATTACATTTTCATTATCTGTGATATTCTATTGTCATTTTTCAATAATATTGGTATTGTGTTTGTAGGGAAGATCTACTAATGATTTCCCAGGGTGACATTTTTATTCCACCATTTAAAATTGATCAACAGACCTGCAAATGAATAAATAGAAATATTTCTTACTTTAAAGCAGTGGTTCTCAGATTTTTTGACTCAAGACCCTGTTTTCAAAGTTTGGAACAACATAACGGTGAGATAGCAGGATTACTCCTATCATCTCACCATTATGTTGCTTCAAACTTGTATAAATATAAAGTTTAGAGCTTGACAGATGTGGTCACTATGAACTGTTGTTGGATGGAAATGTGTAAAGATTCATCAAAGATTTTCCTTTTATGTTCCACATACCAAAAAAAAAACGTACATTAACTGGGAACAACAAACAAAACAAATATTGTTTTTAAGTAAACAATTCCTTATTGTGTTTTAGTTCACAAGTCAAAATCTTTGTTTACTGGAAATGACATTGATAAACATTGTCAGCAGAAGTAGATATACAGTAGTACCTCAAGATACGAAAGGCTCAACTTACGAAAAATCCAAGTTACGAAAGCAAAGACGAATAATTTTACTGCTCTACATACGAAAAGTTTTCAAGATACGAAAGGTTTCTGAAAGTCCGAGATTCGCCCCATAACAATTTTACAATTTAAACATCTTAGTTATAGTAGACTCGCCACCATCCTCCTGCTCTCCCATTGGTTCCTGATGCTAGCCAAGCCATGAGATCCTTCTCTCTAATTGGAAGGCATCCCTCCCATCATGCATCTTCTATACGTACGTGCTGGCGTGCTTTGGCTCAGCCACTCCGCACCCGAAACTTTACATTTTCCTCCTCCTCCTCTGCCACCACTTTCGGAGATATCCTCACTCGAAAGGTAAGCTTCGGCATTTTACGTTATTTCATTGTTTATAGGTCAATTTAGCTTTTTTATGAAATTTAATGGGGTGTTTTGGAGGGCTTGGAACGGATTAGCCATTTTACATGTAAAATGTGTTCCAAGATACGAAAAACTCATTATAGAAGGCTGCCTCGGAACGGATTAATTTCGTATCTCGAGGTACCACTGTATAGGGTTATTATTATAAACAAAACGTTCAAAATCTAAAATCAAATTGAATATGTTTGGATTGATGAAAATTAGTGCATGTTAACCTACCTACTGAAAAATGTCATTTTGCTATCACCTTGAAGTGTTACACACTGCAGCTTTTCCTTTTTGTGAGATCTAGCCCTTCCAGTCACTATTGTTGTTCCCAGATCTGTCCTTTACACTGACGTCAAACACATGATTGGAGATTGGCTGTGTTTCTCATTCAAGCCACTCACAAAGTCATACAATTCTCCATACTCTTTTCTTACCTCCTCTGGCAGCATTAGCCTGAAGTTGATAGAGCGTTAAAAATGTCACTATAGCAAAGCTGACAGTGAAGTCAAGAGTGTGTGTATGAGTGTGTGAGAGAGAGAGAAGATGTTTGACACTGCAGGGGGATCACTGATGGCCATTTTCAGCCTGTCAATCTCACAAAGCCACACACATACACACACTTCACCAAACAAAAGCTTGACAGCCTGTGCTCTCTGTACATGTGCAGTGTCTCAGAGCTTAAATTGTGATTTTAGGGCTCAGAGTCTTTCAGTAATTGCTTCTCTGTAAGGGCCAGTTGATTACGGGAAAAAATCTTGTAGAGCCGTGTTTGCTGAACAACTAATCTGCATAAATCACTTTCTCTTTACTGATGGCCTGAAGTGTCATATGGAGAGTCTAAGTAATCTTTGATGTGCCTTTAGCTGAGAAGCTGGAAAGAAAAGAAACAAGAGAGGGTGACTGAGAGTGGGTTTTCAGTATGGCTACAGAGTGCATATGTGCATGGACTGGAAAATAAAAAAGGGAATTACGTTTTATCCAGCATATGTCTTTTTGAGTTGCAGATTAAGAAATGTGAATTAATTTGACTTCTAAGTAAAACCCCAAAAAATCCTTGAAACTTGCTTAATAGAGTTACATGAACAAAAAGAGCTATATTGAGCAATGTTGCTGTTTTGTAACATTGAAGACCCCCTGTGTTGAAAATGAAAGTTTTTAATGTTGTTTGCATGTCTATGTGGTGATTTGAATATACTTTCAGACAAACCATGTGCATTATTCTTAAAACTGCAGTGAACCAGAGATAGCCTTGAAAATGTAGCTTGAAATCACTGGTGTTTCTTACGTCACAAACTAACTTTTATCTAGTCACATCAACATGTGGGCAGGCTTTAGCATATTAGAATATTGTATATTGTTTAGTTGATATGAAAAATCAAGTACAGTAGAACCCCGACTTACGAAACGCTCTACGTACGAAAAGTTCGACATACGACAAAAGATTTCGGGTTTTTTTCCGCCCGAGTTACGACAAAATGATCGAGATGCGAAAAACGAAATCTCGGCGAGGCGACAATTTCCGAGTTTTGTTTTGATATTTGATATTTGTTTTGATTTTGGTTCGGGTTGGATGAAGACTACAGTTTGTCCGGTCAGAACAATGATGTCTCACTCAGGGAATGATCCAAAACTGGTATTTATTAAAAGTGCATAGATCGATAAAACCTCAATGATTGGCACTAATTCCCTATATTTCACTCAATAAACTATATACAATCTTCAGCCGATCTCTTAATCATCCATCAACTCTCTTCTGTCACGACACTTCCTGAACTCCGAGGGAAAGTTTGGAATAGTCCATTTCGCACTGAATGACAGGGATGGCTGGAATAGTCCATGTAAGAAGGGGAACACTTTTTACAATCCTGCTCTCCTATTGGTCAGCATCGCTCCCACCAGCCTCTGCTTTTAGCATAAACTTTTTTCTAATCAGTAACCATGGATGTGAAGATTGTTGCTGAAGTCAAACGGAAGAAGAGGGTGCTTTTCATTGAGTCAAAAAGGGATGAAGTTGGGGTGTGATTCATCCCATGCTGAATATGGTGTTTTAGTAGGGCTTGGAACGGATTAGGCAATTTACATGTAAAAGCCTGACCAACATACGAAAAAATGGAACGGATTAATTTCGTAAGTCGGGGTTCTACTGTACTTTTAGCGATATAGAGAGTGAATTACGTATAGGATGGATATTATGATATTATGATGATCTATATACCTTTCTCCACTGACATTCTATGACATTCAAAGCGATTTTTAGAAGGCAGACTGAGATGGCGTAAACAAGATTTGTGTAACATTAGTAACACATTATTAGCTGTTTGATAATGTAGTCACGCAAAATGCTAACCCTGTTTAAATTTCCGCTATGTGTCTGACATTGTGCAGCATTTACTACAGAAACTTGAGTAAATGATGACCAAGTGGGTCTCTGAGTTGGTGAGTGAGTGGAGACGGGGTTAATTTGCATATTCATGGCTCCACATATACTAAACGAAGCATAGAGTTTCATTCAAGCTATTTTAAGGCATGAATAATTCTTTTTTCAGAGGAACAAACGTTTAAATATGTAATTTTGGTGATCAAAGATACATTTTAAGGGATACAATCATTGACTACAGGGAGACTTTAAGGGTTTGCAAGCGCTCAGCATGCATTGCAGCATGAATTAGTAACGTGCTTGTTGTTGCAGGATTATTGTTGAAATGTTTCTTGACTTCATGTTGTTGTTCTTTGCCTTCAGTTTTTCTTTTACTGTGTGGTGATATCAATAGCTCATCTTTTTTCTTAACAATGTTTGCTGATTGTCATAAAGCTTTTTTTGTGATAATTGTTGAGGTCCATGTTATCTATCAAAAACAATTGTACATCTTTGCTGTGAAAAAGATTGTTTTCTTCATAGACAAATACTAATTAAAATGTGTTGAACACAAACCCTTTATTTATTGGCTGAATTAAACATTCTGCATTTATTGAACAATAAAAGTAGTATCATGAGGATCTGAGTTATTAAAATGTCAATGCATCATGTGTCCTTTGTTTTTTTCCTTTTCTTAATGACTGTTTTGTTTAGTTGTCTATGTGGCCTTGGTGTTCTTGATATTGAGATACTCACTCAATGACATTGGTGTTATTGATAATGCTAGTTTTACTAGTGTTCCCATTATGTACACCTAAATAGAGATAGTTTGAACAGTGTGTGAGAGGGGTGGGGGGGGTGGGGGTAGAATAATCAGGTAGAGAAACAGTTCTAATTTGCCATGCCCGGTGTGGGAGACCTACGCCACCCATGTGACTGTCTTAACTACATCCCTTACATAAACAACATTACCACAAATAGACACACATGGAGGAAATCGACGTCCTCTGGTCCAAATAATATCATTAAACCGAGTGTACGCTGTCAATTAACCATGTTTATGAGGATGTAGTTATTTACCTCGACACATCATCTTGATAGTTGTTTTGATGTTGATGTGAATTCAGACAAGCTATCAGGGCTTCCAAGAGCTGTCAGTGTTGGTTTGCCAGTTAAAACAGATGCAACCAATGCATCTTTATATTTGAGGGGTTTTTTCATGTTCTAATGACTTTGCGCTAACATAATATCACAGTGATTTAGTGAAGATCTGTTGGGGAAGGGAAACTGTTTATTTACAGCCATTGCTCCCTAAGGTCATTGGAGATTATCTTGGTCTAACACAATGTTTACCACAATGTCTTCTTTGTCTTATATTTCAATCGACACTAAACCAGAAATGTGTTCTATCTATGCTACATCATATTATAGAATTTAGTTGTTTAAACAATTGTTAGGTCCAGTCATTACATTTAATTGGCCAATGGAGGTTTAAAGAAAGAGCAGATTTTCTTGTTCTAGGGTCAAGCAAAGGGAGAGGGAAATGGAAAAGCGGAGCCAAGCGATTACAGAACGCTTTGATTGCGGAGAGGAAATCACATGCAGTATTCCATGACTTTCACCATGAAATATAATTTCAGCAAAGCTTGATGTTTTTGCCTTGGCCTTCTTTTGGAACAATTTTTGTTGAGAAATCAACACACAAGCTAATGGTGCTGTGTTTTTTTGTCTGAAAAGTTACTCAATATCAACAACTTCTGTATTAGTGGTATAAAATCAGTATCACAATCACAGTCATGTGGTGGTTCTGAGTTGTAATGTTTTATAAAAGTTGACATTGACAGCGCTACTATTTCTTACATTTTAATAATGTAAGAAATCATTTGAAAGGTTTAGCAAAGCAATAGCTTCCCTTGTATTCCCTGAAACCAGGTTAAAATCTCCTTGGGGTATCCAGGTTGAAAATCACTGCGCTAACACACACGCACGCGCACACGAAAGCATCGCAACATCCGCAAGTGAACGAAATACTACTTATTATTGTTTGTAAGATACTCTAATTTGTGTACTGTGTATTACAAACCAAGTACTCCGCCTGATAGACACAAAGCTAGACATCATCTTAAGTGTATTAGTCAGTGGATGGTTAAAATAGCCGTACCAAAGCCCACTTAACGGCGCAGAAGTGACGCACTGAGTCTAATTGATTGGTCGCTGTCTTCTTCCGTAAAACAAACAATTAATACCCCACGGATGAGCACTAAATGCATATTTGCGAAAAGCGAATTGTTAAATCTCATGCTGCTCTTTCTTTCCGTAAAAAATGCATTACACAGACACGCGCTCAACACATACAGTCCCAAATTACAGGATGTGTGTGTCTCAAACCTGAGTGAGCTGTCTATCTAGTCAGCATCGATTTAAACGCGCTTACGATAGCCAAAAACGCCGTCTAGGTAGGCAGCTCACTAGATTTAGCAAATGAGCAATTATTTGGAAGCATAGCAGCACTTACATCTCTGAATTGGTCCCATCTCCCGGTCAACCATTTGTCGTCCAAAAAATTGCCGTTGTCGTTGCGGGCAGAAGCCCCGGCGATCAGCAGCGCGCACACACCGACCAGCACAAGCATCTGCATCGAGATAGATAGAGCAATAAACACACCACACTCGGGTAAACACACCGATAGCACAGGAAAATACCGAATAACCGCTGCAATAATCCCCTTATGCGTCACCTTCAAGAGGAGAATGTGAGCGCTGACATTGACTGAAGATCTCCGTGACGAGACTCAACTGATCTTCACCTCTCTCTCTCTCTCTCTCTCTCTGTCTCTCCTCCCCTCCTTCTCCCCCCTCATCTCTCCCCCTCTCTCCCTCCTCTCACTCCCCCCCCCCCCCCCCCCCCCCCCTCTCTCTCTTTCTCGTGAGGGCGGACGTGAGCGCGCGCTACATTCTCCTTTAGCATGATGAACTCTTATTATTTTCCCTATATGCCTATATCTGAATAAGACTAATGGCAATGTATTTACATTAAACATTAATTGAACACAATTTCTCTGTTTTATGGGGCTAGTTGTCTCGTTTCTAGATATGTTTTACTGAGGTGACTGAACTCACTAAGAAGGTCCAAAGATCAAATTTGATTGTAAAAGTAAAAGTAAATATTAAGAAATATGACATAAATTCACCAATGGTAACATTTTAATACAAGGTTTTATGATGGCATTTCATTTGTTAACATTAGTATTTACTATCATGAACTAACCATGAGCAATTTATTTGTTATTGTATTTGTTAATCTTGTCAATGTTAGTACAGTGGAATCCACTTATCTTGACCTTGGTTAACTCGCCAACCCTATTATGTCGACGTTTTTGAAGTGGAACTGTCAAACTCCCTCATTGTCTAAGCATTTTCTTATTAGTTATGTCGATTATTTTGTGTCGCCAAACCCTGATATCTCGAGCAGAAAAGAGGCACAAATTTGCCACTTCACATGGTTATCTCGATCCCGTGACTAATGATCGTACCTAGTTCACTGCACACGCGCAGAGTTTGCGTTGCACGTGCATGCCATGACCGTTTTTGGTCTTTCCGATCCTTTCGGCTGCTTTGCATTTGCACAGTCAAATGTGATTTTACAGCAGTAGGTCGCATTAGTTTGTGTGGTCATGTCATAATGTCATAATATGTTGTGTAATTGATGATTTCATGTTATATAATTGTGACCTCAAGCACTTTTGTGATATACACAATGTTTCGTTGATAATTTTTCTTCTTTGAAATTATTTTATTTACGTTAAACTTCTCTTTCTTTCACAGTGCGTCGTGTATTGCTGCACGCGCTGTTTCATTGCTTCAGAGTCCTCAAACTTATGTGTTACTCCAGTGATCCGATAAATGACATTTTGATGGGACGAATGCTGGTGTTCAAGAGTGATTACGAAATTGCACAACGCAGATTACACACCTACAGAGGCGCAGGAGTTCCCAGATTACATTGACATCGACAAAGATGTCATCACTGATAGAAGCTTAGAAGCATTTGTTTTCAAGCAGACCGTTAAAGACAAAAAGCAAAAAAGCATTTTAGACTTTGTAAAAAAAACATAGTAACCGTGTGTACAATATACTTTCAGAACTGTGTCGGAGCAATTACTGTGTTATGAGCGAATGTATGTGTGTTGTGACTGATCAAAATTGTGTTTGCAATGTTGGAGAATATGATTAAAGGTTTGTATCGAGAATCGAAGGTTTTTATTGTATACTGGTAAATCTCTGCTGTTAGTTGGTGCACATACGCCTTTTGTTGTTAGCTGTAACAAAGGGACTCACAGGCAGAGATCCAATCGCTTTGTCTTTAATAAGAATGGTCGTACGGGTACAAGGTCAGGGCAAACAGAGAACAAACGTAGTCAATAATCCAGGCAGGGGTCACAAAGGCAGGCAGACAGGCTCAGAATCATGGTACAGGCGGTGGTCAAGACAGGCAGTTATCAATCATCAAACGTTATTCCAGGCACAGGTCAGGGCAGGCAGAACAGGATCAAACATGAGCAAACAGGCAGAATCAGCAACAGTAGACAGACAGGAATAATAACGCTCAGAAATGATAACCACGGCTAATCAAGACTTCACCCAGAACTGTGGGTGAAGGAGTCTTTTATAGTTCATGTGATTGATGACAGCTGATGTGACAAACACTCATGATAGAGTTCAGCTGGTGTGTGTGATCAGTCCAATGTAATGCATGATGGGAAATGTAGTGTCTAGTGTAGTGTCAGTTTATGTGTGTGAGCTCCCTCTGGTGGCCAGGAAGGGGAGCGCAGAGCTCATATTCATAACATTAGCAAACATACACAGTGTATGTACATTTTTATAGCATGCCGATCGCTTCATCAAACTAATCGCCATATTGGCTTTTGATTATCTCGATCATCGGTTATTTCGACACCCCTGAGGTCGTCGACATAACCGGATTCCACAGTTTTCAGTTGTTCATTATTTGTTCATGTTAGTTCCCAGTGTATTAATGTTAAACAAAGATTAATAAATGCTGTAGAATTGCAGTTTTTAGTTTTTTATTTCATTTTAAGTAATGAATGAAAACGTAAAGTGTTACTGTATACATTGAAGAAAAAAATCTTCAGAAATAATACCTAATCTTTAAAATAAAAAGAAAGACTTCAAAAATGGCTATTGTCCTTTTACATGTTTATTGCACAGGACAAAAAAAAAAGTTTGTTTTTACATACAGTAATACCTTGAGATACGAGCGTCTCTACATACGAGTATGTAACATATGCAGGTGTTGCAAGAGGTCAGCAGCGTTGAGGAGGAGGAGGGTGAACCGGAGGAAAACATTTCTACAAGTGAAATTAAGGAAGTGATGGCTATGTGGCAGAAGGTTTCTGATTTCATTGTAAAGAAACACCCTGATAAATCGTTTACTGGTCGTGCTTCGGCGCTTTTTGACGACACGTGCCTTACTTATTTTTAAAGGGAGACAGAAATAAATCTCCCTCGATAGGTATTTCAGTAAAAGGTCTGCGCCAAGTGAAAGTGAGGGTAGTCAGGTGAAAAAAAGGTAAGAAAACAAATCAAAACAATAATAGAAAATAGAAAAGTAAAAAATAATCCGTAAGCTAAGTTCAGTTATGTTAATTTAAGTTTATGTAAGTTGCACAATGTTCGTGTATGTTACGGTACGATACGGGTTACGATATTAAAACCACATTTTATTTGATATCACACGAATCCTTATACTGTATACATGTACTATAATTGTGTGTGTGTGTGTCTAAACCAATAAAAATTGTTACGGATTTTTCCATTGTTATGGATCTGGAACGGATTAATTTGTTTTCCATTATTTCTTATGGAAAAACATGATTCTAGATTTGAGTTACGAGCTCTGCCCTGGAACGGATTATGCTCCTATATCGAGGCATTACTGTATTTTATGTGACCTTATATGTTTGAACATTTTGCATTACTTGATATAGAAGTAACACATATGTATAAGTATATGGCCTACTTAAATTCCAACTTTTGAACTGAAAACTACAGAGATTCTTAAATTCTGAATTTTTTTATTTTATGAGAGCATGAATATGTGTGAATCCTTTTGTGGATCCCATAAAATAAAGAAGGGCATAAAGCATTACAGCAGCACCAGGGTGAGTAATAGTTGACTTAATTTTCATTTTAGGGTGATCTATCCCTTTCAGTTGTTTAATCTGACCTTGAATTAAATGTCAGTCTCTTTGGATGAAAGTGTGTGCCAGAAGCATGTAAATGTTTCCACTATACATCCTACTTAGAGCCACAAATATCTCTTGCCATTGTTTTTATACACTCACACCTCTGGATGCCCACCCAGAGGTATATTACCTCCAGGTTATGCCCAGATCCACCCCTGGCATTATTTACCCGCACCTGTGCCCTGTCTGCCATCACAGAGTCTCACTCAGTACTTGATAAAACCACATTCTCCCTCATTCCCTTTACTAAGTCTGTTTTTGGAGCAGCTTTACTTTCTTTCTTCAGCTCTAATTCCTTTTAGCATTCCCACTGTGGGATTTTTTTTCTAAAGAGGGGACAGCAATTAGTCCTTACTATTAATAGAACTTGTTTGTGGTTTATCGGGCAAATTAATAGGAAGCATATTGAGTTATCTGTCAGTGTTCTTAAAATCTCATTAAATGATGGAGAAAAAAGTATTGGCTTAATTCTGTACAGCTTATTCCTTACAGTTTATCTTATGTCATTTCCTTGTTACTGTTGTTGCAAGGCATTATTTTCAAAGCATTTTTTTATTTCAATATTTTTATGTAAAGGTGCATTGGAAAAATACAAATAAGTTAAAAAAGAAAAGAAAAAAAAATCTAAATTTTTTAAATTGATCAAAACAATATTTCTCTATTATTTACCCTTGATTGGCATCAAATTAAAGTTCTTCTTATGGATCGTAAATAACAAAAATGGACCTCTACAGCATTTTCATAAGTCATAAGCATACAGTACAAGTTTTAGTCTTTCAATAAACCAATGGGTCATAAGTCTGACTAAACATGCGTTCACAATACACTTTCGCAGTGTCAAACACAATTTCTCTCTATCTCTGCTCAGTTTCACTACTTAGGCCTGTTTCACACATATAGCGTCTGTGGCGTGTGATCAACAGATATTTGTTTCAGCACCCATATTAATAGGTTACACAGCATTTCCAATGTGTGTGTGTGAGAAGCCTTCTTATCGTGCCACTGAAAGTAGACTTTCGTGCAGAGCCTGTTTTTGCTTTGTTGCACTGAACTCAGCAAAGCTCAGCACTATTAAAGGGATAGCTCATCCAAAAATGAAAGTTCTGTCATCATTTACTCACCTTCAAGTTGTTCCAAACCTGTTTGAATTTCTTTCTTCTGCTGAACACGAAAGAAGATATTTTGAAGAATTTTGGTTACCAAACAGTTGAAGGGCCCAATTGATCTCCATGGTATTTTTTTTCATACCATATAAGTCAATGGGGGCCATTGACTGTTCGGTTACCCAAATTTTACATTCAGCAGAAGAAAGAAAATTCATACAGTTTTGGAGTGTGTAAATGATGACAGAACTTTCGTTTTTGGGTGAACTATACCTTTAACACAATCTTTTGCAATGTAGGCTTTCAAAGAAACAAAGTGGCGCAAGCTATGTTATTAAACCACATCTTGAAGTTTTTGGAAAATATGCTAAGATTTTTTTATATATGTGTGTTTTCTCTCTGCTCTCAACTTTATAAACTTGCTGTCTCTTCTTTGGACACTGCAGTCACATAATGCATCTTAAACATTTAGTACCTGTGAAACATATTTAAACAGCATATGAAATACTTGAATAAAGTATTTGTGTAATATGTCAAAGCAAAACAACAAACTATTTTGTTTGTTAAATAAAAACCTCTGCCAATCTAGCTTTAAAATGAAAAGTAACCCTTTTTTAAAGGGATTCGGTGTTCATTTTCACTTGGAACGGCCCTAAAAATGGCTTCCCCTTCCTGAAGTGCCCCTCAAGAGCGCACAAACATAATTTGGAATTTGGAATGCAATGCATAATTCAAAATATGTGTAAAAATCAATACAATAAGTTCCTTCATGTTAAGACGGGACATTGTTTTTACAGACTTTTTTTGGGGTGCAGAATGAGTTTTGCTGTATTTGTTTTTCTCTTATGCATCAGAAATCCAGTCAGTGTAAAAACACAATGCAGTTACTCTGCCGCTTCACATTCACACCGTTTCTGCGTGCAGTTTTAAACAGTCCTTAAAATCAAACCAAAAATAACAATTCTGGCATTATATACTCATCCTCATCCTGACTTGGTAAGAATCTTGGTAACCAGTTTTGGTGATGACTGACTTCCATTGAATAGGAAAACAAAACAATACATTGAAGCATTTCTCAAAATAACTTATTTTATTTTCCACAAAAGAAAAAAAGTGAATACAGTATTTTTTTTAGACTGTGTTTTTAGAATTTGAGGTGGACTAGTAAAAATGGTAAATAGAGAAATAACTGCATCATGTAAGAAATGAAGGAGTCTGGGGCACATCTAACTAAAATTAATTAAATATTTAAAGCACACACACACACACACACAAAAATGGTCTAAGAGCTGGTAGGTCACCTGAATCCATGAGGGAGAGGGAGAGTGACTTGGAACAAGCTTTTAATGTGTGACAGAGCTATTTTTCTTAAGAGAAGGGAAAGAGGGGAGGAAAGTAATAAAGACCATTTTTGCACCCTCTGCTGTTTGAGGGAGAAGCCAAAACCTTTTGACAATGACATATTTTTTTAAGTAATAGAGATACAATGTGACAATAATGACCATACCTTTAGGCTATAGCTAATACGTTTTGTGCGCTAACATACTTGTATGAAAACATAAAAACAATAACATTAAAGTGTATTGCTGTTTAACACACACTTCGGACAAAAGACAAGTGTTCTGGTCATGGCATGTTCTGTATTATTTAAAGCATGATTAAAAATGCAGTACTGGTCTCGAAATGTAGCAAAGTGATTTTCTTCTGGCCACACAAACAACACCTCTGCTTTCACCCTGTCTTATCACCTTTATGATGTGTGTTCAGGCAGGTGGGAAAAGGATTTTTTTTTTATATAGAAGAGATTTCATTTCAAGTTATTTGCACAATTTGGCCACTTTCATTTGCCTCTAAAAAAATCTTTATTTAAAAATAACAGTGTAAATGTATGCCTATTTCCATTAAAATGGATGTGAAAGTGTGAACAGGTGTCTCAGCAGACAAATCAAAAGAGGAAGTCCACAAACACACTTAAAGAACACAGTGTGGTGTTATAAAAGTGAGTAGATTTTGACTTTGATTTTGTACATTTGGAATGTAAATTTGCAGATATATTTAATCAAATAACTTTATAAAATGGTCACATTATTAAAATACAAAACTATAAAATGAATCGAACAGATACAAGCTCTTCTATTAAAAAAATGTTTTTTATAAATAATTTAAACAGAGCATGCCATTTTTTTCCGAATATGAGTCTGCATGTGAAATGTAATGGCTGATTTACCACTGATTTATTCCACTATTTACAGTATTTACATATTTATCAGTGATGGCAAACTACTTCTTTCTCATCATCATCCTATTGAAAACCACAGATGTCATCATGGATGACAGTTAGAAGGGCATTGAGGATTTAAGCCAACAGCTGGAACTGGGACATATTAACATTTTTAGTGAATTGACAGGGCACTGGGACACACCTTGTGAATCTGGGACAGCAGAGACATTATGGTTATCTATATTGCTATCTACGGTAAATGCATATCATTGCATTCTAGGGCATTCAACAAATCTAAATGAGAAATTAACATCTAAATTAGCTGGTTTTATTCTACTAGACTAGAATATTTCTTTCTAGTCAACTGAATCAACCTAAATACATAACATAACTATTTTTATAGGTTAAATTAGGTAGAAATATTATGGTAACAGATTGAAACCTTTTTTTTTTTTTTTATGCATTACACAACAAAACAATACAACAACCGCCTTAATGCCAGGGAGAAAGGGAAACAAATAAATAAAAGAAAACAGAAGACACAAAAAAAATTGAAATATTCAAGGTCTCTACATCATTCATGAATTTTAAAAGCAGTACACAGTTGAAGAGTTTTAATAGCTTTTCTATTAACACTAGTTTTGATAATAGACAAATAGTTTTCAAACTCTTTAAGAAAAACTGAAAAAAGGGGCTTTTTGTTAGAAAATTGCACTTGTGTATATGAAACTTGACTAACATTATCGGCATCCGTCCGTCTTCAAGAGACGATGGTGTAGCTTCCAGGTCTGGTGGTCTATCTGCACCTTCGCGAATGGCTGAAGAGTCCGATCGTGGAGTGACAGTCTCTGTTGCACTTTCTGCAGGTGAATGCTGATGTTTGCTGAGGCTGTTCTTGATTTGCCTTCCTTCTGGATCTCTTTGCAGTGAGGTTTGTGTTTCTCACCTCCTCGGCTTTCTGAGCACCCCGTCTGACAGCAAGACGCCAGGCGGACCGATCGTCAGCACAGCTCTCCCAGTTATTTATGTTGATACTGGCCATCTTCATGTCCTTTTTGCAGACATCTTTGTAGCGCAGACGTGGCCTTCCGGTCAATCGTTTACCTTCTGCTAGCTCGCCATACAGCAGGTCCTTGGGTATACGGCCAGGATCCATTCTCCTAACATGGCCGAGCCAGCGAAGGCGCCTCTCGCTGAGGATGGAGAACATGCTATTCATGCCGGTGCGTTCCAGAACCTCTGAGTTGGGCATTTTGTCTTGCCACTGTATACGCAAAATGCGCCTCAGGCATCTCAGGTGGAAGCTGTTGAGTTTCCTCTCGTGCCTCGCGTAGGCAGTCCATGCCTCGCTGCTGTAGAGGAGTGAGCTGAGCACGCAGGCCTGGTAAACGCGCAGTTTGGTCTTTTCAGTGAGGTTGCGGTTGTTCCAGACCCTCTGATTCAGTCTGGCCATAACAGCTGATGCTTTGGCAATCCGGCTGTTCACGTCAGTATCAACAGAGAGTGAGTTGGAGATGGTGGATCCGAGATATATGTAGTTCTCAACGACTTCCAGCTTGTACCCATCGATGGCAATGGTGGGAGGTGAGTCTGCTTCCTGCGCCATTACGTTTGTCTTCTTCAGACTGATGGTCAGTCCGAACTCCTTGCAGGCGTGGGAGAGGCGACATACCAGTTGCTGCAGTCCATCTTCCGAGTGTGATGTCAAGGCTGCATCGTCCGCAAAGAGCAATTCACGGATGATAACCTCTGTGACTTTAGTCTTAGCTCGGAGACGGGCGATATTGAACAGCTTGCCATCAGTCCTGGTGTGAATATACACACCCTCACTGCAGTCCTTGAAGGCGTACTGGAGGAGCATGGAGAAGAAGATGGCAAAAAGCGTCGGCGCAAGAACACAGCCTTGCTTTACTCCACTGCTGACTGGGAAGGCCTCCGATGTTGCACCGTTAAAGCACACTGTGCTGTGCATGTTCTCGTGGAATGATCTTATGATGGTCAACAGTCGAGGAGGGCAGCCGATCTTCTGCAAGAGCCTGAAGAGTCCACTCCGGCTGACCAGGTCAAACGCCTTGGTCAGGTCTATGAACGCAATGTAGAGGGGCATCTGCTGCTCACGACACTTCTCCTGTAGCTGTCGTAGTGAGAAGATCATGTCTACAGTTGACCGGCCTGCTCGGAAACCACACTGGGACTCTGGATAGACGCGGGAGGCTAGGATCTGCAAGCGCGCCAGGGTGACACGGGCAAAAGCCTTTCCAACGATGCTGAGGATGGATATGCCTCGGTAGTTGTTGCAATCACTGCGGTCTCCTTTGTTCTTGTACAGAGTTACAATGTTTGCATCTCGCATGTCCTGGGGAATGTGTCCTTGTCCCCAGCAGAGACAGAGGAGTTTGTGCAGGGGTTGGAGTAGTGCTGGTTTCCCGATCTTAAGGACTTCAGGAGGGATGCCATCACTCCCAGGGGCCTTCCCACAAGCAAGGCAGTCGATTGCTTTTCTGAGCTCTTCCAGGGTGGGTGGTATATCTAGATCCTCCATGACTGGCAGGTCTGGGATGGAATCTAAGGCGGTGTCGGTAACAACGTTTTGGGTTGCATACAACTCAAGATAGTGCTCAACCCAGCGCTGCAGCTGCTTCCCCTGGTCTTTAATGACGTCGCCACTCTTGGACTTGAGTGGGACAATCTTGTAGGTGGGTGGGCCTGTTGCCTTCTTAATTCCCTCATACATGCCCCTTGCATCGCCGGTTTCGGCAGCTACTTGTATACTGTTGCAGAGTTTCAGCCAGTAGGTGTTAGCGCAGTGGCGGGCGGTCTGCTGTGCATTTTTCTTGGCAGTCCTGAGGGCTTGTAATGTTTCAGGGCTAGGCGCAGCCTTATAAGCCAGAAGGGCTTTCCTCTTTGCCTCAGTCATGGGCTTCATCTCCTCCCAGTTAGCCTCATACCAGTCGGTGTTTTTTCTCTCCTTCTTTCCGTAGGCATTAATGGCTGAGTTATACACAGCATTTCGGAGGTGGGACCACTTGGAGTCGATGGTGTCACCAGATGTCTCTTGGGTGAGAGCCTCATGAAGCTTGCAGATGAACTGCTGTGTCTTCTCTGGGTTGCTTGCACAGAAGATGTTGATGCGTGGGCGTCCCTTCTTCTTGGTGTGGTGCAGTTTCTTGGGTAGTATTCGTACCTTGCTGGCCACAAGGGAGTGGTCCGTGTCGCAGTCGGCACTGTGGTAGCTGCGGGTGAGAAGGACGCTAGCTAGTTCCACACGCCTGGTGATGACGAGATCTAGCTGGTGCCAGTGGCAGGAACGAGGGTGTCTCCATGACACCTGGTGGATCTCCTTGCATTTGAAAAATGTGTTTGTCACACATAGACTGTGGGAGCAGCACATCTCCAGCAGTCGCTGACCATTTTCATTGATCTTACCCCTTCTGTGCGAGCCGAGACAGGTGGGCCATGCCTCGTAATCAGCTCCCACTCTCGCATTGAAGTCTCCTAGTAGGTAGAGACCCTCAGTACTGGGGATATTGGATATTGCTTGATCCAGAGCCTCGTAGAAGTGATCTTTTTCTTCTGGGTTTGAGCAAAGGGTCGGGGCGTACACGCTAAGGATGTTGACTGGACCTGACGATGTTTGCAGCCGAAGAGCAAGGATCCTCTCAGTACCTGATGATGGAGGCTCGATGAAGGTGACGAGTGTGTTCTTTACAGCGAAGCCGACACCGTGCTGTCTAGGTTCATCCGAGGGCTTTCCTTGCCAGAAGAAAGTGTATTTGGCTTCCGTGATGGTACCACTGTCAGCCAGTCGGGTCTCTTGAAGACAAGCAATGTCAACATTCAATCGGGAGAGTTCTCTGTCAATGACGGCAGTCTTTCGTGCATCGTTGACCTGCTGCAGGTCAGTGTTGAATCCAGGACACAAGGTCCTGACGTTCCAGCTTGCAAAACGAAGTGCTGGAGTCTTCTTTCTTCTTTGTATCTTGCCTGGTGCAGAGTTTGTGGCCTGCTTGTCGAGATAATTCTCTAAGCTCCACAACTACACATTGACTAACATAATAAGTTAATTACAAAAGCTTCCTTGTACACATTCATATCAAACTTTGAATAACCAAAAATTACATTTTCAAAATATAAGTCAAAGTTGAGGAGAATCTTTTCCTTAATAAACACAGATACAATTTGCCATACGTTTTTCACATGACAGCAATACCTGATTGAAACTCCATGCAGGTGATTTCCATACAAGCATCTAAAATCATTCATGGTGCTCATTATGTGTGCTGATTTACAGCAATGATTTTGATTTGAAAGTGAAAAATGACTGAGAAATCATATCCTCCTGAGAACAGTGTAGCTTGTATTACTACATGAGCCCATATTGCACAATACAACTGAGATTTTTATTCCTTCACCCTTCTTCTCAGATCACTTTTCAGAAGGAAGTCAGTGTCATAGTTTTTATGAACAGTCCGAAAAATGCCGATCCACATTTCCCTTCTTCGGTATAACGAAGGCAGACTGGCAGATGAGATGAGGCAAACGCACTTCAAAAATTATTAAGTTTAAAAGCAATACAATGGAGGTTATCTTGCTAGCTTGCTAGAGTTTTGCCCATGTGTCAGAAAAGGTCAGATTGGCTGCCCTGTACATCAATCAAGTGACAGATTTCATAGTGAGGATGGAAGATGGGCTGACGTCTACTTTGTTAATTCCATGCGATCTACACACACTAGGTGAAACCTACAAACAGAATATTTCTTGGCTCAACTATTCCTTTAAAATTGCAAATAAAGAAAAAGACAAGAATACTCAGAGGCAAAACAACAAAAGACATTTAGACAGAATGAGAAAGACAGGGAAAATGGAGAGCAGGTTTATAGCCACCAGGCTCAACAGAGAGATTTAGAGCCTGAAGAGAAATGTGTGATGGGTTATCACAACATTGTGGACTTTTTACGCATGACAAGTTTGTCCTTGTGCACCTGCCCACAGTGGGGAAGAGAAGGAGAAAATAAATGAATAAACCTTTAATTAAATCGAGTTTTCAGTGGACATGTTGTGCCTTAAGCACTGAGTATTAGGTGAAGTGTAATGATTTCAGTGTGTGTGTGTGTGTGTGTGTGTGTGCGCGTGTGTGTGTGTGTGTGCGTGTGCGTAATGGTGCACAAATAGTGAAATGATCTAAAACAAATATGTACACGGAAACAGGAAGGTAAAGGTTCAGATTTAAGAGAGTGAAATCTCAGGACGCCCTGTGTGTGTCTGTGTCCCTCATTATGTGAAAAACATAAAAGGAAAAAATCATCTTTTAGCAACTCTGCACTTTACAAGTTATTGTCAACACTCATTGTTCTCTCTGTGTGTGAGTGCGGCAGTGTGTGAATGTGTGTGTTTGTGTACGAGTATCGTTGTTCTCACGCAAAAGAGATTATGGTCAGTACGTGCTGAAAGACAGACATGGTGCTTTTAGCTGTTTCTTATAACTACTTTCATGTTAGGCCTCTGAAATTCAACTGAAATGTGTAAAAGTAACAGGATTGCAAATTTATTTTTAAATAAGCTGCCACTCAGTAAGTCCTTAATAATTTGAGAATAAAGTTCAATTTGTAATTGTTGCAAAATACTCTAGCCTTCATAGTTTGGGGTCAGAAAGAATTTATAAAAAAAAACTGTTCTGTATGCAACAGACGCCCAGGTTTGAATTCACTAAATTGTTAAAAAGTGACAGTAAGTATTTTTATAATGTTACAAAATAATATATATATATATTATAATGTTACAGTGTTATATAACAAAAAAAATTATTTTGATGATTATAACTGACAACTAAGGAAAATCCCAAATTCAGTATCAGAATTTTACTTAAGACCAATACAAAGAAAGAATTTTTAGAAATCTTGGCCAACTGAAAAGTATGAGCATGTACAGCACTCGATGCAGCAATGCGGCGTGGCATGGAGTCGATCAGGTGTTATCAGAGCTCAGGTCGCTCTGATAGTGGCCTTCAGCTCTTCTGCATTGTTGGGTCTGGTATATCACATCTTCCTCTTCACAATACCCCATAGATTTTATGTGGAGTTAAGGTCAGGTGAGTTTGCTGGCCAGTTAAGAACAGGGATACCATGGTCCTTAAACCAGGTACTGGTTGCTTTGGCACTGTGTGCAGGTGCCAAGTCCTGTTGGAAAAGAAATCTGCATCTCCATGAAGTTGGTCAGCAGCAGGAAGCATGAAGTGCTCTAAAACGTCCTGGTATACGGCTGCATTGACCTTGGACCTCAGAAAACACAATGGACAAACACCAGCAGATGACATGGCACCCCAAACCATCACTGACCGTGGAAACTTTACACTGGACCTCAAACAACATGGATTGTGTGCCTCTCCTCTCTTCCTCCAGACTCTTGGACCCTGATTTCCAAAGAAAATGCAAAATTTACTTTCATCAGAGAACATAACTTTGGACCACTCAGCAGCAGTCCAATCCTTTTTGTCTTTAGCCCAGGCAACGCTTCTGACGTGGTCTGTTGTTCAAGAGTGACTTGACACAAGGAATGCAACAACTGAAACCCATGTCTTGTATACGTCTGTGCATAGTGGTTCTTGAAGTACTGACTCCAGCTGCAGTCCACTCTTTGTGAATCTCCCCCACATTTTTGAATGGGTTTTGTTTCACAATTCTCTCCAGGGTGTGGTTTTCCCTATTGCTTGTAATATACTTGTAATTACATTATATAACATTTTAAAATGCTCATAATCAGACTACACTTACTACACCATGATCATTTAATATTCACAGAATGACAGTTAATTACTAAATGTATTGATTCCCAGTAACTATTCAATTTTTTGTTATCTTTTAAATTCTCCTATCTAAAGTAGTCTGTTGCTTATTCTGTATGTTCAGTTTAGTGGAATTACACAAGTCAGAGGTCATACATAATACAAAAAATATATTAATATTTCATATTTTTGTGTTTATTTTCTAATTTTTTAGTTTTATTAAATTTTCATCAGCTTCTTAACCCCCTGCACAAACCCCACTATGGGAACCCCTGACTTAATGTTTAATGCACTTCTGTCACATGTGCTTGTGTGCTTTTCAGCAATGGTTGCAGATGAATGTACGAAGATGATGAAAAAAGATAAAAGACAGGACAAATGAGAATTGACTTAAATGCAGGGGAAAAGTGGGAACTAATGATAACACCTATGACGAATAAAAACAAAGAAAAACATGACTGGTGAAAACAAACTAAATCTCCATAAAAATGAAACTGACAGAACAAAAAAAGTAACTGTTCCACTGGACTTTTATGTTGTAATGGTTCCCGTGTTCTTATATTTGAAGTCGGTTTTGTTAGCCACTCCCCCTTGTTATCTTGTTAAGCTTGTTTCCCTGGTGTGTATATAAGCCCTAGTCTTTGTCAGTTGTTGCTTGATGTATTGTTCCTGTTTCTAGTGCGCGGTGTGATTTTGTTTTCATTTTAAACTAAACTTTCCTGCACCAAGATCCACGTCTCTGATTGAGGTTCCCTAAGAGAGACAGCAGTCTCATTTAGAGAAAGAAGTTTAGAGGACGTAATTTGCCTAATGCAATCCAACTTTTCAGATGGGAGAGATGCTTGCGTAGCTTTGCTACTTACAATTATGACTAGAAATTCAAGAGATAGATGGGGAACGTTGAGTTAGAAAAAGTTCTTTCAGTTTAGAATTACACCGATCGGGGGGTGAAAAAATTGTCTAGAATATTAAGAACCAATAGGAGTTTAATGGCGAAGAGGTGCCATTGGGAAGGATGCAGAGGCATGTCTGCTTTAGCTAGCCAAATGTCTATACCCAAGGATTTAATCAATTGAATGCCATTACGGGAGCGTAGGATTGGGAAAATATATCTTCAGGAATCAGACTGTTAACACTAGGAATAGAACTATTGTGCGGAGATGAAAGGTCGATAATTAATCTATTCTTACCTGTGTACTTTCTAGTAGCTATGCATATTGGGTTATTTGAAAAAGGAGAGTGACGAAAAGGGCCGATTTTATAATCTTTGTCTAATTCTTTTTGAATCAAGGAGTCTACGGTTTTGAGTTCTTTGAGAGCTGAAATTAGATTTTTGCAAATGAAAATGGAGGGAATAGCTTTAAGTCCTGCTAGAAAGTCTTGAATAAGATCAGTTGAGGAAGTTGAATAGTGCTTCACGGGATAAACTGGTCAGAGAAGAGATGTTGTTCACAAATAAATATTCAAGAATCCTCAGAACGGGCCATTTTGTAATGGCGTCCTACTACTCTTCCCACTACTCCTACTACTAAAAACCTACTACTCCTCTGGGTTGGTGTAGGTGCTCTGAGATATTCCACATCATTGGTATTGCAGGGGGCTTCTGTATGGCCAGGAGCTTGGATGGATATGCACCAAGAATATCTTTGAAGGTTAGACATGTCTCTTTATAGGGAATAGTGGTTTAGAATGA
Organism: Rhodeus uyekii; assembly: GCA_037043235.1. Lineage (NCBI taxonomy): Eukaryota > Metazoa > Chordata > Actinopteri > Cypriniformes > Acheilognathidae > Rhodeus > Rhodeus uyekii. The sequence goes on along the minus strand of JAWRVZ010000017.1, from coordinate 5,048,419 downwards.
ACAAAACCGTTACTATAACAGCTAGGGACATAGATCAGTGACAGAGAATGTGCACATTGTGCACAGACCTGGCCTGCACTGGTCCAAGTTCACCATAGCTCCAAGATTATAATTATTAATAATAATTAGTTACATTTATATAGTGCTTTTCCAGAGCTCAAAGCGCTTACATGGAAGGGGTAATCTCCTCAACCATCACCAGTGTGCAGCATCCACCTGGATGATGCAACGGCAGACATATTGCGCCAGAACTCCGCCTCTGCTTCGTGGCCCATGTCCAGCAATGCTCCAAGTCCAGTTCCTCTTCACTGGCCTGGCCCTTCATATCTTCTCTAAGACCACTTCCGCTCCACCACCCTCTTGGATTTTGTTAGTTTGTCTTCGGTTTTGGTTTTATGTTGGGCATCAGGAGGCGCCCATAGAGGGGGGTCTGTAATGTCTGTTGTGCATGGTTTCATGTCTTTTATTTAGAAATTAGTCTTGGTTTTGTTTTCTGTTTTGTCATGTGACTCCATTGCCCCTCATGTGATCTTTATATGTGCTCCTAAGTACTTGTGTCATAGCCTGATTAGTTCATTGTTTAATTATTCACCAGTGTTATTTAAGTTATTTATTTAGATACAGTAGATAGTAAATTAAATAAATTTACTGGCTGAGAAAGAAACTGGCTGCACTTTTCAGCTTGTACCATTCAATTAAACTGCTTTTTGATCTTCAGGGATATGTCTCTCTCTGCTGGTTGATCATGGACAGTACAGTGCAGTTTTCAAATTTACCTCTGGATGACAGTATAGCATTTGCAACCAAATAAACAGTCTCCACTTTATTATTTTGATTATCAATTATCAACAGAACGCTGTATATATGCCATACATCTGATACTCTTGAAATAATCTACTTTTCCTCTTAAAGTCTGAGCTCAGTGAAAATGGACCTTCAGTAGTCTCATAATTTATGTAGGAGCTGTAACTAGGAAGGACATTCAAGTCTTGCACTTTCCAAATGCAATTTTAAAACATGCAGGTACCACCATTTGTCTGGACTTGCTTTTATGCAAAATCCAAACGCAACTGGACAATTAATCTATTAAACCAAGCTTCTCAGTCTCTCTCTTTCTTGGATACAAAGAACTGTCTAGTTCTCAAATCTGCTATTAAAGTGGTTCTTCATAAAGCAAGTTTTAAATGTTGCAATATAATTGATAATGGCAGACAAGGTATTTCAAATAATAAAAGGTTTTAAAGCACCACTTTCTTACAATTAGTATTTTTACCAATGCTTTACTACAAAAGAAACTCACAACAGCTCAGGTCATTACATCCTAATAATGCTGCCTTCATTTGACAGACATTAACCATAAAAAAACAACCCGTTAAAGGACATAAATAAGGTATACATATATAAGTGATAAGCTATGTTGTCACGTTGCCCATTCCTTACTCAGACACAATCACGCATGATACTAAAAAATTAAATAATAATTTAAAAAAAGGAAGTCACATTTTATGTTTTTCCCCCTAACAGAATAGCGGAAATATGTGTAGAATTTTTAGGGGATAAATTATGGTGTACTGACGTGGCCCAGTTTAGATATGTAATATAATGAAAATTCCTTTTAATAACCCTAAAATATATTAAATATTGTTAAAAACCTATATTATATAGATTGTCACCATTTATGTAGCAACAACTTAATTTTATAATGACTTATCTGTAAATGTGTATGTATGTGTATGTCGATGGCCTCAGGGTTGCAAAAAAGCATCGAGATAACCGTATTTATGTATATGTATGTGTGTTACAGTGATACAGTTTCATAGTGGTTTAATCATGGTTTTATAGTGAAGTGAGCAATAGAAAAAGAACATATTTAACAGGTCTCATCCTTTAAAAAAATAAAAACCTTAAATGCCCTTCTTGTAGTAGAAAACTTTTGATTTTGGGATGCTTTACATGCTAAAATGGGGGAGGCATTGTATCACTTGGATCATATAGGGAAGATGTGTAAAATGATGTGGTTAGTGAGTCATGGAAGTCTAAAATGGAGTTTCCTGTACCTCCAATCCACTTACACACCGATAATACAGCAACATCAAAAGTGAAGTCAGAGTGTGTATTTGGACAGCAATCCTTGATGATACTCTGAAATCAAACACAGCTATTTTTCCTTGCATCCAAAATCACGAGTTTGGTGTTTATCCAACAACAGTGGAAAGTTGAGCAAGCACTGATGAACCTGATTGTATGTGTTTTTCTGAACTTATGTTTAGCCTGAAAATTAACACACTATCAATCATTTGAGTTGTCCAGGAATGTGCGAACGTGTGAAATGAAAACAGTAACAGTTTTATTCAGTAATAGGTTTATTCTGCCATTTTTCTGTGTGTGTGTGTGTGTGTGTGTGTGTGTGTGCCCTCCTTTCCCTTTCTTGGGAGAGAACCCACGAGTGTGTCTGCTTGTGGGTAAACAGTGGAATTATTTATGAAGAGAGAAAGAGAAAAAAGGGTTGACAATAAAACGTTTTTGTCATTAATATAACATTTTAAGAGTGGTGATATTTAGCAAATCAGCACTGGGAACTCCCTATATATATATATCACTCTTTTTTTCTGTTTGATCCACAATGCACCAAATAACTGTCCATAAAATGTCCTAAAATCTTACAATAATTATAACTGGCTGACTGTACCACTTATGAAATGGTTCAACAAATAAATATGTGGACATGAAATCTGGTTTGAGATAATAATTTTATCTGTTTATTATCTTAAAGCTTCCTCTAAATGAAAACTATAACCCATTACATTATTAATAGGTTGTACCAAAGGTACCAAATTGTATTATTGCACAAAAAGGTTCAAAAGGTTTGTCCCAGGTCCAGACTTAAGGGGGTCCCGGGCTACATTACAGCGCAATAATCTATTTAAAATTGTCTTGCTCAGTTTTTGTTTTAATTATTTATTTGATTATATTCAGTAAAACAGTTAAGTGTTGAAAGTAGAGTGATTGATACAATGATTTACTATTTATATTATTTGTTGAACAATGTAAACTATATAATTTGCCAACGATATATTAAAAGTTAAGATAAAGGCCTAGAGTAAAACAACTTTACCTACATGCATACACTGTTACCCGTCTGTCGTGCCAATTGTGTCCTTTCTGTCTATTGTGTCAGTTGTGAACTTCCTGTTCCCTTCCAAATTCTCCCATGTGATTCTCACCTGTGGCGTCTTCAGTCACCTCGTTTGTCAGCTGTGTTCAATCCCCTCGTTACCTCCTTGTGTATTTAAGCCCTCTTGTGCTTCATTGTCGTTGTCAGTTTTTGATGGTGTGTGGATGTGTGCACACGGCCATGTTCCATATCTCCATGTTCCTAAGGTTATGCACAAGTGTGCTGTTTTGTTTTCATATATTTAAAGTGTTTTTTGTTTACCCTTTTGAGTAAAGTAAGATCCTCGTCGTTCCTCCCGCATCGTACCACAGTGTATGACATACACACTCGCGTAAAACAATATGTACTTTATTGCAAACCTATTGTAATCTATTGCATCTACATAAAGCTGGATATATAGTACACTCTTAAAATGAAAATATTTTTTATTGGCTTTTATAGTTCTTTTCACATCCTTTGACCTTCATTGCATAAAAAGTTATTTATAATGGACTATATGTATATATATATATATATATATATATATATATATATAAATAACAATAAATATAATAATATATATATATATATATACTCCCTAATTGTCTTAGCATTTTCTTGTGTGTTACGTCGATTACGTCGACGAAATCTTATATCTCGAGCACAAAAGAGGGACAAATTCGCCACTTCACATGGTTATCTTGTGACTCCAGTGTACCTAGTTCACTACGCATGCGCTGAGTTTGCCTTGCACGTGGATTGTGAAAAAGAATGAAAAAGTATAAAATCGTACTGCAGCTAGAAAAAGGAACAATACCGGCAGAGCTTAGTTGTCAGCATGGCATTCCAGCAAACACCATATCAGGATGGAAAAAGAAGGGCGACGTGATAAAGCAAATGTACGAGAAGTCTGTCTTTGATCCAGAAAGACAAAAACTTGGACTGGCTGAGCACAAAGATGTCGACGATGCAATCTTTGTGTTTGCATTGTTGGAGAATATAATTAAAGGTTTGTATCAAGAATCGAAGGTGGCTTTTATTGTAGTGGTTTTACACGTCTTTTGTTGTTAGCAAACATATACACAGTGTAAAATGTACAGTGTAAGTATAAATAACTCACATCTATGTACATCAATACATTTTCATTTTTCTTTCTTGCGAGGGTTGCTGTCTTTGGCGCTTGCACTATCATTCTGACAGTTGGCGCTGATAGGCTGTCTGACCTGTCAATCATGCAAGAAGACTTGATTGGCTGTGCTGCCATGAGGGCGGGCTCTTACCTACACTCAGACCTGTTGAATCGCTTGTTAAGGAACGTGTTGCTGCAGAGCGGGAGAGACTGCTTTTTCTTTTCTTCTGATTCTGACTTGTGTTTGTTTTCAAGCACTGTGTACCGAGCCTGAACAGTTATGGATAATTGAACTCATGCAAGCAACATTTGAAATTCGAAATGTGATCTTACACAAAAAAGTTCATCAATATATGGGTGCGGGTTATGCCAACGGTTTTTTACACAAAACCCACTGGCTATATGAACGTGCGGATTATCTGCATCTGCGGGTTATATGTGGGAAAATCGGTAATATATGTTATTTGGGTTATGTTGATCATCGGTTATCTCAATGCTCTTTTGCAACCCCCGAGGCCGTCGACATAACCAAACTCCACTGTATATATAAATTGAAAAGAAGTCAGGAAAATATTACGATAGTATAAACATTAATATCAAGACTTTCTGCTGCTTTATAACAATTGTTAAAAATGCTATACAAATAAATTTGACTTGACTGTTGTACTGAATATCATGGTGACCATGTCATAATTACTGTAAATATTAGATCAGATTTGCTGTTCACTTCCTTGGAGTACAAGTATCTACAGAGCAACACTATTAATGTCAAAATAAATCTGTGTAATTTGCAATTTCACCAGTCAACCCCACAGTGCAAGTAACAATCCATATACAAATGAATTATTAATAATCTTTTGTTATTTATTAATAAAGTTTATTTATCTTATTTAGCAGGGCTTTAGATAATACTGTGCCAATTCTGTGTGCTATTAAACTGTATTGTATGTCTTTCATTTTTTCTATCAATTAGACTAATATTGTATTCTATTTGACTATGATGTTGCATGAATTTTGTGCTGATGATTAATTGTCATACATCAATTTAATTCTGATTTTGTATATACTGCTTACAGTGTAAGCCTAATATGTTATCTTTGTTGTTTTTTACTTGGAATTGTATTTAATAAAGATAATAATAATAAATAACCATATGATTTACTTTAGTGCCGTGAAAAATTAAGTGTATTTATAATCATCCGTTTTAACCTTTAATTTGATGTTCTTTTGACTTGATGTACCTGTGTTCAGTTCCTGTGGTATAGGTCCTGTTTCCTTGTTTTCATTTATGATCTTGTTAGTTGCAATAGTTATTCATTATTTCATTGATCAGTGTATTACTTGGTACATATCATCCTGTTTATACACAATAATCTTCAGTTCTTTGTCTTTTGTGTTTATCTCTTGTTTATCTTGTTGTTCCTGTGCTTCATAAATCTGTGCCAATCCTCATTGTTCTGAATCATCAAGTCAAGTCAGTGTGTGACAATAATATAATAATATTATTCTTATACATATTCTTCCTACCACGTTGTGGTGGGATTTCTCTAAGTATTTACTTTTCCTGGCAAAATGTAGTTGAAATTTAAACTACACAGTTATTCTGGTTATCTCAAGTAATTGTTTTTAAATAGATTAATCATGATCATTTGAAAAAGTCAATAATCATGGCAGGCCCAATTATGAGTTCTGCGTGGACCTGAATACTTTTTTACAAGTGGAATCTTGTAATTATGGTTATTTCGACACATTTATCTCCTTTCTTTTACATTCTCTTGAGCTCAAACTGGACTTTGAACAAAGCCACCTCTAAATGTGATAACAGAGAAACGTTATCCTTTGTGGGCTGTGAATGATTAAGCAGCTTGTGTAAACAACTCTCTCTATCTCTTTCTTTCTCAAATATTCTCACTTAACTATTTTCTTCCGACTTTATGCCTTTCTGTTTTATAGATCTTTATAAGATTTTCATTTACACACTAAACTGATCATAGTACACTTCTTTTTTTGTTTTTCTCCCCCATAATACACTGTACTCTGCCAACTAGCCCTCCTCTCTCTATCTCTCAGTATCAGTTGGTGATTAAGTATTGATATCAGTCTCAAGTGTCTCATATGATACCAGCCAATCGACAGTACACACACACAGACACACACACAGACACACACACACACACACACACACACACACACACACACACACACACACACACACACACACACACACACACACACACACACACACACACACACACACACACACACACACACACACACACACACACACACACACACACACACACACACACACACACACACACACACACACACACACACACACACACACACACACACACACACACACACACACACACACACACACACACACACACACACTACTAAATTTAGAAGTAAATTTTGAATTGTGATCAAGTGACAGATAGTAAATAAGTCATGGTAAAGGTTCTGATAGATCTTTGTTTGTGTATGAGAGTAGGAAGATTTACATTACACTTATTTCTATTTGTAAATGCGATCAATAAATAATTCTGTGTATGAAGTAGGTTGCCTTCAAGTTCACACAGATGCCCTAGCAGAGTCTCTACAGGTGTAGTTCATTCCGTTAACTAATAGACGTGTTCCACAACATGGATGCGTATCATTCACTTTCTTATGCCTGATGATAAATAAAAGTAAAATAAAGGTGCATATGTGCTAAAGGTTTTTTGTTCAAAGAGATGAATACTCCTATTCAACAATACATGAAAACTGTATAAAATAAAAGTTTCTTGAGCACCAGATCATAATGTCAATATGATTTCTGAAGGACCATGTGACAGTGAAAATGCAGCTTTGTCATCACAGGAATGAATTACATTTTAAAATATATTAAAATAGAGAACAGTTATTTTAAATTGTAATGAAGTTGGACATTATTACTATTTTAGTTTATTGCCAATCCAATAAATGCAGCATTGATGAACATAAGAAACATTTCAAAAGCATAAAAAAACGGATTGTTGTGCATCCAAAAATTATATTTTTTCAGTTTAATATAATATAATGCAGTTATGTTGTCCCTAACAGTCAAGATAAAAACAGTGAGTGAAATAAAAGGAAAAGTCAAGACTTCACAAATATGTAGATTGAACAATGACTAATTATACTAACAAACAGGAGATGGAAAACAGGTGAGCATAACAAAACAAAACATGGGATGAGTTCCAGTTTGGTAAAAAATGTACTTTTATTGTATGGGAAAGAACAATTTTGGCATTCTTTGGCAATCTTCAATATACAGTGGAGTTCACTTATCTCGACCTCGGATAACTCGCCAACCCTATTATGTCAACGTTTTTGAAGTGGAACCGCCAAACTCCCTCAATTGTCTTATTGGTTATGTTGATTCTTTTGTCGCCGAACTCTAATATCTCGAGAACAAAAGAGGGACAAATTCGCCACTAAACATGGGTTATCTCGATCCCGTGACTAAAGATCGTACCTAGTTCACTGCGCATGCGCCGAGTTCGCGTTGCACATGCAAGCCATGACCATTTTGGTCTTTCCGGTCCTTCCGGCCGCTTTACGTTTGCCCAGTCAGATTTTGATTTTACAGCGGTAGGACACATTAGTTTGTGTGGTCATGTCATAAGGGCAGTATGTTTTGTAATTGATGATTTAATGTTATATAATTGTGACCTCGAGCACTTTGGGGATTTACACAATGTTTTGTTTATTTTTTTATTTTTTTTATGGGACGAATGCTGGTGTTCAAGAGTGATTACGAACTTACACAACGCAGATTACACACCTACAGAGGCGCAGGAGTTCCCAGATTACATTGACATCGACAAAGACGTCGTTACTGATAGAAGCTTAGAAGCATTTGTTTTCAAGCAGACCGTTAAAGGCAAAACGTAACAAAGCTTTTTAGACTTTAAATAAACCATAGTAACAGCGTGTACAATACTTTTCAGAACTGTGTCGAAGCAATTACTGTTATGAGTGAATGTGTTTATGTGTGTTGTGACTGTTTACGCTGTGAGCAAAATTGTGTTTGCAATGTTGGAGAATATAATTAAAGGTTTGTATTGAGAATCAAAGGTGTTTTTTATTGTATACTGGTAAATCTCTGCTGTTAGTTGGTGCACATATGCCTTTTGTTGTTAGCAAACATATACAGTGTATGTACATTTTTATAGCATGCCGATCACTTCATGAAATAAACCGGCATATTGGCTTTTGGTTATATCTATCCTCGGTTATCTCAACGCTTTTTTTGCAACCTCCGAGGCCGTTGACATAACCGTATTCCACTGTATTTGCATACTTTCATATGTATTTATTATTTTAATGAAGTCTCTTAAACTCATAAAATCTACATTTATTTACTTGATTAAAAATACTCTAAGATCAAAAATATTGTGAAAAATTATTGTAATTTAAAATAACCAAAACAACTGCTTGCTAGTACAAATGTCTATTCAGCCAGTCACATGGCAGCAGCTTAATGCATTTAGGCAATAAAGCAAGAAAAACAATCTGCTGAATGTTATGGGAGTATTTTTTTTTAATTAACTTTGATTTTGAGTTTCTTTTTGATGGGCTGGTCTGAGTATATTAGAAACTATTGATCTATTGGGATATTCACACATTTCTAGGGGTTACAGAGAAAATAAAAGGTAGTTGTAAATATCATGTTGATGCTGGAGTTCAAAGGAGAATGGCCAGACTGGTTTGTGCTGATAGAAAGACAAAAGTTACTCAAATAAACACTTGTTACCAAGGTATGCAGAAAAGCTTCTCTGAGCGCACAGCATGTCAAACCTTGAAGCAGATGGGCATTAGCAGAAGAAGAACACACTTTGTCACTCATGTTGGCGAAGAATAGGAAACTGAGGCTACAGTTCGCACAGCTCTGATGATTCTTGATTTCTGGTTGGTAGGGTCAGAGTTTGGCGTAAACAACATGAAAGCATGGATCCATTCAACCTTTTATCAACAGTTCAGGCTGCTTTTTTAATTGTATAAGATATATTTTTGCACACTTTGGGGCCCTTAATTGTTTAAATGCCACAGCCTTCCTGAGTTTTATTGCTGACAATGTCCATTCACTTTTGACCATGTGTTCCCATCTTCTGATGACTACTTTTTGCAAGATAAGTAACAAAGCTCAAAACATCTCAAAATTGGTTTCTTGAACACAGCAATGAATGCACTGTACTCAAATGGCCTCCGCAGTCATCAGATCTAAATTCAATTGTGCATTTTTGGATGTATTTGTATAGCTGACAAATCTGCAACTACAACAGCTTGTAGTTTCCAGCACCTTGTTGAATCTATGCCACAAAGAATTGAGCCAGTTCTGAAGGCAAAAGTGGGTCCAACCTGTTACTAGCAAGGTAAACACAGACACACACACACACACACACACACACACACACACACACACACACACACACACACACACACACACACACACAAAACACAGACACACACGTATGCAGTGGTGTGACAAAAGTGTTTGCCACCTTACTGATTTCTTATTTTTTTGCATGTTTGTCACATTTAAGCTCATCAAACAAATTTCAATATTGAAAATGCAGTTTTTAAATGAAGGTTGTTGTTATTAAGGAAAAACAAAACCATGTGAAAAAGTGTTTGCCCCACCTGTTAAAATATTACTTAACTGTGGTTCATCACATCTGAGTTTAATTTCTCTAGACACACCGGGCCTGATTACAGCCAAGTAAAGTAGACCAAAATATCATACAGAAATCCAGAAACAAATGAGAAAGTAATTGAAATCTATCAGTTTGGAAAAGGTTGCAAAGCCATTTCTAAAGCTTTGGGACTCCAGCAAACCAAAGTGAGAGCCATTATCCACAAATGAAGAAAACATGGAACATTGGTGAACCTTCCCAGGAGTGGCTGACCAACCAAAATTACCCCAAGAGCGCAGCAACGACTCATCCAAGAGGTCACAAAAGACCTCACCATAACATGCAAAGAACTGAAGGCCTCACATGCCTCAAGTGTTCATGTCTCCACCATACGAAAGAAACGAAAACCACTAAGGATGTCCAGGGCAGCGTTGAGAGTTCAGGGACCCAGGGTGGTGTCGGGGCCACCACGGCAAGGGGAGGTGCTGACGGGCTGACGGCTTGCAGACTAAAGTTGGCTCAGGTGCTTGAGGGCATTCTGGAGTGGGCTTAGGAACTTGAGGGTGCTCAGGAGTGAACTTGGGCACTTGATAGAGTTCAGGGGTTTAAGAGAGTTCAGGAGCAGGCTTGGGGCTTGAGAGAGTTCAGGAACAGGTTCAGGGGTTAGAGAGAGTCCAGGGGAGTGGACTCAGGGTAGAACATTGGGGTGAAAGACTCTAGAGAGGCTTTTGGAGAGGCTATGTATATACACACAGTAGCACAGTGACCATCACGGTCATCACCACCTCCTCTGGAGAGCGTTCTAGAACTTGTCTCGCTGAAGTGCATTCAGGGACTTGTCATGCTAGAGAGCACTCGGGGACGTGTCTCGCTGGAGAGCAATCAGGGACTGTTTTGCTGCAGCAGACGGGGAAACTTGTCTTGCTGGAGCAGACTGGAGAAATTGCCTCATTGGAGCAGACTGGAAGGAGTCGTAGTGAGACATAACATTTACCAGCTTACTACAGAAGTTTAACACAATGACAATGGAAAAACACAAGGAATACAGAGAGGATAATATGGAAAAAAGACACAGCTGACATGACTAACAGGGTTGATTGATGACGGGACAGGTGACTATGGACTATGACTATAGGAGCACATGGGGAGACAGGATGAAGATAAACAAAACAGTACTCTAACATTGGTATCCGGCAGTCGTGGTACTGAAGGTCTGTCTTTCTGTCTTTCATTCTTTTTCCTCTTTCTTTCTCTCTGCATGTTAAGCTGGTTTCTATTCATCTCTCTCTCTCTCTTTCATGTCTTATTCTCCATATTTTTAGGTGGTGTTAAAGAAGAGATTTAGAAGACAGATTTAGAAGTGTATGCACACACACTAAGCCAACCTGGATTTATTGTTGGATGGACTATATTAGAGATTACAATGCTTTATGTGGGTGTTGGCGAGACAATCCCAGGAAACGTTGAGCAAGTCTGAATGTAATTGTCTCTGAATGACTGTTCTTAGTACTTGTATTGCAAACAAGGGAATGTTATTGTCTAATTACATTTGGTGAAGCCTACAAAGCCATAATGCGATGCTCAGCCCAGGAAATATGTTTATACATGTCATACTTCTAACACTGCCCATATTTACTCTAAATCCCTGATAAAATAAAAAAAGGTTAAACACCTACTATATCTGACTCATCTTGCTGAGAACTTTGATAAAGACATTGTGAACTACAAGTAGAGCACAAAGGATCCAGTCAATGAGGGCGTTCAGATGCACCCTCATGATTTTGGCAATATTGTGATTAAACGTTACCTTATGTAAACATAATTCTTTGATCAAACTAAAGCGATTAAGCTTATACCATATTCACATTAAAATATGTGGTATTTGCCGATATTAATCGCAACAAAGAGGCATGTAATCATCTTTGCATAATTACTGCTCTGACCAAAGTGTGCATGTGCTCGCTTCTACACAGATGCCATATTGTTCATACAACTTCATGAATGAACTCTGTGACATTATTCTGAAGTTTTCTCTTCTCCAAATCACTAAACTATGTCAAAACAACTTGCTCCGTATCGGTCCAAAAAAACACAACAGCAGAGTAGGCAAACTGAATAATTGCCAGAATGCCCATACAAATGTAATTTGCATTTGATGTGAGTAAATTAAAACAATGGTTATACCACACTTTCTGAGTGTGGTATAACCATACTAGTGAATAATCAGAATAATGAAATTTGCTTGTAAATAGGAGTGAAGAGTTCAGTCAATGAATGATGATACGAAAGCATTTGCTGTATACAAACATCTGAGAAACGTCAAATGTCAGATGTCAGTTTTATATACTATCTAAATTTTCTAATTGTCTATTTAACGTCTGCAGGAAACGTCCTATAGACGTATTGCAGATGAGTAAACACTACAAAATACGACTTCCAGATGTAAAAATGCCCATCAAATAGACATCGCTGAGACGTACTTGTGCTATCAGGAGATTAGGAAAAATTAGGAATTAGGAAAAACTTACTGAACTCAAAGAATTTGGCTGTTTAGCATTAGCCAGTGATCCCCTGCTGGCAAATGCTGTAACTACACAATTACAGGGGTAACTTGAGCATTCAAATGTAGCCATGAAAATTTGGTCATCTCATGACATCATGACACTGAAATGAATGCTAACAATCATTTTGTATTATAGATCTCCTTGAATACCACACCTTCTACAAAGAAAAAACACTGGAAATTCCAGTCTGGATTCACAGGGAGTTCATTCTGAGTTAAGGACTTAATTGTCAAGGCGAATTAACAAGTTGTAACAGTCAGGGAAGCAGTGTAAAATGTTTTTTGCATCATTTAATTTAAAATAAATAGTTGTTTGTCTAAAATATGTGTTTACTGATTATTTGTTTAGTATTTTTATTACTATGTGCATATTATATTTGTATTTATTAACTTATTTGGTTAATTATTGTTCACATGTCATCTAGTAGGAATGTATGTCACTGCATATGGGCGGGGCGGGGGAATAGAAGGAAGAACAAATGTTTGGATTTGGGGTATGGTGGGAACTCGCAGTTCAGTCCAACATCTAAAAACATTTTTTTTTTTTTTTTATCATAATGTTAGTTACCTTACTATATTAATTATTCTTTACCACAAAAAAAAAAAGGAAATTAGCTACACATTCAAAAACAAGCTAATGATAGTGAATGGAGATACAGCTCACTGCACTGCCTCCAGAAGCATAAAACCATAACTTAGAGCGTCACTTCTGGGTTCAACTGTCACCACACCTGAATCACTTAACTTTCTAGGAATCATTATTTCTCAGAAGCTCAGATTAGTTATATATATATATATATATATATAATGTGTGTGTGTGTCATTATATATATATATATATATATATATATATATATGTGTGTGTGTGTGTGTGTGTGTGTTAGTCTTCATTACTAATACAGTATGATTTTATTGCATGGGTTAGTCACACCACATTGTACTCTTGGCTTTGAATCAAGATTCAGGAAGTAGGCACTAAAAATAATCAGCAACTCCTGGCATAAAGACATTTATCAGCTGGTGCCTTACAGGTATTTATTTTAAATACCTGTAGCACTTTCAGTCACTTTTTAAAATTATGCATGTCTGATGGGTTAGTGTATAACCCCAACAGAAACACTGCACAGAAACATGAGTTGCACAAACTGAAGAGATTCATCAATGATTCAAACACAATCATCATGGCTGTTCCATTTTTCTCTCTTTCTCACTAGCACATCCACATAAACACACAGGCGAAATTGTCCTGTGTCTATCTTCATAACATGAACAACTATGAACTTTTACTGGGGAATTATTATTCTTATTTCAAAAGTTTTCTTTTGTGTGCTCTAGAATCTGTTTTATGTAACACTTTGTTTACATGTTTATGCAATCTCATAAACTGATTTTATTGACTGAGGACTGAGATTCCATTTAGATGGTTGCTTCAGTTGTAACTATACAATAAGATTTCACTTGACAACCACATTACCTAACATGAACTATAACAACAAAAATTACTTTTAAATCATTTATTCTTTGTTCATCTCAGCATTTACTAATACATTTTTAAGATCAAAAGTTACCTGGTAACATTCGTTAATACACTGTGACCAACAACATAAACTTTTTTTATTAACTAGCATTAAAAACGGTTAATAAATGCTGTAAAATGCATTTATCATTGTTCATGTTAGTAAATGCATTTACCTTATTGCAAAGTGTTGCCCACTAACTTTAAACAAGTGTTGTAAACCTTATAACAGAATGCATAATTATTCCTCGTAATGAACTTTGACGCGCTCATATTGACCTTAAAGGTAGAATGATGACGTTATTTTCAGGAGTCGTCAATGATATCTGTGAGTCTCTCTCGTCATATAGATCACAGCTCACTAAACGGAAGCGCTTTTCTGACGCTCCTCAAATGCAAATATACCTGTGTCGAAAGGGCGAACGAAGCACCTGACGCTTCCCAGAGGACCTGGAAGGCCGAAGTCTCTCCCTATTGTTCTATCTAGCGTTTACAAAGCCAATGGCTCGACCACTCCCTGCAGTGACTGTGAATTGAGGTTTCGCATAACCCGCCCTCCCTAGACTTCTGATACACAACGCCTCATCTCGTTGCCATTGGGAAAACCACCTCGCCTGTTGTGGCAAACAGGCAGTTTTAACCGGTTAACACCATTTGTGGATTTATGTAAAACTTTAGAGACTCGGGACACTGAGGGGACGTTAATTTCACACACATTAGGACACCGAATTTACCCGGTTCACCTGTACAGGTAAGCGGCAAAGGGCGGCGTTTCCTTTTAGAAACAGGTGTTACGTGCAAAATTCATCGAGTGTGCATAATTTAACCATCGCTATTTACGGGAGGTTTAAACTCAGGCGTGTCCTTCGAGTTTTGTGGAGACGGACGACATTTAAAAGTGTTCGTGCTGCTTCTGCATGTGACATGTTCGAAGTATCGGCGTTCAATCGAAATGAGCTCGCCTGCGTGTGTATATTGTATCATGACATGACCGAGTACCCGTCACATTATATCTTTAAAATCGTTTCCTGAATATTGAGAAACAAGCGAGCGTTCGGGACGTGATTATCTTGATTTACCTGCTCACTTTTACCGGCCCACTTCATCAATATTTAACAGGTGAGCGATAGTTTAGCAGGGGGCATCTTGCTGTAAGACTGACATTCAACTCCTGCTCAACATACATTAAAATAAAAATAATATTATTTATGATCAAATAAGTCTTCGATGTGTTTTCATTAAGCTACGGTTTAGTTTTATAAAGTTTCAAATGGGGTAAGAAATTAAGAACAGCTTATGACAAAGAAAGATGTCCAAGGTGAAACACACACACGCACGTATATCTATGCATATGCATGGCCAACTTGTTGAATACAACCATAAATGTGCGTATATTCTGCCTAACACACTTTACAATTTCTCTCTAAACCAGTCCTGTCCCTATTTCAGTGCTGTGTGAGTGTCCCATTTAATGCATGTAAAAATATCCCACGTAGTGTAATTAAAAATAATGATATGAAAAACTCCCACGACTTCTACAGCATTTTCATTCATTTTTTTCCATCTTGTCAAAGCAGTGTCATAGTAAATGTGTGTAGTGGGGGTAGGGAAGATCCTGTTAGGCCAGTTTAAGGTCTGTTGCCATGAGCGCCTGTTGTTTGGACATAAGTCTTCAGTCGTGATACCTTTGTGTATATGTTGTGCAGTTCTAGTGAAAACCTATAGGATTGACCAGAAATGGGGTCAACGCAGAAGTCTGGCTTTTTCATTTTTTTTTTATCTTATATATAATTTTGGCCAGAGATTTTTTTTTTTCTGTCTCTGTGAGATTTTCCCTATATACACCAATCTTATCTGTTTTCTTTGCTTTACTGTAAGGAAACAATCAGCTGTTTGGTCCTCTTGTGAATAGAGGACATCTTTTCCTTGAAAAGGATGTGGCCTAGCGGGTTTTGCATTTCTTTCCATATTGAAAGTCCATTTGAACTCACCGACCACACGCAAAGCATCCATTAGCCAATCGCTTATTCTCACTAACTTCATTCTTTCCAGGTATGTAGTGTCTTTAGTGGTGGTCTTTGGTAGGGGTTTGTTGTCAACATTAAGCTCTGAACTGAGTTGCATGATCTTTTTACAATATGAGGTCCTGGAATGAGGTTGTTACTGGACTTTTGTGGTATGCAAGTTGTGACCGTAGTGGAACATTAAGAGATTTAGCTCAAGTTCATTTGTTGCCTAATTAAGCAGAAAAAGGACTTGTCACGGTTATTTACCTTTATTTTGTGAGACCTATACCTTTGTCCTGGCTTATTGTATAAAAAAATAAAAAGCACATAAATATGGTCTTTTTTTTCTAGCCTTGTTTGATGAATATAAAAAGCTTTTTTATGAGCAGGGAAATCCTATGTTTAAAGAAATCCAGATAACTCACCCCAACATGTATTCACTCTGATCACACCATGGGTTTGTTCTTTTATTGATTGCTCGGGTATTCATTAGCCCTTATCAGGTAGCACAGTCATCAAAATGCGTCACCTGACTGTAACCCACTTGTGTTAATGTGACCTCAAGTCTTGAAGGCTTGTAAAACGGCATGATAATATCATCAAGCTGTGTCTGCTTGTGTAGATAACTTCTCCCCGACTTCTAGAAAGTTAAATTTAACTGCTTTAATCTGACATGTAGACTATTTGAATGTAAAATGCAGTGTTTCTCTGAACAGTATGCCACTGTTTCTGTTTGATGAATAGATGAGAAAAGAGTTGGAATTGGATTGTGCTTAATCTCAAATACCCTTCAGTATAATAATGTTTTCATAGAGGGTATGCAGGTGTTAACCTGTTGTAGATGACAAGCAAATTCATATTACTCAAGTTTGGCTGTGGTTGCAAAATCTAGGTGTTTTTTCACTTGTTATTAAGGACTTTGGAAGGCAATTTTTAGAGAGGCCAATATTTAATGTATTTACTTTATCATAAAAAATCTGACATGGTAGATCACAACAATTGTAATGAAATCGCAACAATATTAAGCAGTATAAGTGCATGTTATGTTTTAATTGTTGCAATCTAATGATCTAATGAGTTTAGTATAATGTCAAAAAGCAGTATTGTATCTGTCATAAAAGGGAATAGTGGTTGATTTTGAATGCAGTTTAATGTATTATATAATAACTTAATTGTAGTATGGGAAATAATTGATGTAATCAAGAGAGAACATTTTTATCAGGTTACTTTTATGTGGTAGCATAGACAACAATGTGATCACATTATCGCTTTTATCGTTCATCTCAACGTTTTCCATGTGTTAAATAGCGAATGATTCTCCTTTCTGATGGGCAGGAAACCTGAACCGTCCATTAGTAACACAAGCTATGACGTTGCTAGGGTACAGGCGGACTCTGGCAGAGTTGCCATGGCAACCGCAAACAGTCTGGTATAAAAAAAAGTTGTAATAGTGATAGCCCACCTGAAACTGAGAGAGCTATATAGTGGAAGGGTCACAGTAGAAACAACAGCCGTCATTTAAAAGCAAGAAAAATGGGAAATTTACCCCAACCGCTGGTTTATATGGTTGGGGAAACATACCTTCTGAAGTCTCCTTGTTCTCTCAATCTGAATACCCTTAAACACCTGTTTGTTACTTACAGGTAGGGGTTTCATAGATTTATTTAATCAAACTTGACTTGTCTTTATTATTTAAGGACAATCATTCTGTATAATTTTAACAGAGCAGTTTGTAAATCTTAATCACAACCGCAATATTCATAGCTTCCACTTTTACTGACAGGGATGTTACTTTTGTTTTTAGAGAGGATTTTTCCATGTTGATTTAGCTGTCTGTGTGAAGAGAATTGTGGCTAACCTCATTTGAATGAACACCCATATAAAGGTATAATAGATTGAAAGATGCAGTTTATAAACCCAGATCACACAGGTTCCTGTCCTCCTTAGAGACAACATGGAGACTTTATGAACAGAATAAAGAGCCCTCTTCATATTACCTTTTTTGTTATTGATTTACCTTTGTGTGCAACTTTCTCTTTCTTCCCTCACACACAATCACATTCACCTGTTTATTGGATCCCCAGGCTCATGACCTGCTGTAGCTTCTGTTGTCTAATTAAGGTGTGAGACTAAGAGAGGCTAAAGATGACAGATGAGAACACCAAAGGGATTGTTTAAACCTTTTATTAAAGTCTGGGGCTGTTAAGGCATGCGGACATTTCATGAGAAACAGTGCTAAATTGGTTGTTTTTATTGATTTGTTCTATTTCTAAGGCTCAGAGGACTTTGCTCTTAAAGGCAACAAAATAAAAATTTTTGATGTCCAAAACTATGTAATTTGCAGTGATTTTGTTGGCGATAAAACATTTAAGCAATCGAGTTTCACGGAAGGATATCTGGATGAATTAATCGAGGAGCAGCAACATTGCAAGACAAGAGAGGACCAGGCCTGGGACATTAAAGTTGTTTTATTTGTGTGTGCGGTATTCGTCTCTGAGGAGTTAAGCTGCTGCTTAACTTTTGCTTTTGTGTTTGTTTAATTTGGAATTAAAATTTTTTAAACGTATGCCAGTTCCTTCTTCCCTGATCTATTAACTTCATTTTAACATGTCTTATGACTTAGAGGTATGAAAGTTTTAAAGGAACTTTCACCCAAAAATGAAAATTATCCCATAAAATGTGTCCTTTTGACCTGGCGTAGGCGTACCAGAGTAAGCTTAGGTGAGAATTGAGAAATGTGGAAGCACCAACTAGAAGTCTAAAATGAGATTTAAAAGAGGGAAAATAAATGGAGCTACTTCCTACACCAAACGCCAGGTCAGATGTCACCCTTCTGTGTACGTAAATTTTATATAGATCATTGGCCAGAACCCGACTCTTTTGTGAACATGCATATGGCTGTTGTCATAAGCCAGTGATTTATAGTTTAGAAAGTTTTAAATGTTAAATTATTCATTAATCATCATTCGAAACTGTGAAGTTTATGTATTTAAATGTTAAATGTTGGCATCAGCAAGATTTTTTTTAATGATTTTGAAAGGTCTCTTACGTTCACCATTGCGGCATTTATTTAATCAAAATACAGTAATGCAGTGACATATAAAAAAATTTAAGTAACTTTTCTATTTAAACATTTTAAAATGATAGCAAAAGCTGAATTTTTAGCAGTCATTACGCCAGTATTCAGTGTCTTTGCTCAAGAAATCAATGTGGAAAACACTTCTGTTGCTTGTGATACGTTTTTCTCAGAGTTTTTTTTATGAATAGAAAGAATTGATTTTTGTAACAAAGTAAAACTCTTTATTGCCATCAATGTCACATCTGGGTTATAAAGATGAGAATGGATATACTGTAATTGCAGCTGCTTAACTTTATTTACAGTAACTTAAAAGAAACCAAACACTCAGGAACAAACTGTTCGACATTAACAGACCAACCAAGCATATCATGACAATTAATGGACAATGAACAAAACAAAACTCAGGGATGAAGGGTATGTTTACATGACAATGTACTAAAAACAGACGAAAAAACAAAGATCCGTTCACACGGATCTGCGAATATTACTACAAAGGCTGGTCAAAATTTGTGTAATGCACATGACGTCACCATTTTGTTGTATATTGTATTATATGTAAATAAAAGTATGAAATATAATTCTTCCTTGTGTTCATTTGGTTGAAAAGATTGGGGAAGCTTGCCATGATTGTTAACAAAAACTCTTTCATATACCTGCAAAATAGAAGATTAAACTTTAACATGTCTCTATTTTATCTTAAATGCATAAATATCACTTTATTATTTACTGAAATCCCGTTAGCCTACTATTTTCAGTAATGCTACTTTGACACAACTAAAGTTGTTCATGTAGTGTTTACTTGAATGGACTGTGAATTGGTTAAACTTGATGAAATTAAGTTTTGTCAGAATTGTGTTGGATCAACTTATTTTAAATTTTGTTTTTATGTGAATTGAACAAGCAGTATTATTAATTTGAAACATTTAACTAACTCCAAGTTAGTTTAACACAATGAATTAGTGTTTGAATTAGAAACAGTGGTGTTTCAATAAAAATGAATTGTTTAAAAAGTGTATGTTAACGGCTAACATAGCTAAACTGTATTTAGTGGTTAACTCTAAATACTGTACAAATTTATCCCATTTCTTGTTTTGTGATAACAGTTCCACTACAGTCTGAAGACCGTAATGTACTTTCAGTTTGGAAATAGAATTTCTTAGCACTGCTTATAATGTAACAGGCCTCAGCTATGGTTTCATGGATGCTAAGAGGCTAATTGCTCAGTATAAGGGTTAATAGATAAAAGAGTCACTAATGATGTTTTTTTTCTTTCTGCAGACATGAAGGCTTTTTTCCTGCTTGCCACATTATTGTGGTGTTTATCTGCAAATTTCTCCTGGGCAGCTAAGATAGTGGTGGTTCCTCCAATTATGTTTGAAAGCCACCTGTATATCTTTAAGACCCTGGCTTCTGCTCTCCACACCGAGGGCCATGATACAGTTTTCCTGGTCTCCGAAGGTCGGGAGATCCCGCCTTCCAACCATTATCGTCTCCAGCGCTACCCTGGAATCTTTAACAGCACCTCAGCCGATGACTTTCTCCAATCAAAAGTTCGTAACATCTTTTCAGGGCGGCTCACAGCACTGGAACTTTTTGACATCCTAGACCACTATTCTCAAAACTGTGATGCCGTTGTTGGGAGTGCTGTCATGGAGCAGCTAAAACGTGAAAATTTTGATCTTCTGCTCGTTGATCCCAATGAGATGTGTGGATTTGTCATTGCTCACATCCTTGGTGTCCAATACGCAGTATTCAGCACAGGATTGTGGTACCCTGCGGAAGTTGGGGCGCCAGCACCTCTGTCTTACGTCCCAGAATTTAATTCTCTACTGACGGACCGCATGTCATTGTTTCAACGAGTAGCTAACACAGCAGTGTACCTGGTTTCCAGATTTGGTGTCCAGTTCCTGGTTCTACCAAAGTATGATCGCATCATGAGGAAGTACAACATCCAGCCAACGGTGTCCATGCATGATCTGGTTCAGAACAGTCGACTCTGGATGCTGTGTACTGACCTGGCACTGGAGTTTCCACGACCCACTTTGCCACATGTTGTCTATGTTGGGGGCATCCTTACCAAACCCCCCAGCCCCTTGCCACAGGTAAGAAACCACTACTATTGTAATAGTAGATACACTATTAATATATTTATATATATTTTAAACATTCTTTCAACTATTCCTACTATTTTAATTCCATGACTTTTATAAAGGGAGTTATACAAAGAGTTATGCACAAGATATTGGTACCGTAGTAGTGCAGCACAACAAAATTTAAAAGCGAACATAAGTTAAACCCAAGTGGGAACTAAGTCGGACACGGCACATACACAATCAAAATTCCCAAGTCTAAATTTCGCTACTTATTTGTTAGTTACTTATTGATGTATGAACCTCCCTTTTAACGTGGCTCTTCCCTAAATCGTCCATATCTATGCCGATTGTTAGAGTTAAATGTGTTCCTGGGTCAACATATTTTGTTGATCCAGGAACAAGATTCCTGTCCAAAAATTCTTAACCCGACTATTGTATCTGGTAGACCTAAGCATAAATGATCCCTTGAATCAGAGGGAAGTTATAAGTGAAAAACACTGATGTTGAAGCACCAAACCCTGACTGTAAGCCTAAATTTGACATGATCTGTAAAATCTGATTGGTTGATTGCAGTGTTAATCCAGAATTGAAAAAGATGTTGATCCAGCTTTGTGGATAATGAAACGTTGGATTTGGTGAAATCGGGTTCTTTTAGAGTTGAATAAGCCAAACCAGAATACTGATCAGAAGGGGCCCATTCACACAGAGCAGCCTTTTGCGCAATCAGGCCATTTCATAGTGAATTTTCTTGGCCACCATTGACGGTGTGTTAAACTAACATTCTGGATTTATACTACAAGTAATGATCCAATGAAATCCTTATTATGAACAGTTTTTACTATACCAGTGCTTGGTTGAGAAAGGAACACTGTGTCGAAAGGACTGTGCTTGATTCTATTGTGTCAAGGCTTGATTTTGATGGTGGATTACTTTCGCTTTTAACTTATGTTTGTTTTTTAAATTTCATTGTGTGAATTTCATTGAGCACAGAAAATGTGCAAAGATTATACCTTCAGGGCTACAACAGCTTGTTACTGCTGCTGTTTGTTTTTAACATTAAAAGACAAAGAAAAATCTAGCAAAAGATAAAGAAAATCAACTGCTCTTGAATGAATAACCTTTGCAGAATTAATAACGTTAACAATCTATATTTAATATATAGAGTGAAGACGGTGCTGTTATTTTACACTTGATAATTCAGTTTCTGTACCTGAAATACTGTTAGACCTCCTGAAAAACCTTAAAGCAATGTTTAATTAATTCAATGTGTTCAATCTGTTAAGTGATCATATCTCCTCAGAAAGTTATAACTAAACCTAAAACCATCAAATCAAATATGTATTTGTTCTTTATGAACTTTGAAGCGTCAAAGTGGTAGTTGGGTACAGTAACAAAGGCTGAGTAAATGATGACAGAATTTTCATTTTTGGATGAACTATCCTTTTAATCCCTATCGATTTAGTCCTGAAAAGGTGAAGTAGGCTCAGATGAAGATTGATGACTTACTGGAAAAGCATAGTATCTGCTCCTGCCTTCACCGCTTTTAATTAAGGGGCACAGAAGATGATAGATTTGGCGATGCACAAGTGACAAAAATAAAACCAGTTATTAAAAATAGCTTCTGAACTGTACAGCATTTTCATTGATAAGTCAGTTATTTATAGTAACAATTAAAAAGAAATGGGCGGGACAGATATGTAAAGAATGTTGACTAGGGTACTGCCTCAAACTTTAATATCAGCTGATGACAGATACACTTTATTGAGAGTTTCTTTAATTGTTTAAATAATTTTTATACTATAAATTATAAAGTGATGAATTCAGCAATACATTTACAATGAATGCTTTTATATTTGATTAGTTTTGTCAAAATAATATGGAATTTTAATATTGTGCACCCCTAATCACTCCTTTTTGTTGTCTACTAGTTCACATTCTTAAACACAGGCTTATGAACAGTATATTTGGGTCAATTTCAATTCCATCATGTGTTTGTCTACTCGACTGTTAGGATACAGTTACAATTGCTGTTCCAAAGTATCCTTGTTCTTTCAGTAAATGCATTGTGTGCACATGCAGTGGTTTTGATGCTTGAGTTCATGAATGCCAAGAAAATGACGTCATGATATGGGGATCGACGGATGCAAGAACCTCATTTTCATTTCAAAATCTTCAGCCTCACAAATGCCACAACCCACTCCCTCTAACAAGTGACCTAGGTCCGTCTTCCACTTATTCTTATTCATTAGGCTTGATGTGGGGAAAATATGCAACATGAAAGTGGCTATATAAGCATAAAAAAAATCTTTTTTTTTAAGTCATTATCTGTCTCATTTCACCTATAATTATATGACGTTTTGATATAGCTTTGATTATGCTCACAAAGGCGTTCTTATCAATTCGGGTGATTGCGCGGAGCAGTCCATTGAATAGGAGTGGGGGGTTCTCAGCCTAAGCTTGCACTTTTGGAATACCAAGCGCCCAAATGGCCTCATTGTATGCTCTGGTGCCATAATGCAAATAGTGTGTTTGTCAGTGCAGAGTGTGTGTGTGTAAATGTGCCCATTGTCGAGTGTGTATGAAGGACACTGAGACCAGTGTGATGGGTGAACAGTCAGTGCCAGGCCAATGCAGGCTGTTCAGCCGCAGCTGGACTGCTTCAGGCAGCAAGAAAGCAGTTCTTACTCAAAAACAGGCTATGCTAACTGCTAATACAAAAGGCTAACACTAGTATCATTACTACTATAATGTATTTTTGCTAACAATTGTACTACAGTGCCAGTAATGCACTTTTACTTAGAATTGAGTTGCTGATATTTTGTAATAGGCTTCAGTCAAGCTTTCATTGATGCCAAGATGATAACACAAAGGTCATTAAAAACAGCCAGATAAAAATCTGATATTAAAGCAATGTTTCATATAAAAGAACTAAAGCTAAATCCACAAAATATGAACAATTCATTTCAAAGTATTTTAAAAGTTAAAATGCCATACTAAATGCTTCATAATTTGAGCTATAAATTTGTTTAAATAATCGTTTTTATGTGTCTGTGGGAATATATTTCTAGGTGGATGAACTTCTGGTTATGTTTGCTCCTAGCAAACAGTGCTTTACAAATAATACCTTTATGTTCTTTTTCTGCTCCTGTCTTATATTGTGGGAAAATTACTAGGTTACTGAAAAATGTCATCATTGGGTTATAAAGTTGGGTCATAGGTCACTCTTCGGCCGGAACTTGACTCGCGTATAGCCAGTTACCGGAAGCCAGTAGTTATAGCTTGTAAAGTTATAAATGTGGTTATTTTTCTTACAAAAATGGATCGCTTCGCTTTAGAAGACCTATATTAACACCCTGGAGCCATATGGATTACTTTTATGATGGATGGATGCACTTTTTGGGGTTTCAAAATCTAAGGTACCATTCACTCTCTTTATAAAGCTTGTTAGAAAAGCTGAATGAAGAAAGTCATGTACACCTAGGATAGCTTGAGGGTGAGTAAAATATGGCATCATTTTAATTTTTGGGTGAACTAACCAAGTTATTTCTTAGAATTTTACCAAATTTCAAATGCTTCCTTTTTGACTTACAAAGTGTTAGTTATTAAAGCAAAATAAAGACATTCTGCACTTTATATGTTCTCTGTGGATGTACCAAGGTTTAATAAATCTGGTCCTTGATCTAAATTGTATTTTACACACCCGGTTTAAAGTCTAATTTACACAGCTTAAAAAAGACTAGGGGTGCACTGGATACCACTTTTTCCGAGTGCGATACCAATACTTTTATTTTTAATACTTGCCGATTAAGTGTGCCAATCCCTGTATTTTCATTCTATTTAAAACATTTTTTTGACAAACCAAAAGAATATGAATCAAATTAGATGGCTTAGCATACTAGCATTGCTTTACCCTATTTTATCTTGTCAGTTGATTTAATTTAATAAACCAAGAGTAGTGAGTGATTTTCTCTTACTTTCGTTGTTAGAATAACATTGAGGACAAATACAGCAGTATTTTTATCAGGCTGCTATTACTTTAAGAGCTGCAAATATCCAACATACTGTTACACACGTTTTCTTTTCAACTGTTTGTGTTCACTTAAGACTTAACCGACTATGTTTTACAAAAATACTTCCCTAAATGGGCATTTTGACATAATTTAGTTTGAATCTGTCCATTCATGGGGAAGAAGACATGAAAAAGAACTCGATTTTATAGTCTTTCAACTTCTTGAAAACGTCATGTGATTACTGTAAATTTGCCTTCCTGTAATCACTCATTAAACATAAATCATGTAACAGGTCATGTTTTTACTTGTTCCTCTCCCCTCTCTCTCTCATACATTTGAACGTCATGTATATGCTGTTTTCCATAGTAGTGACTTTACCATTTCAACTATTTGAAAAAGACATTTCTCTGTGGTTGACAAAATTGGAAAAACAGGTTTTTAGAAATCTTAATTAGGAATGTTTCAGGTTGAGGCATTCCTAAACATACAGAATGTCTATGGCAAAGGTCAAGCAGCTTGAGATATGTCCACACCCTAAAACCATTTCATATTAAATGTTGAATGTTACAGTTGAGTGTCATATCCCTTTAAGCCTTGGACAATCATTGATATCGAATTTCTAGCTTATCGGATCGCAAAAATGTCTTGTTGATGTAACAATGTCCAGTTGATTAGGTTATATAAAATTATGATTTAGAGTCAGATTAAACCATTTCATTTATATGCTTCCGCATGAACATCCAGTATGAAACATATGCAATCCTTTGAAATGTTTGTTCTGGCTTTTGATCTCCATATAATGTCGAATTGCTTTGTTTTGAGAGTATAGTCATCACAAATTCATAGATGTATTGTTCAACTATGTTGTGTTCGATCTGTGTGTACAGGATTTTGAAGCCTGGGTGAAGGATACAGATGAACATGGTTTCGTGGTGGTGTCGTTTGGTGCAGGAGTGAAGTATCTGTCAGATGACATTGCTCAGAAACTGGCAGGAGCCTTGAGCCGTCTACCCCAGAGAGTCATCTGGAGGTACTGCCATTCATACCTTCATTAATGTGATCGATGAACCATTTTACTAACAGATCAAGTCACCTGCGTATTATTCCATTAAGGTTTTTTCTATAACAAAGTATCCATTGAAAACTGATATGGTGGCGGTCACTGATAAGCCTGTGGCTGCAACTAACTATTTGTTTTCCATTTCCAAACCAGTAAACCCTCATTCAAAATGATCTGATGGTTTGTTAGACTTTCCAATGGTTTCTAAATGCAAAACTTCATGAGTTCATTTCTGACTAAAGGATTGTCATATTATAGCATGTAGAGACTCACTTGTTATACTGAGAGAGTTGTCAATAATTATAAATAATCTCAAATTTATTTTTTTTGAAGACGTAACCATATCTCCACATTGGAGACACCAATAAATCCTAATAAATCTTCTTCCTTAGTTGGAGGTGGTGGGACACTTCATCCTTTGAGATGTAATGGTAGTTCACAGGTCATGATCCAGTTATGTAAAAATATTAAGACAATCTGTAAAATATTATGTATTCATTAATCTGATCATTGTTTTATCTTGTTGGGTTATTGTTTAAAACTTTCAGAAATTCATTACAAAGGGCTAAGAGACTAATGGTCTCTAAAATGGTATACAAATTACCTTTGAAACCCTCATCTTAAATTATATATAGGAATTGTTGATAATAGGAGTATGTTAGGCGTGTGGTGCAGGAGAAATCTGCAATGTCGTTTTGTGAACTAAATAAAAATACACTTTAAATGGAAAAACAAAAGCTAGCACACTTTTGCATGAACAGGAAATAACGTCCGACGGGGTATCGGGGAAACACCAACACAAGACTTGACTTATCGACGACAGACAAAGATTGAGGAACACATGCAGGCTTAATTCCACCAATGATGGGGAACAGGTGACCAGACTAATGAGGGAAGTGATTACACGGCAGTTTAGGCTAAGGACATGGAAGCACATGGGAGGAAACAGGAAGAGTGAGGAGACACGACATGACTGTGACAGAGTAATTCACCCAAACTTCTGTAATTTACTCATGCCATAAACCCCTTATGACTTGAAGATTTGTACTGCTTCTTTTTTTCTTTTTTTTAAATGCAACTATTGGGGAGTATCTAAACATAGTTCATATTGTGTGCTAGTCATTCCAAGTCATCTGAAGGTAAATGTGAGCCATTTGTAAGCTTCATTTGAAAAATAGACCAAATCTGTACTTTTGCTTTTAATACAGACCCACTTTAATGTGGTTTTAATACTGTAATTATGATCATTTACCCCTTTGAAGCTTGGAAGCCTCAGTAATAATGCCATGGAAAAGAGCAACCAGTATAGATTTCCTGACATTAAATGAATTTGAGGAGGTCTGGAACCACATAAAGAAGTTATTTATTTGTTTGAACATTTTAAGTGTTCTATATTTTAAGAATTTATGATTTGAAATGTGATGCTCTTATCAGTTGCATGTAAACTTAAAATTTCTCATTTAAGGAATTGTTTCTTTATGCATACATACACTTTTATAGTTCTTTATCTTTTCCTAAGTGAAGCTACATGCTTATAAATAGCAGCACCTTTTGTTGTCATAGGCATTCATATTGTCATGACTCCTGTAGTCATGCCATATAATCTCAGTTGCTTTCTTGCGTTCGTGCAGATGTGCCATGGCATGATTTTACTAATGAGGACTCTGTTGGGAGTGGAAATGCCCAGGGAACACACCCATACCAGATAAATATAATGTACAGATAGACAGGCACAGTTCAGTGATCCACAAAAATATACCATTGTTGTTATGTCACGGACATAAGGTTCAAACTCTTTCTTTTTGACATGTGATTACATTATAGCAATGGTAATTAGAGTCACTGACTGCTGTCAGGTTTCTAAGTAACTGTAGAATGCATGTCATTAGGTTTGGCACATGGCGTTTATCTACTAGAGACAGAGAAGACATATTTTAATCCTAAATCATTACAAAATTTTAATCCAGGCTTGAAAGCAAAGGCTTCATATAATCTCCACTGAATAATTATTGTTTTTGGTTTATTTGTCAGTTAGCAGATATCTAAAGACTCTAGATATCTAAAGTATTTACTTTTTAAAGGCCACTTGAAATTACAATTGAAGCTATTCACGATATCTTCAAAGGAGCGAGGAGAGATGAACATAGAAGTCCATGGATATTGCCATCACTTTGTTCTGCCATTAACACTTTCTCCGTTAAGTGAATGAAATGAAACCTGTTTTCCTGTTTGTTCATGTGACATCTGATGATTTGGTACTCAAGAAACATTTCTTGTCATCATCAATATTGAAATCATTTGTGCATTTATTTTTCGAAACCATTATACTTTTTCAAGATTATTTGATGAATAGAAAATAGAAAATTAATTTGTTTTCAATAGAATTTTTTGTAGCATGTTTTTGTCACTTTTGATTAATTTAGTGGAACATTTTATAAAAGTATTATACAGTATTTAGGTATAGTTAAATGGGGTTTGAATGCAGTTTCATGTTCCCTCAAATAACATGCTTAAAAGTACAGTGGTTGTTGTTCATTGTTCATCAAAAATCATGTTTAAATATGGCACACATTACTATATTTTGTAGACTTGATAAGCTCTGAAAGAACCTGTGTGGCTGATTGATGGTCTTTCATCTTTTGCTTTTTATTTGCCTTCTGAATGTGAGCTTTGTAACTTAACTAATCTATGGATGCAAAATATGTGGTCTCTGTGTCTCTCCTACTCTGTCTCTAATGTATTTTTCCCCAGTATGCCTCGCTCACCTGATCTCACTATGTATCTATGATGCTTTGAATAACTAATAAATTCTTTAATTTTGCTACCTGACATTTGTCTCATTTGCTAGCTCTAGAGTGCCTAAAAGTTATTTAATGTTTTAATAGAAAGAGCTGCCTGTATCTTACTGAATTCAATCTCTCTGTAGGTTCTCTGGAGTTCCTCCCCCCAATCTTGGCAACAATACTAAACTAGTGGACTGGATGCCACAAAACGACCTATTGGGTAAGTATACATTCTTCACTAAATAAAATTACCTTTTTAGAAAGGCATATGAAATTTGAATGTTCCCTCTGGAACTTTTGGTTACACTTTAGTTTAGGGTACTAATCTCACTATTAACTAGTTGCTTATTAGCATGCATATTACTAGGATATTGCTGTTTATTAGTACTTATAAAGCACATATTAATGCCTTATAACCGTATTCCACATCCATAAATCCTACCCAATACCTAAACTTAACAACTACTTTAATAACTATTAATAAGCAGTAATTAGGAGTTTGAGGCAAAAGTCATAGATAATAGTGTGACCGAATTTGTTCCCGTTCTCCGTACTCTACTTTTGTTTTTTAAAGAAATTAACGCTTTAAACAAATTTATCAAGGATACATTAAATTAATTAAAAGTGACACAGACATTTTAATTACTACAAAATATTGTATTTCAACTGGCTGTTCTTCAAAGAATCCTCAAAAAATATCCACAAGAATATTAATATTTTTTTACAAATTTAATAATTTTAAAATAATAATAAAGACTGGAGTAAGGACTTCTGAAAATTCACAGGGATGCATCATTTTTTCTTGTAGTTTCCAATTGTAATAATATTTCACAATGTTAGTGTTTTTCCTGTATTTTTGATAAAATAAATTTGGTGAGCTTAGGAGACTTCAAAACATTAAAAACCTTACCAATTTCAAACCTACCAATTTTGGCAATTTGTTTTTGCTTTAAGACAAAAATTAGTCTTAAACTTTATGCAGTGTTGCTTCTCAAGAAATAGTATACTTTGTTTTAAGGCTGTTTAGATATTTTTACTGGAAAATCGATTTAGAATTGGTTTAGTTTTTTAGTATGAGAGGGAGAGAGTGAGCGAGAGAGCTCATCCTCCTCACTGCTCTTTTCTGAGAATGTCTCTGTTGTATTGAGGACACAAAGCCTGCGTGTGTGTTTGTTTGTGTGAATGAGTTTCTGTCTCATTGTGCACCATGGGCTTGAGGTCACAGAGGACCTTTCAATCTCCATAATTCTGTCTTTTCTCTCTTTCTCTCACTGTCTTTCTGCTGTCCGCCGCACTTCCTGTTCTCTGAATGACCTAATTGATGCATCCTGTGCTTTGGTCTTCTATTAGTTTGATCTTGTCATTCAACAAGAGATAGCGCCAAGAAAAAGTCTGATATACAAAGTCGATAGACAGGATGAACCCAAGGCATTTCTTCTCTGAGGACCCTCAGCTGTTTAACACAAACACCTACTTGTTTGAGGTTCAGCTGGACTAAACTTCAAGATCAAACTGTCACAATAAACAACAATTATTTAACTTCAATTTTAATCAGATCCTGTAATGCACTTGCACACACTATATGCAGCTTGATGCTTGAAAAGTAGCAGTCCTGCTTCATGTTAGTCCCAGTGAGAAAGTGATACACACCCAACCTTATCTGTGAGAACCCTCAGACAAATTTACAAAAAAGTATGCAAATGTCCCTCTGATTTTCCTATGTGTCTTTTAAATGTATTTTTAAAAGAGATATGAGAATACTAGATGAGCTAATGTACAACTAGCGACTCTGAGAGGGTCAATAAAACTCTTTGTTCATTGTGAATCATTCAGAAGAAGTGTTTTTTACCCAAAAAACCACAGTATCTGTAGAGCAGCATTGGAAACCCTGTCAACCACCCAGATAATCTTAAAACATCTTTGCAACCATGCAGAAAACCATAGTTTTTAATGTTACCCTGGTAAAGAGGAGCCATCCATCCAGTAATCCTGTTGTTACTATGGTCTCTCTCAAAATACCACAGTTAAATGATGATCACAATGCAGAAATTATAGTAAATGTTGAGGGATTTCTGGTATTTGTTTGTAAATTGCACACATTTCAATATAATTGTCTTTTTTTCTCACACATTGTATCTCTTGTTCATCTACAGGACAGTCAAACACACGTGCCTTTTTGAGCCATGGGGGCTTGAACAGCATCTACGAGGCCATGTATCACGGTGTGCCCGTGGTGGGTGTTCCGCTGTTTGGAGATCACTATGACACCATGACACGAGTTCAGGCCAAAGGCATGGGCATAATGCTTGAGTGGAAAAGGATGAGTGAGGAAGACCTTTATACTGCCATGTTGAATGTCATTACAGACAAAAGGTAATTCAGATGTGTATAAAATGAATAAAATAGATTAAGCACTCACACACGCTATCTTCAGCCATTGTAAAATGTCCATCAAAAACAGGTGATACAAGTTCAAAACCACATATACAGCCAGGTTAATCTTTAATGACTGGAATTGGGGTTACTCACGTTTAATATTAAACAAGACCTGTTAAAGACCCCACAGTGGTGTCAATATTTGCAGATCCATAAGGTATTAACAAATCCAATGTAGCCAAAGAGGAATGTAGTCTAAAAAATAGGTTATAGAGACAGATTTTTAGAGATTTAGTTCTATTAAAGAGACCGGTTACCCCAAGATTAAAACTTTTATTATTTACTCACCCTTTCTTTCTAGCTTGAAACATAAAAAATAGATACACTGCAAATACTTAGCAAATAGATAATTAGTAAATTATTTTATGGAAAAATAATTTTTTTCCATAAAATGAAAGAGGATGGCGACCGCACGTTTACTTTCACTCTATGGAAGTTTTGTTATAAAGTTATAAAACTATTATAATTTCTATTTATTTATATTTATGCATTTTGAAGACGCTTTTATCCAAAGCAACTTACACTGCCTTCAAGGAACACATTGACATTTTAATCAGCTATTGCTGATTTGCTTTCCCTGGAAATCAAACCCATGACCTTGGCGTTGCAAGCACCATGCTCTACTGTTTGAGCTACAGGAAAGCTAAAATTAGTTTTATTTAATGTTTATTTGTAGCTTTTATTATGAACTAATGATTTTAAATTGGATTTAGAATTTTTATTTCAAATTGCATTCTGAATTTGTTCAAAGAGGTTCAAACCTGAAGAATAATAGATATGATGCGTTTAGGAAGAGAAACTATGGCACAGTGCCATCTCGTGGCCATCCTATTTGTGATGTGCTTGTGCTGTCTTGGATGTTCTGAAACCTCTCCATATCTCTTTCTATTAAGGTATCGGGAGCGAGCACAGTTGCTGTCTCAGATTCATAAAGATCAGCCTGGTCATCCAGTGAATCGGGCAGTTTACTGGATTAGCTATATACTCCGTCACCGTGGCGGCGAACACCTCCGCTCTGCAGTCTATGAGATCCCCACCTACCAATACTTCTTATTGGACGTCGCCGTTGTGATAGGAGTGTGCCTGCTTCTCCTTGGCTACTGCGTATACCGAATAGGCAAGTGCATCCAGTCACGAGTGGGGCGAGGTTCATCTCCAGGGGAGAAGGTGAACGGACACTGTCATAATGGAATTCCAAATGGCAAGCACAAAAGAAATGACCATGTTAGAAGTACAGAGAAGAAACTAAAGTAAAGCACTAGGAGAAATCAACACTAACGCTTTACTAAATAGAGGAATTAACTACTCTTCACTCAGAGCAGGGCATATCCAGGAAATAAATACATGGGTCAATAAAGAAACAAACCAACCATTATAACAATGAACTGTAAGTAGGAAGCCAAAGTAAGAAAGAATGGAAGGAAATATAAATGGAAAACTCCTAAGGACGTTTTTTCCCCCCCTTTGAATGGAGATAATGTTCAGTTGTTCAGTGGACCTGAATGTTGAGTTTATCCTTGTGGGAAAAAAACATTTTAGAAATTAGTTGTTTTAACAAGAAGCTATCATGGGACCTCAGGTTTCACTACATCCAAATGCAACAAAGATCTTTATTTATAGAAATTTCATACTTTTTGCGCACAGAGCAAAACTGTTGACTGTTGTGCACTGAATTTAATTTATGTTCTGTATTTATGTTATACGCACTCCCTCCCTACTTCTTTTTCATTTTATGAGCAATATTATTCTTGGACATTAGCAACCTAGCATATTTGCTATTGTTTATGTTGCCAGCCTTGCCTTAATCGTTAACAATGTCTAGCATGTTTTGATGACTTACACCTTCATTCCTTGTAGACAAAAATCTGCTAATGCTAATGCTGCTAGTTGCTATATTTCTATGCATCATGCTAGAACCTTTGTTGTGACTTAAACTTCAAATCTTGCTTCCATTTACACTAATTTGGGATTCTTGGAGCAAGTATACTAACATTCTTAGAGCATTTTTACCACTTTTCCTCTTTTGTTTTGTTGTTTTCAGCTAGCATCATTTAGTGATTTGATAGCACAATTTTAGCTTCTCTTCAGAAGGGTGCAGGCCTAATTGATGGTAGATATGGGTTCAAATGAGCAAAAAGGTACACTTTTTATTTGAAGTAAGCCCTTTTCCCATACTAATCTGCTGCTTCATGGATTTTTAGGCTTTTAAGTCCTCATTTAATCTTTACTGTATGGTTTCTTTCATTAAGCAATTCGTGCTTGGGAGAAAAAAATGTTTTACGGGGGAGGGGGTATACAGTAGTGTGTCTCAAAAAACAAATGTTTTGCTAATTATTTTGTGCGTTAAAGTGCATTCTCAGCCTCAGCATCTTTTTTCTTCTTTTTTTAAATGCCACTGGACAACCTGTTATAAAATCACATGCTGGTTTTACAACTCAATGTCAGACTGAACTGTTGCAAGTAATCGTCTCAGTTTGGAAGCATATAATTGTTTTAAATGCACAGCAACATTTGAAACACACTTGATTTATGAAAATACAAAGTGGTACATTACGTTGAAGTTTTAATTAATGACTATGAAACTATGGATACGTCAGTAGGCATAATTATTTGCATTTTGTGGAGATTATAAAGGTTATCAGTTCTTGAAAAGTGTTGTATAGTACATTAGAACTGCACCATCAAGCTCTACCATTGTTGATATAAACCATATTTTTCCCAGATCATCAAAACACCATCACTGGCAAATCGCCCTAAGAACACTAAGAATCAAAACCAAAATAACCAAAATGAGGAATTATTGAAGTCATAAAAACTGTTTTACTATGAGTTTTAAAGCATTTCTTCAGCCAAGCACTGTTTTAGACTGTCCATACTTGAAAATACACTGGCTGCAAATGCATTAGAGCTATGACTGGTGAAACAGTGATGCACACTCGCAACACTTTGAACATTATAATAATTTTGTAGTTGTTTGTTTTGTATGATTTTCAGTATTAATATTAGATGGTTAACAACAGAGGAAAAAGCTACAGACGGGCTCTAACATTAAAGGCTGTGTGTGTCTGTGTGAGAGGTTATAGATTATGATTTCATATGTGAAACATGTATGTGTGTACATTTGAATGGAGTTGCTTGAGCCTACTTGTGCCCAGCTTTCACTTTATATACTGATCATTTAAAACCAGTGCTTCAGTTCACTTTCAGTACATCAATGCCTTTCTTTGACTCTTATAATCTGTTTCCTGATCAAGTCCTTGTAGATGTAGTTGTTAAAAGCTGCTTGCAGGAATTTAGACTTATTTTTTTCATAATGATTTCAGGTGTGTCTGTGTTATCATGTGCATAAAAAGACAAACAGAAATACTAATGCTAAATAAACATTAAACATTTTGTTTGCTTATTCTTGTCATCTGATGATTTTCTCTCGATTGTGATGTAAATGAATAAGAAAAAGATGTTGCCATCTGTAACACCAATGGAAGTTCTGTGAGCTAGTCTGAAAGTCACAGGGCATGTGCGTGGTGTCAAGTTCCACTGTCCTGAAGTCTTGGTTTTTCCCATGACCTCATTGATAGTTGTGTCTAAATGATCATCCTTATTCTGATCAATGTTCTTGCATGTGCGTTTGATGCAATCAGGTTGAAACGCTTTGCTAACTCATTACTTTTATCCTGTAAAAAACGGTAAAGCGCTTAGAATTTGTTAAACCACCCCCTCCCCTCCATTGGTTTTCATAATGTTTTTTTTTTTTTTTTTGCAATAAAAAGACAGCAGGGTATTTTTCTGATTTCTTAGTCAACAGATGACTGCGGTGGGAGATGAGAGAGTGTAAAACTACACGCCAGTTGGTCGACAGGTATCAGGTGTTGTCCTTATGTTTTCAGCACTGTCACACTATACGGCTGTGTATCCTGAAAATACTTATGTGTTGATTAAGAGATAAACCGACACTTTATCCCATCTTTCACTTAATTATTCACTGAGAGTTTAGCATATGTTGTGTGTCTCATATACATGTTTGTGTATTGAGACTTTTTAGTGCTAATTAAACTGTTTTTCTGGTCTCATTGAAAAAAAAATGGTAATATATTGCTTCTCGCATGTTTCAAATGAAATGCCCAGTGAGTGGACCTAAAAGCATGCCCAGTTTTATTTAAAAAATTAATGTGAATCTGACAAAATGTATTATGTCGGTTGTTGTACAAATCACGGCAGTTCATAAATGGAATTCTATCCCACTTAAAAATGTTGTACCACCCTATACTAAATCCTACCCTAAGCCTAACAAAATTAAAAAGAAAATGTGAGATTAAAATGCATTTGTTGAAGCTACCATACCATTTTAGCTTGCTTCTAGAAGTCTCTGAGCTCTTTTATTCGGACCTGTTTTGCGAGACTCGTACACAAAACTGTTTACACAGAAAAGCTATACATATGGAGCTGGTTATATGATGTAAACGTCGAAATGTACTAGTTAACAAACCATGCATGGATAATATTTGTTGGTGTTTTACTGCCACCAGTGAATTGTATGGAGTTTTGCAAAAAGAGGCATGCTTTTCCAACAAGCCAACAAATTTTGAGTTGAAATTAGAAGAGTGCTTCTGACAACATGGAGCACAAGTAGAAAATTCATATGCTCTTAGCTCTTTTGGAAGCTCCTCTCTCATTACCTCCTCAGTGTGTTCAGAGAATTGATATGTCCTTCATGGTGGCAGAATTCAGTCGATTTCCAGGTCAGAGGCCGGAAACAGAGGAGCAAGAAAACAAGCTTCAATTAGATATTCTGAGAAACACTGCTTCATTGCAGAAAGGTGCCTCAATTGTTACCTGACAGGCTAATGAGGCCCCAACCTTAACCTGACCTGATCAGCCTGTCAGGCACAAAGCAGGACCCCATGCATGCTGGGCAGTAAATGTCATGAGACTAACCACACTGCCTGGCTGATGGCAGCACAAGAATATTCTGTCGCAAATCCTTCACTCTTGACCAAGGCAGCAGGCAAGAACATAGTTCCCTAAAAGCTATACAAATAGTAAAATATTACACGGCAAGTGATCACAGCCATGCTGAAATAAAGCTGTATCACATATTATAAACCCAACAAAAAAGCAAGGAAGAAGAAAAGGCAAGGGCCCTTGGCATTCTGTAAAAAATATTTTGGATTTGACATAATTATCTTTAAAATACAGGTTTTTTTCATACCGTTTGTTTTTTACTAAATTAAAATGAACATTTTGCTAAATTAAAATTTCATTTACATACACCATTGAGCCAAAACATTATAACCACCTGTCTAATATGCTGTTGTTCCTCCATGTGCTACCAAAACAGCACTGACTCAGTGAGGGATGGACTCTACGAGACCCCTGAAGGTGTTCAGTGGTATCTGGCACCAAAACGTTAGCAGCAGATTCAACTCCTGTAGGTTGAGAGGTGGAGCTGACTTGGATCGTGCTTCTTGGTCCAGCACATCCCACAGATTTGGAGGCCAGAGCAAAACCTTCATCATGTACCTCATACCATTCCTAAACAATGTGTGCAGTGTGGCAGGGTGTATTATCCTGCTGAAAGAGGCACCAGGGAACACTATTGTCATGAAGGGATGTGTGCCTGGTCTGCAACAATAGCATGTTTCAAATTTACATCCATATAAAAAATGGCCCGACCCAGGGTTTCCTATCAGAACATTAGCCAGGGTATCAAACTCACTCCATGGATTCTCGTCGTCCCACAGTGCACCCTGGTGCCATCACTTCCCCAGGTAAACGACACACATGTACACGGCCATTCACATGATTT
This sequence comes from Rhodeus uyekii, assembly GCA_037043235.1. Taxonomy (NCBI): domain Eukaryota; kingdom Metazoa; phylum Chordata; class Actinopteri; order Cypriniformes; family Acheilognathidae; genus Rhodeus; species Rhodeus uyekii. The sequence goes on along the minus strand of JAWRVZ010000017.1, from coordinate 5,011,121 downwards.
AAAAGAAAACTGGACTCACCAGACCAGGTGATCTTCTTCCACGTATCCAAGGTCCAGTTCTGACTCTATTCATGTTGTCTAACACATATTGTGTGTTGACACATTCCTCCCATTACCACCATTATAAAATTTTGTGACTTGTGGCGACCTTTTGTTGGCTCAGACTACAGTATTTTCCCACAAATAACCCACAGAAAGACATTCACATAGCCTGCGGGTTTTGAGGTTTTGTGTAAAAAAATCGTTGGTATAACCCGCACCCATAGACTGATGAACTTTTTTTGTGCATGACGTCAGTTATCCATAACTGTTCAAGCTCGGTACACAGTGCTTGTGCGCGAAATTCAAACAATAAGAAAACAAACACAAGTCAGAATCAGAACAAAAAGAAAAAACAATCTCTTCCGCTGTGTAGCAGCACGTCCCTTAAGAATCGTATTCTACAGGTGTTGATCACGTCTTCTTGCATGATTGACAGGTCAGACAGCCTATTAGCGGCAGCTGTCAGAGTGATAGTACAAGGGCCAGAGACAACAACCCTCGCAAGAAAGAAAAACAGAAAGAAAATACTGCAAAAAAAACTTACGTCCTTAGGGAAGTAACATATATATTGAAATGTTATTACATATAACCCGCACCCTCCTCCCAGCGGGGTTTGTAAAAGCTAGTATAACCCACGGGTTATATGCGGGAAAATACGGTAAATAGGTTCGATTTCATTGCACTTGTACATCAATGAGTCTCGAGCGCCCAGCACACTGTGTCCAGTTTGTCTGGAATTTATGAATTTATGCTTGATAAATTCTCACCACTGTGACCGGAAGCAAGCCTTGGCGTTTCAGAGATATTCTGACCCAGTTGCCATAACAATTTGGCCCTTGTCAAAAATGCTCAGATTGTTACTCTTGCATCCAACATTTTGGTAATGATAATTGTTTGATTCTTTCCATACCGTCTAATCTACCCAGACCTTAATATGTGGCCTTATCAATTGATGGTCAACGATATTCGCTTCACCTGTGACTAGTCATACCATTTTGGTTCATCAGCTAGTGTGTAATATATATATATATATATGGTAATAAAGATTATGTTTTTGCAGCCAGCTTGCATAATTATATCAATCAGCAGTGGCTAATGGGGACAACTTACCAACCAAACCTGGACCCCTTGTCAGTCAGAAACCCTATCCAAATACAGACTATGCTCTGTGTCTGTCGTTTACATGTTCTAATCTTTTTAGAGTGGGGTTTTGTGTGGCTGACTTTAGCGAGAAGAGTTTTTTATTTGGGGGAAAATTTTTTTTTTTGGGATTACTGCTCATTTAACACGGTCTGATAAAATTGTATGTTTGTACATTCTGCAATTGGGTCCGGGTCCAATAGGAACTCTATGTCATAGTAGTAGTAGTAGTATATCGTTGAGAGCGGCAGGTGGCGCTGTTGATTTATAAATAATAACCCAGACCACAAACTCACCCGCATAACACAGTGTACTGTACGGAGAGATAAAGCCAGACGCTTATCTTCTGTTGTAGTTCTGCTGCCCTGTTCTCCATTCATTACCTCTAACTGCATCTTATGTCCTCGCAATTGATGAAGGGCGTCCTTTCTGATGTAAACCTATGCAATCTCATGAACGAGTGTGTGTGTGTGTGGTGGGGGGGAAACTACCATTGCTGTACCATGACACGTTTCCGCTGATGGACCTTTTGATAAGACCAGTGACTCAAGGTTGTTTCAAATAGCCTACAGAAGTGGAAAGAGTTCATAAAATATGCAACACGCATGCACGCAAAATTACTCTCACTATCAATTATACACCATATCATTTTTATTTATTCAGATAACAGTGACAAAGACATTACACTGATAAAACTGCCCCTCAGTTGAAACACGTGTTTGGTAATTCGATATTGGTGAGGTCTTTGACATTAGCTATTGTTTTTATAATGAGCTAATTATATTTTCTATTCCCTGAATGTGAGCATAACCTAAATGAAAATAGGCCTATAAACGTTAACATGCTTTACGCAAGGTTCTGGATTGAATATTTTGACTTGTGTTGATCTGGCGGTACATAATCATAAATGTCTGACATAAAATCAGATGTGTTATTGTTCAAGTAATTTGCTATAAATCTATACTTTTAAGAATGGGGTGGCTTGAGGACTGTAAGGGGTGGCAAAATCAATGCAAACAACATTCAATCATCTATATTTTATTGTGGCCAAGAGAGCTCAGCACTGCAACTGAAGAAAACACCTGCAAATAGGGAAAACATCTTCATCAGTTTAACATCATATGTGCTGCAAATACAAAGCAACCGAATACAAAAACGCACTGCTAATACTCACAATGCACATACAATCAGGAAATTAAAATAAACAAAAAACTATTTTCAGGTCATCGACCACACCACTGATAGACACTGAACAATGAGCATGTCCCAGCCAGGTTCGGCATTTGGTCCACTTGAAACATTTCCATTGTGGTCTGTGCTATTTGCAGCGCCTTTCTGTATTTAGTTTAGCACTGTATTTTGTGTTAACAGACTGATTAACTTTTTTTCTTAATTTGCTGGTTTGTTCTTCCATTTGCATCCATTTTCTTCTGTTCAGTTTATTGCTTTGAGCTCTCTCAGCCATATTTAATATATAGGTCTGCTATATAATCAATATCGCTTACTACGTCTACACACTGTATTTTTAAAAACAAAATACCGTAATACCTCGATTTACGAGTTTAATTCGTTCCAAGAGCGAGCTCGTAACTCAAAATTCTTTTACACCAAAACAATTTTCCCCTTAAGAATCACTAAAAATCACTCGATTCATTCCACATGACCATAAATGCCCATTTTGAAAATATTTTTGGGGTTTTACCCTATTAATTACAGTTAAAATTATAACCATTAAAATGTCATATAAATTCTAATTAATTATTGACAATTAAACTCTAAAATTCTACATTAAACTCTACTTGACAATTTACTGTAACGCGCACTTTACCTTTGAGTAGCGTGGAGACGAGAGGAGGTTTTTACTGCTTAGAGGGAGGATTTCGTACCGTCTTTCTAACTCATCTTGGGGTCCATTGTCTATATGCTGTACTGTACGTATATATTTCACTATGTGAACGATAGCGATCACAATCAACGTTAACAACACAAGGTAAAACCGCTGTAAATCACTTATAAAAGTATGCACTGTGTTGAATGATGCAACCAAACCGAGCGACGCTAAGAGACCGAATGAGTTAAGGGGTTATAGGCTTTGTGAGAGGCTGTCTTTAGGATATTTCCAGTAAAAATGCACGCGAAGATGTTGAGTATTAGGACTTTTCCACACAAAAACGCGGTGAGGGAAAAATTCTCGCACTCCGATACAATGCTCGTACACCGATTTGCTTGTATACAAAGTCACTCGTAAACCGAGGTAATACTGTATAGTCAAATGCGGTAATCACCAATGGCCCATGTGATTATGCTTCATTTCTTATGAAGTAATCTGATTCAAGTTGGAAATTACTTGAGTCTCTAAAGTTAGGGTTTGATGAAACGGGAAACATTCACATACATGTGTCAAAAAGGGCAACTGAATTTCAAATTTCAAATTATTTCCTCATACTATTTGATTGAAAGTGAAGGGAAAAATGTTTACTGTCATAAGGCATGTGATCATGATATATGTATGTGTGGATTTCTCAACATTTACATTGATGAATTGCATGTGATAGGATGTCACAGGATCATTTGCAGCTCAAAATCGTATTTATCTGAAGTATTTATTTTTTCATTTTTTACGTTTCTGTAATATGGCTAGCCTAGCCTTTATGCTTGCAGTTTATGTTTGTTTTATTATTAATACCACAACAGTATAAAGAAGTGCACCTTTATGGAAATTGTATAATCGGGAACAACGGTGCTAAAGGCAAACTTTAGAAAAGAAAAGTGCTTTTTGCTACTCCTAAAGTGTAAGATTTAAGAAAAATGTTTGTATTGAACATTGATGGAACAACAGATTTTGTGTGAAAGTAAATCATATAAAAGTGGTTAATTTTTTTTTAAGAATCATATAAATCTATGAGGTGCCAAAGGGGGCATTTTACCTTACACACGGTGTAAAAGGATCACCAGCATTCTTTACCTAAAATGTTTTCATTAATGTCTAAGTTAATATTTAAAACAATCAATTTAGCAAAGTGTACCATTTTCTGTTTATATTTTTATATTAACATTAAAATGTTAATATAAAAATGTATTTTTTTAAAGTACAGAAACAAAATAATTTAAAAAATAAAAGATTTTGAAAGCATTGAATGAAGTACCATATTAATTTCACATACATCTACAGTAGTAACAAAATGTATTTTAGTATGTGATATGATTAATTTCATATTATAAATATGATTGTTTCATTATAGATATGGAGATTACATCGAGGTGTTCTAGAGGAAAATAAAATCAAAGGTGCCTTTAGCCCCATTGTAAACTATTTATTATCTTGAAAAATACCAACAAAATGGTCTCTTCGTTTTAAATGGACGGTAATATTTCTTGTCTGGCAACTTGAAGAGATTATTTTATTAGAATCTATACAAGTTAAACAAACATTTAATGATCTATTTGCTAAGGAATTCAAAGATTTCTGTACGCAAAATAAAACTATAATGTTAGCACACCATGGTTAAACAAACAAACTAGATCAATGAATTTATTACATTCAAAGGGATGGAAACTGATAGAAAAACATTAGTCTTAAAAGATTCCTCATCTAGTGGACAACATTAATATCACATCCTTCAAAAGGCTGATTTTCAGTTTTGTTTAAGGTAATGAAAGCAGCAGTTTTTTCAGTAACGGAAGAATAAGTATGTAAAAGTATGGTATTTGTGGTAAAAAGACAGCTGCTGTTGGGGCTAAAAGAACAATGTTAATGATAGGTTAATGATAGGTCTATTAAACACTTCAACACATTCTAAATGTTTCTGAGCTCATTAGAGTATGCTTATAGGTTTCATTTTATCAAGTCAAATACATCCATGAAGAGTGGAGTGGGCAGTCAGAGAACCTGTGCGCCACTAATGGCTACAACTATCTGTTACTAAACAACTGAAGAATTATATCTCAATCCCAGACGATTTACCTAATTTTCAGATTCACAAACAAATTGAAAAACAATTGAGCTCGGCTAAACTTTTTGTATATCATCAGCTGTTCCATATCATACCTTTTAAAATGACTGAAATGCAGAATGTACGATTAAAATAACTTTCAAAATCATTCATTATAATGTACTGTAGACTAGCCTTTTTTCTTGCTGATCTCTATGTATAGATCTATGTATTACATTATAGATCAGTGTTTCTGCAGTGTTTCTGCAAACACTTCCAATTGTGCAACTTGTGTAGCATCTAAGAGTTTTCTACTCATGAATACGACTTTTCTCTTTCATTTAAATGCTCAAAATTTGTAATTAAAAATCCACTTGAAGGACACATGGCACTCACACAAACTTATCGGCATTTCAATTATTTAGCATGTTTATTAAGTTTTTGGTTTAACTTTCCTTGTGGGAATCTCAATATATTGAATTTACCTAAACAAACCCACATAGATTGTCACAACTGAATCATAGTCAAGACATCAAAGTCAGGTGTGTGTGTGAGTGTACATGATTTATATTTACAGGTTGTGTGTAGATTGAAGATTAAATTCTTCATTTCCAGCAGTAGTCGTCTTAGTGAGATTTAGCACTGAAAACAGCTTAGGCATGACATGCACGTACACACACACACACACACACACACACACACACACACACACACACACACACACACACACACACACACACACACACACACACACACACACACACACACACACACACACACACACACACACACACACACACACACACACACACACACACACACACACACACACACACACACACACACACACTCTGAGGAATCATCTCTGGGAGGTTTAACGCTGAAATGAGCTGGAACTCCACCAGGCGACACACACACTTACACACACAAAAGAGAGTTGGAAGAGAACCAGTGGACATGGTCAGCCAACTGTTGTCCTGGCTCTGATTATAACAGGCACAATTCTG